>CM065480.1:52330405-52934080 GCA_032873175.1 Leptopilina drosophilae
TATGTTTTCAACTATTTCGGATTACAATGAAAATTCAAACTGTACGTTAAGTATTTTAAGAATCTGACTCATGTTATAAAGTTTGAATTATGAATTATAATATTAAAAACAAATGAATAACAAAAAAAAAACAAATATAAAATTTTATCTTTCAGAAAAAAAAATTTCGTTCTTTTTAACTTTTCGTTCTTTAGGAACAGCAAAACTTGTAGAATTTGTAAATTACTATTCGTAAACTACCCTTTTTTATGCTCCTAACAATTCTGAATGTTTAAATCAAGAAAATCTATTTTTCGAATTAAAATTTTGACTTTCTTTTCTCACTTTTTCAAAATATTGGTTTTGATCTTTTAAAATAAGAAACTTACTTTGAATTTTTATTGTAATTGGTAATTTTTTAAAACGTAATGAAAAAATATTTCCTTTCAACATTTAGAACTTTAGGAACATTAATTTTCGAGTTTGAAATTATTTTGACTAAATTAGCCTTTTTTGATGTTTGTAAACTTCTGAAGGTTCAAAATGAACAAAATTCATTTACTTCTTCCTCGAATGAAAATGTTATAATATTTAGTTATCAAAGTATTAATTTGATTATTTTGATTTACTCATTATTTGATTATTTATCGATTATTTATCGATTTTCATTAATTTGTTCGCTTTTAATAATTTGCTTAATTTAAGTAATAGAAATATTAATTTTTTAACTTTCTTTTGAATATTTACCAGAATATTTACTGGTAATTTTTATAAGTAATTAGTAATTTTTTCGATTTTTTCTTTTTATTTATTTAGTGACAAAAATATTTCGTTCAAAAAATGTGGATCTCTTTTTAGTTCTGGCAAATTATCTAATTAGACATTAATGAAGAAAAACTAGATGAATTCTTTTGAGTTAAATTTATGAGCGTATAAATTAACTCTGTTTTTTGAGAAAAATGCTTTTAATTGACTTTCATTATATTTAACTTTGTTGTACTTTCTTGTCGTTTAATTGATGAGTGAATTCGTTTTCTTTTTAAAGTATTTGTTTTTTTTTTTGGTTTGCTTCAAAATGACACTGATCTGAACTAATCCTAAAGAATATCGTCCCTGCCGATAATGAGTTTACAAATAGAATTTACTGTATATTGCAACAGACTGCTTTACAAGGTATAGGGCCGTCCTCGTGACCAATTTTCGACTGCCTCCTGAATCTTGGATCCAGAGTGATATATTGATTTCCATTGTAGCAACTTTCATAAACCTCGAAAGCCTCGTCAATTGGTATTTTCTGTTTGGTCGACATGAAAATCGGAATCTGCTCACTTTGAAGACTCGCGAGACTGTTTGGCACGTTATCCGAGTTCGTTTTCTCATTATTTATGACGCTGATGTCACTTGTCACACTTTCCTTCATGAGTTTGTCATTATTCACGTGCTTCACTTCTGGATCGAGATCGTCCTGCTCTTCTTCTTTTTGGATTTTTTCTTGATTGAAAGAATTAGCGTGCTTTAAAATTGGCTCAACAATCTCAGCCTCCCAACAGTCAAGCACATCTGGCTCCTCTATCTCCATTTCTTCATCATTATCATCATCATTATCGTTGCATTCGGAATTTAAATTTTTTCCATTCGTCTTGTCTTTTTCAAACCGCTCTGACTGCTCGTTCTGCAATTTACTCGGCTCGTAGTGAAATTTCTTATCCGGCAGGAGTTTACCCTCAATTGTTACAACAATTTCGCCTTTTTCGAATGTTTTAAAAATTGTTGGTTCCTCCGTTGGGATTATTCTCTGGTCTTGGATCTTCACCTCGTCGTCATTTGTCCGAGAGTTTAAGGCAACCCTCATACCCGCATCGCTATCCTCATTGGTAAAATCGCAATCACCAACAAACATTGAGTTAATCTTCACGGAGTCGTCGTGTAATTTAATATTTCCATTGTGGTCGGAAGTTTTGTCGAATTTACCTCTTGAATTCTTCATTCTCCGCGAAATTACTGACGTACTTTTTGTCAAACTCTTTAATTGCTCTCGAATTTTTTTTCTGTTTGTTGTTGCGAAATCGCCGCAATTGGCCAGACGTGTCAGCAATTCATTGTTGACATAGCCTTTAGAAGATAGTGCAGGTATGGGGTTGCCCTGCAAGTTTTTTGGCGGCTTTCTCGTTAAATTCTCATCGTTCACCTCGTCGCTCACGTCGTGCTCTTCATTGTCGTCAATGTCGTCACTGTCAGTCTCCGATTCAAGACCCGTTGTGGTGACGAATAAATCTTGTGAGTCTGCCTTACGAAGCCATTCCGTCACTGCTTCGGTTATTGGACGATTTACTTTATTTTCGTGTAGTTGAATTTTTCCCTCCACCTTTCTTTCTTCTTCTTCTTCTTCTTTTTCTTCTTTCTCAAATTTCACTCGTTCATTGATATTTTCATCGTGATTTGTTTGTACTATTTGAGAATCGTCAAGACGCTCGCAATTCAATGAACCATTGTGCATTTGATTATCGTCAATTTTTTTCTCAACTTTCTCCAAATCTTGTTCGTCGGTTAAATCGGGACCCGGTGTTGGTTCGCGAACGAATTTCGAATTCTTTGAACTATATTTCCTTCTTGGTGGAACAATGGGCCTTGTGACTAGGGATTCGTAAATTTCAGGAAGACGTTGCGTCTCGGCATTTATTGGAGTTATCGTACAATTTATTTCCGGACTAGCGGGACGTGAACATGGTTTTTCATCTTGTGGTGGTGATGAGGCCTCGACGATTGCTTTTGTGGGTCTGATGCCGTTTATTCGTATTTTTAGATTGATTATTTCACGCGATAGTTGTTCATCGTCGGCGTCGTCATCGGTTTTTGTATTTGATGAATTGCAAATATTCAGTGAATTTTGATGATCAATGGGTAAAATTTCGTCGAGTTGATCATTCAAGGAATTTTGAATGTTCGTTGAATTTTGCATGTTTGTTGAATTTTGCATATTTGAATTTTGTATGTTTGAATTTTGAATATTTGAATTTTGCATATTTGAATTTTGAACATTTGAATTTTGAACACTTGAATTTTGAATATTTGAATTTTCAATACTCGATGGGGAAGATTTTTGAATGTTTGACGATTTATTTGATTTTTTGCCACTTGAGGATTTTTTGCCAGTTGGTGATTTTTGACTATTGGATAATTTTGACGATGATTTTTGATGATTTGTGGTTTTTTGACTAATGGGGGAATTTTGAGTGTTTGCTGAATGTTGAACCTTCGTGGAATTTTGATGATTTTGGAGATGTTGTTGATGATTGTGATTGTTTGTTGACATTTCGATTGTGGGTGAATTTGGAACGTTGACGGTGTGATCGTGTGAATTGTTGTGCTGATTGGATGATTTGGAGGAATCGTGGAAATTGGGCTCGTCTTTAGTTGAAGCACCTCGTGGTTCTATTGTGCCTCCGTCAGTCTCTTTTGCGGAAGGTTCTTGCGGGAATCCGGAGGAGGATTCGGTCAGTCTTTTTGAATTGTCCCCATTAATGGGACAGTCGTTGAGCATGTTTGTCATGGAAACAGTTGCTGCTTTTGCTTGATGAGAATTTTGACTCGTTTGAAGAGTGGAATTTTCCAAGGAAGGCAGATTTGAATTTGTTTCCATGAGTGAATTCTCGTGCGGTGTGGATGATTCAACTTTTGGCGATTGACTATCAACATTGGATCGTAGTTGGAATTCTTGACATTCAGGATTTAGGGGCCTTGTTGTCGTGGCTATTGTTGTTGTTGTTGATGAACTCTCCGTCCAAGGCTGTCGAGTTGAACCATTCTCCCATTCCGAACTGTATTCCTCTTCCTCTTCGTCCTCCGTATTTCCCTGAAGGCAGAATTTTACTTTATTGAATTGATTAGATTAGTGGAGAAAAATAGTCATGATGAGAAGAATAATTTAAAAAGGTAATTCGGTTGAACATTAATTCGGTGAATTGATGTTTTAGAGGAAAATGGGCGGAGATGGAGAATTTGATCGACTTACAGGAACAGGAGGTCGCTTCTGCTTTCTCTTCCTTTTCTTTCTTCTCCACTTGGCGCACGTCATTGGTGTTGTTGGTGCCATGACATCGTTGTACCTGACCATTGGCCCGCTTTGGATGGTGACACCTTGAGACAGAAAAAGTGTTCTCTATTTACTTTCGAAAGTTGAAGAAGAAAATAGAAAGAGTGCTGAGGAGACAAAGACACTGATTTTTGCCCGCTCGGTTTAATTCCAATTGGACACGAATGAATGGCGAGAGACGACTTGGCTATTTTCTTTTTTTTTCTTGTTTTTCTAAAAAGTTCCCCCACACTAGAATTGTCTTTGAAAATCTTTGCGACGCGCTTTAACGCTATAGTTTATTTTTAAACATATCTATTTAGAGTGCAGCAATGTGCCATGACTGCCAAAGCCCTCGCACTTACAGAATTGCACCTCTGACTACATATTTCTCATGCTAAATACCGAGTCCCTTCGTGGTAATTCGTGCAAGTCAATAGGTCCGTAAAGTGCCTTTTTATTGTCATCATTGTGTCTCGAATTTATTACTCGATTCGTGTTCTCTCACCGAGACATTAAATTTTCAAAAGTGAAACTTGACATTCCAAGTGATAACTATGACGACAGATAGACAATAAACATCGAGTGACATATTTTCCTTCTTTCTTTTTCTTTTTTTGGTTACGATCGTGAAACCCAGTTCCTTCAATTTTCATCACCGTTAACTTTCAATCGAAACGAATATTTTTAATACTTAATTCTGTATTTGAATTCAATTAATTAATCTTTTTCAAAACCAATTGAAGTTTATTTGATTCTATTTACAACGTTACAACGATTTTTTTTCAGTTAACTTTCTTTTTCGTAAAACAAAGAAAAGGGTTTTGCACTTCCCTTTTTTCTGAAAAAAAGAATTTCTCGACTTTCTATAATTAAACGTCGGCACTTAATTGAGAAAATAAGACGTGAGCTTTTTGAATAAAACAGATAAGAATTTCACAGAAAGGTAAAATGAGTTCAAGGAACTTTGCCAAGACAAACGCTACAAACAGCACTTTATCCTCTCTAAATGACTAGATGCAAAAGCAATTAAGCTACTAAAAGACGAATAGTCGAGAAACCATAAATTTAGACCTCTAAATAAATATTATCCTCTAATTTATTGAATAAGACAATATAGAGTGCGGAACAGACAATTTCGAAATCTCTGGAATTTGTTTTGTTGAATTAAGAGTCGTGTGAATTAAATTCACACGCTTCAGTGAACAAGTTAATTGATTATAATTTAGGAACAAAATGATGACACGATCGTATGCAAAAAAAAGAAAAAGAAGAAGAAGGGAAGGAAAAAATAGAAACAAAAAGACGATTCGCGAGATTTTAACCTATTACCTTAAATGTGGTAGTGGTACGACGGAAAAAATACAGCAACGATGTTGATGAACAGGACAGCAATCATGAATATGTGTTAATCTCTTTCCCTTGACCATGCAGCCAATTGATACTGTTCCCGATTAACATTAGAATCATTTACAAATCGGACGCCTATGTTTATTTACAATCACGTAAAGGTTTTTCTTTCTTTTTACGTAATTGTAATTAAATCATGGAATACAATTAGAAATTAATTAGAATTCGAAGGAGTGAAATTATTTTCGATTCGTAATTCTTCTTTTTATTACATTCTTATCAAAAATAAGATCTTGAATTTGTTTTTTGATTTTATTTTCTTGTGGAAATTGATTTTTCGTTTTGTAATTTTTCAATTTAGACAAAAATTTGACATGCCCAAGATTTAGTTTCTATGATTGAAAGTGAATGAATCGTTTCCGGTCGTTATAAAGTGACTGCTTTTTTTTCTTTGAAAAATTGAGAGAAAATAGAAAAATGACTATTAATCAGGGGGACTAACCATTAACGTTAACGAGCGATGGTCCAAACATGTAGTGTCCAGGATACATGTAGGGCTGCGGTAATGGTTGCACGACGGGTGTTATGTGCATTGGCGGCACAAGTGTCGGAGGCTCAATGTACGCTCCTCCGTTATAATTATCCTGAACTTCATTAACTGGAAGCTCTTCAGTGTTTTCCTCAGTTTGTTCCAAAGTATCTTCGCCGGCGATGCTTCCACTGCAACTCGCACTTTCCGCATAGCTCTCATTACCATTTAAATTCGTATTTTCGGCAGTCACCATCATTCCTTGTGCGTCTACCATTGCCGCGCAATCGACACCCTGCGCTGACTGGGAAAATGAAAACGAAAAATTCTGTTAGAAATTATTTTCTTTCTTCAATTATTCCCCATTTGGTTGCTATTGACAAAATTGTTATATTCTATCAAAAAAAAAAAAAAAATACTTTTTCGTTCAAATTAATTCTTGTTTGCAATGTACAAACTTTGAATTAAATACTGGCGATGTAGTTCACTTTAAATTTAATCATACAATTAATTTTTACTTTTTTTTGTGAGACGTTTTTGTGATTTAATTAATTGTAGGGTAATTTAGTTAAAAAATTGATTAAGGTGACAGTTTTCGTTAATTAATATTAATTTTAATATTTTAATACTTAATTTTAATTTTTTTGATACTTAATTTTAATTTTTTTGATAATTGGAGTTTTTTTGTAGTACGAGAAAAAAAATTACCTGATAGTCAGTGTAACAAAATTGTTGACCATCAAGTTTTGGAACGAAAGCGGGATTCACCCACTCGATAGGTCTGAGTGGTACCGGACCACAAGACATTGCTGCGAGACAATTTGGCTCCATTTGCTCGGGCATTGGTGGACCCACCAGCATCACTGGATACTCGTAATAATAACCACTGGCATGATCGTAAAATGTGCCATATCCTAATTGTGCCGCAGGTTCAATCACTGACGAGTACTCTCCTGCTCCGCTGTCCAGCAGCTGTTGATCCTCAGTCGTCTCACTTCCATCTGGAAAATGATTATTCAATGAAATCCAATTTGCCAAAACTCGAAAAAGCCATTCCTTATAATCACAATGATATCAATTTTTTTTAATTTCCTTATCGTCGCTTATGGAAAGGAATTATTTTTTACTAAAAAAAATAATTTGTCGGAAAGAAAATATTTTTTTTACAAAATTCAAATTTTAACAAAAAAAAAATAAAAATTGTTCAAATTGAACACAGTCGAATTTTTAGAGATTATATATTTAAAATTAAGTACTAGAAAATTTTAAAAAGTAAAAAATAAAGTGAATTCGATATTTGTGGAAAAGGAATTAATTTTCTGAATTAGGAGAAAAATATTTTTTAAAGAAATTCAAATTTTAACGAAATATAAAAAATATTGTCGTTCGAGGATTCGAATTTTTAGAGAATAAATATTTTCTAAAAAAAAATGTAAAAAATCAAATTAATTCGATATTTATAGAAAAGAATTTAATTTTCTCAACGACAAAAAATGTTTTTTCTGACAAAATTCAAATTTTAACGAAATATAAATGAAAATTGTTATTCATTATAGAAGATTCGAATTTTTAGAGAATAAGTATTTTCTAAAAAAAAAAAAATACAATTCGAAAGAAAATGTAAAAAATAAAATAAATTCGATATTTATAGAAAAGGAATTAATTTTCTAAATTAACGAAAAAAATGATTTTTCTGACAAAATTCAAATTTTAACGAAATATAAAAGAAAATTGTCATTTATTAGAAGATTCGGATTTTTAGAGAATAAGTATTTTCTAAAAAAAATTACTAGAATACAATTCGAAAAAAAATGTGAAAAATAAATTCGATATTTAAAGAAAAGGAATTAATTTTCTAAATTAACGAAAAAATGATTTTTCTGACAAAATTCAAATTTTAACGAAATAAAAAAAATTGTCATTCAGTGGAGACTTTTTTCTGTTTTATTTATTACCAAGTGAATTTGAAATGATAAAAAAAATAAAATAACAAAAAATTAAAATTTACTAAAACTAATTTAGAATTCACTGTTAATAATTTTGGACGTTTGATAAGAAATGAAATTCTTTTTTTTTGAAAATTATCATAATAGTCAAGGAATTATTTTTGAGAATATTTCCCATGGCGGTGGTTTTGTAGAAAATAGGAAAGTTTTAGTACAGTTAGTAAAGAATTTATGTATATATTTTCTCAAAGAATTGAGAAAAAAACAGTTATCGAAAATTGTTGTCTTTCGAGATATATAAAAATGTCCTAATTTTCCAAATAATAAAAATAAAGACAATTGCACAGTTGAAGAAGACCGTGACGATTTTTTTTTATGTACCGAAACGAGAAAGTAAATAAAAACTTGAGAGAGAAAAATATTCTCCTCGCGAGAAATTGAAATAGTAGAATTAAAATTCATTGAATATCGATTCTAAATAATTGTTCTAAAGAAAAAAAAATTTCACCCTTCGAATGAACGAAAATGTTTTCCCTTTTGATATTTTTTAATGAGAAATAAAGATTTGAGCGTGTTTATGTGAACGATATTTTTTCATTACTTCTTTCAATTAGAATTTTATTTGCAAATTAATTTTTTTAATTAGAAAAATAATGTTTGTAATTCAAAGATTAATTAAAATTTTCTAATTTGGAAAATTAATAAATGGAATTTATTAAGTATTTGAAAATCTTCTTTTTTGAATTAAAGTATTAATTTTTAACTGAATAAATATTTAGTTACAGTATTTTTTATTTGAATCGAGTAATTTTTGAAAATATTGAAGGACAAAAAAGTATTTCGTTCATTTTAACATTGAAAACTTTTGGAAAATTTGTATTCGATTTTTTTTGTAAATTACAGATTGGAATTGAAATTAGAAACATAAATTTTTATTTACAAACTTTAAAATTAACTTTTTTCGATTATGGCGCAAAATTATTGTAAGAAAAATTAAATTTCAAGAAAAAATAAAATTCCCTTCATTTGAATTATCGAAACACTAGAATCACTTTATTTCTTCTTGAAATTCAAAATTGATTTCAAAAATATTGCGAAACGTATCGAAAATAAAAGGACAAATTTTCTAAATTTCGAATTTACGCCATTT
Source organism: Leptopilina drosophilae (assembly GCA_032873175.1). Lineage (NCBI taxonomy): Eukaryota > Metazoa > Arthropoda > Insecta > Hymenoptera > Figitidae > Leptopilina > Leptopilina drosophilae. Next base: position 52,339,432 of record CM065480.1, read on the forward strand.
TCCCCTTTTCTTGCTCTCAGTAATTTTCGACAAAAAAATTTTCTTTATTTGAATATTTTGGAATTTAGGAAACTGAAATTTTATGGAGAATTTAGTTCATTGTATTTTGTTCATGATTATTATTTTTTTCTCGTCATCTGGAGATAATATTTTTTTTTTAATAATATAGTGTTTTTTGTGAGTGAAATCTGTATTCACAGTTTCATTTAACCCTCGGTGACCGAGTATTATAATAGGAGAAAAGACTGAATTAAATGTATATATTTATGTTGATTCAAACATCTGATAGAAATTTATTGCTTTGTTAGCTATGCTCGTTTAAATTTCATCACGTTACGTAGTGCCAAGTTTTACTCGTTTCATTCATCTAATTGTAAGAAACAGTTTCGGCCATTGATATGCATCCTTAAATAGAATCAACGTTCGCAAATTATTTTTTCCCCGCCTTTCAGTTGCATGACTGAAACAGTGGGATAAAATTTTCCTAATTAGAGTTCGGAATGTGTTCAAATGAACGGGGCTTTTTTCCTGATGAAATATTTATGAAAAATTTACTAAAGAGAAATCTTTATTTGGCCCGAAAGAAAATTTATCTGATATAGAACAAATTTATTTGGTTCAAAGAAAATTTATTTGGTTCAAAGAAAATTTATTTGGTTCAAAGAAAATTTATTTGATCGAAAAAATCTTTATTTGTCCCAAAGGCAAATTATTTAGTCCAAAAAATCTTTATTTGGCTCAAAGGAAATTTATTTGGTTCAAGAAAAATTTATTTGATTCGAAAATAAATTCTTTGATTCAGAAAACAATTTATTTGGTTCAAAAATATTTCTTTAATTCGAAAAAAATTTATTTAGTTTCTAGAATAATTTCTTTAGTTCAAAAAAAAATTTATTTGGTGCAAAAAAAATTTATTTGGTGCAAAAATAATTTCTTTGGCTCAAAAATAATTTATTTGGCTCAAAGAAAAGTTATTTAATCCAAAAAAGCATTTTTAAGATCAAAAGAAAATTTATTTGAAACAAAAAAAAATTTATTTACATTCTAGAATAATTTCTTCGATTCAACAAAAATTTATTTGGTGCAAAAATAATTTCTTTGGCTCAAAAAAAATAGTTAGTTTAAAAATACTTTTTTTCATTCAAAAATAATTTATTTGGCTCAAAGAAAATTGATTCCATTGAAAAAATCATTATTTGGCCCAAAGGAAATTTATTTAATTGAACAAAAATTTATTTGGTTCGAAAATAATTTCTTTGATTCAGAAACAATTTTTTTGATTCAAAAAAATATTTCTTTGCTTGCAAAAGAATTGATTATGATTAAAAAAAAATTATTTAGTTTCTAGAATAATTTCTTTAGTTCAAAAAAAATTTATTTGGTGCAAAAATAATTTCTTTGGCTCAAAAACAATTTCTTTGGCTCAAAGAAAATTTAATCGTTCCAAAAAATTTTTATTTAGATCAAAAGAAATATTGTTTGATTAAAAAAAATTTATTAAGTTTGTACAATAGTGTCTTTGCTTCAAAAAAAATTTATTTGGTGCAAAAATAATTTTTTAGGCTCAAAAACAAATTTACTTGGCTCAAAGAAAATTTATTTGATTTAAAAAAAATTTATTTTGTTTCTAGAATAATTTCTTTGGTTCGAAAAAAATTTATTTAGTGCAAAAATAATTTCCTTGGCTCAAAAACAATTTATTTGGCTCAATGAAAATTTATTCGATCCAAAAAATCGTTATTTAGACCAAAAGAAAATTTACTTGATTAAAAAAAATGTATGTAGTTTCTTAGCAAATTTATTTGATTCAACAAAAATTTATTTGGTTCGAAAATAATTTCTTTGATTCAGAAACAATTTTTTTTATTCAAAAAAGTATTTCTTTTCTTTAAAAATATTTTATTTGGTTCAAGAACAATTTCTTTGTCTCAAAATTAATTTATTTGGCTCAAAAACAATTTATTTGGTTTAACAAAAATTTATTTGATGCAAAAATATTTTTTTTGTCTCAAAAACAATTTATTTGGTTCGAAGAAAATTTATTTGATTTAAAAAAAATTTATTTAGTTTCTAGAACAATTTCTTTGGTGCAAAAAAAATTTATTTAGTGCAAAAGTAATTTCTTTGGCTCAAAAACAATTTATTTGTCTCAAAGAAAATTTATTTAATTCAAAAAATCGTTATTTAGATCAAAAGAAAATTTATTTGATAAAAAAAAGAATTTATTTACTTTCTTGAATAATTTCTGCAGTTCAACAAAAATTTATTTGGTTCGAAAATAAATTCTTTGGCTCAAAATCAATTTATTTGGCTAAAAAAAAATTTATTTGATTCAACAATACTTTATTTGGTGCAAAAATATTTTCTTTGTCTTAAAAACAATTTATTTGGTTAAAAGAAAATTTATTCGATCCAAAAAAATCGTTACTTAGATCAAAAGAAAATTTATTTAATTAAAAAAAATTATTTACTTTCTAGAATAATATCTGCTGTTCAAAAAAAATTTATTTAGTTCGAAATAATTTCATTGATTCAGAAATAATTTAATTGGTTCAAAGAAAATTTATTTAATCCAAAAAATCGTTATTTAGATCAAAAGAACATTTATTTTATTAAAAAAAATGTTATTTACTTTCTAGAATATTTTCTTCGGTTCAACAAAAATGTATTTAGTGCAAAAAAAAATTTCTTTGGCTTAAACACAATTTATTTGGTTCAAAGAAAATTTATTCGATCCAAAAAATCGTTATTTAGATCAAAAGAAATATTATTTGATTAAAAAATTTTTTTATTAATTTTGTAGAATAGTTTTTTCGGTTCAATAAAAATTTATTTGGTGCAAAAATAATTTCTTTGGCTCAAAATCAATATATTTGCTCCAAAAAAAACTTTATTTGGCTTAAAGGAAATTTATTTGATGAAAACAAAATGTACTTGGCTCGAAGGTAATTTATTTGATGATAACAAAATGTACTTGGTTAAAAAAATGATTTCTTACGAGAGAATTGAAAATGAAAATGATAATGATGACGTTGTGGATGAGGAGGTCTAAAATGAGGTTTGAAACAAAAATTCGAATTAAAAGAAGAAAAAAAAGTGGATGAAATTTTTACGTCTCTACCTATACCTCTACCTGCGGTGGAATGAGAGGCTGATTGACTCTCAGTGGTCGATGGTGTTGCACTCGTGCTCGCTGTGCTTGTCCATGGTTTTTTCTGTGAAAGATAACCTTTTTTAAATAGAACATCCTGTCGCGGTGTTGTGATTCGCGTGTATTCCTCCTCATTAAAAATGATCTTTGGCTGTGACGGCGAACCAGTGGAGTCGTCTCTTCTTGATTTTGAACTTGCACTCGTGTATCCACTCGTGGTGGTGGTCCCGCTTCCTGTTTTTCGTGGCCTGTAACTCGTCTGTCCATTCCTGTCAAACGGTCGTGAATTCGAACCATTTTCTTGTCCCTTTAAATACCCATTCTTCAATCCATCCTCCTCGTCCTCCTCACCCGGTGGAGCTGCAAATACAAAATTTTATTTGTTAATTATTTTATTTATTTTTTTTCATTTTAATTATTTACACTGCAATTATAATTATAATTATTCTTTTAAAAAAATTGTTATCATTTTAGAATAAAAACCACAATAGATTACTATTGTTTGTTTAATTAATTTATTTTTAATATTCATTTTATTATTAACGAAAAGAAGTGAATTCTTGCGAAGAATTTTATTAAAAATATGCAAAATTGAAGGATTCAGTAAATGTTTTTTCATTAATTTTTCTAAAGAATTGCTTTATTTTTTTAAATAATTAATTTTCTTTATTAATTTTAATTTTTTGCATTAAAGAAAGTTAAAAAGTTTTTCATCTTAATAATTCTTTCAAGAAATTTTGCAAAACTTAAATTTAAAATAATTGCATTCCTTTGAAGAATTTTATTATTAACGTGAATAACTGAATTCTTGCGAAGAATTTTATTAAAAGTTTTCCAAATTGAAAGATTCAGTAAAAGTTTTTCATTCAATTCTTCAAAAGAATTGCTTTAATTTTTTTATAAATAATCTATTTTCTTTATTAATTTTAATTTTCTATATTAATAATAATCTTATTATTAATAATTAATAATAATAATGATAATAATTAATAATAATAATGATAATAATTAATATTAATTAACAATAATTATTTCAAGAAATTTTACAACAATGAAATTAAAAATAATTGCATTCTTTCGAAGAATTTTATTATTAACGAAAATAACTGAATTCTTGCGAAGAATTTCATTAAAAATTTTCAAAATCCTAAATTAATTCTTCCAAAGAATTTCTTTAATTTTTTTTAAATAATCTACTTTCTTTATTAATTTTAATTGAAAATTTCGAATATAATGGAATTTTATGAACAATTTCTTTCAAGTTTTTAAAATACTGTTAAAAATTCGCTACTAGTAAACATTTAAATTAAATACTTTATTGTTAAAGTTTATTAAAATTGTTTTGAATATAATTGAATTCCTGTGAGAAATTTTATTATTTATACAAATAATTTAATCCTTTGCGAAAAATTTTACTATTTTTTTTTTTTTTGAAAATAATTTAATTGTTTCCAAGAATTTATTAGATGTTTGGAAAATAAATGAATTTTTCCGAAAAATTTGATTAAAAACTGAAAATACTTTGACTGAATCCTTTAGAGAAATAAAAAAAAAAATAAAAAACGATTAATTAAAAAAATTGACATAATAAACTTTTTTATAAATAAATTGTGTAATTTTTGAATTTTTAAAGAAAATAGTTTAATATTTTAAGAGAATTTTCTTGACAATTTGGAAAATAATTGAATTTTTTAAAAAAATTTTACTAAAAGTCTTAAAAATGATTTTTTTTAGATTAAATCACTTTTAGAATTTTTTTTAAGAAAATTTAATGTTTGCCAAGACTTTCTTGAATAATTGAATTGTTTCAATGGATTTATGCAAATATCAGAAAATAATTAAATTATTTCGTGAAATTTTATTAAAATTGTATTTAAAAAATTTAATTCTTGAAAAACTTACTATTTATGAAAATAATTGAATTTTACAATTTCACAATTTATAAAAATAATTGAATTGTTTTGAAGAATTTTCGTTTTAGAATTGTTGAAAATAATTCAATTTTTATAAAAATTCTTGTTAATAATTAAATTTAACAAATTGTTTCTAAAATAATTGTATTTTTTAGAGATATTTTATTAAAATTGTATTTAAAAAAATTTAATTCTCGAAAAATTTTACTATTTATGAAAATAATTGAATTTTACAATTTCACAATTTATAAAAATAATTGAATTGTTTTGAAGAATTTTCGTTTTAGAATTGTTGAAAATAATTCATTTTTTATTAAAATTCTTGTAAATAATTAACTTTAACAAATTTTTTCTAAAATAATTGTATTTTTTCGAGAAAATTTATTAAAATTTTTGAATAATAATAAAAATTTGCTAAATATTAATAAGTCAGATAAAAAATTATCTAAATCATAATGAAATTCCTTCTTGTAAACGTAGAAAAGAAATATTTGTTTTATTTGCTTTTAGGCAAAAATTAATTTTCAAATTGTTTGAATTAAAGAAATTATTTAATTTTTTAACTTAGAATAAAAAAAATATTCAATTTTTTGAATTGAAGAAATTATTCAATTTATAGTAAAATTCTGGCAGGTAATCGAATTTAATTTATATATTTAAAAATAATTGTATTCTTTCGAAAACTTTTATTAAATTTTTTTGAAAAATAGTAAATATTTTCTGATTATGAATAACTTAGATAAAAATTTATCTGAATGAAAGAAATCCTTTTTTTAAAACTTAGAAAAGAAATATTTGTTCAAAACAATGAAATTATTTTTTAAAGCAGTTTTGAAAAACTAAAATATCTGTATTTTTGTTTTAAAACAGTTTTGATGAAAGATCAAAATTTATTTGAATTGAAGAACATTTTCTTTTCTTTTGGGAAAAAATTAATTTTCAATCTGTTTGAATCAAAGAAATAATATTTAATTTTTTAACTTTTAATAAAAAAAAATATTAAATTTTTCCATTTAGAAAAATTATTTTATTCAATTTTTATTTTGCATCAAGAAGTAAATATTTTTTTGATGATTCGAAATAAAAAATGAAACAAAAAATTGCTTTAATTGAAATCATGAAAAAAATTCGTTTTCCTAAAAGCAGGGAGAAATTTATTTGAAATCAAATTTGATTCAAAGAGAAGACAAATATTTTCTTTAACTCAAATAAAAGATTAATTAAAAAAATTTTAAGTTAACAACATATTAATTTTTTTCCATTTAAATTCAAACGCTAGTGAAGTTCACAACGTTTATAATCGACGATTTCAGAAAAAAATTATTTTTTAAAGCAAATTTTGGTAAAGAAAAATAGTAAAATTATTTTTTTAAATAATGATTCACAAAAAAAAATATTTATGAACAAAAAATGTCATTTTTTGGTAGGAAAATAATTTTTTTTCTTTCAATCGTTGATCGTAAACATTGCAAACTTCACCGACGTAAATTCAAAAACAAAAATTAGATAACGATACAATTTTGAACGAAAAAAAGAAAAAAGACTTTGTGTGTTTAATTGTTTAAGAGTAGGAAATGATTAAAATAAACATTACAACGTAAGATCCCTTGATCACTTGACGTGGAATCGCACCTTTATGGAATCGATTACAAATGAAAATTTCAAAACTTTTTTAAAAGTAAAGTGTCTCCTCTTTTCCTTGGCACGGTTCGTTAAATATTTTAAGTACACCTGCGGACTTACTGTCAATTATTATTACAAGGTAAAGAAACAAAAGAAAGAGAGAGAGAAAGAGAAAGAGAAAAAAAAGGAAAAATAAAATTCTCATTCACAAGAATAATTAAATAACGGTGTAAACATAGTTGAAAGCAAGTCAAAACTATTTGCAAAGCGTTTGTAACGATGCTCTTTTTTCTCTTCGCTCGACGAATATTTACTATATAATTGTCACGTGGTCACTGCATCGACACGTCCGCTAATTAGACTATAATTATACAGTTACCGATACAGCTTTGTTTTCGCGTGAAAAAGATTTTTGTTTTTTGTTTCGCTTTGAAAAAATAGAGAAGAAAAGATATTTATAAACATATTGCGGTTGTGCGAGTGTATAAATATTAAAATTTTAGTTTTACAACTTTTTTTAAAAATGTTATTGGATTGTGTAATAGTTTGCGACTAATTAGTAAAAGAGCAGAGTGGTAATTAGTAAATATAGAGGATTCATTAAAAAGCAATTTGCAAATAATTGTGTATGAATGGAACTTTTATTTCAGTTTATGAACAATTTTTCTTCAATGAATTTTTATAACTAGACTTTTTATTTTTGTTATTAATTTCCTTATCTTCTGTGAATCAGTGACGAATTTTTTTTTATTTATTTTTTAAATAGTTAAAATTAACTGATTTGAGAACTAAAAGTCAATCACTAATTTAATGTAGTAAAATTTTAACTATTTTAAAACAAAAAAATTAATTTAATGATTTTTGGTAAAAATTCTTGCGAAATTGAATGCAAAAATTTATTTACTAATTCAAAATTAGTTCGAAAATTATTTAATTAATATTTAATTAACTGTAACAAATTTACTGATAATTCTAATCAGTAAAAATTTTAACTGCTTTAAAAGTAAAAATTAATTTACTAGTTAAAATTTAAACTCAACTGAAAGCGAAAATTAATTTACTAATTCAAAATTTGTAAAAAATAAAAATCACCGAAAAGTAAAAATTAATTCTAAATTTGGAAAACAGTTAAAATTTAAACTGACTCGAAAGCAAAAAATTTACTCATTCAAAACAGTCAAAATATTGATTTACGAAAGAAAAGTTTATTTATTAATTTTCCAATCGGTTAAAATTTTACCAAATTCGAAAGCAACAATTTAGCCACTAATTCAAAGCAATTAATTTTTGTCACTGATTCAAATGAGTTAAATTTTCAACTGATTCAAATTCAAAGAGTATTATATCTAATATTGTTTAGAAGAAACATATTGTTTCGATGAGTGTACATGTATGAAACGTTATACGAGTATAAAAATAATAATTCAAAGTGTCAGGGTCTCTGAAAACGAAATCAATTTAAAATAGATGTGCCGTTAATTTTATTTGGATGTTTAAAAACATTTTTTTCTATAATTTTTTGTTCTATTTATTCTGCCATGTGGTTGAATGCAATAATTTTTTGTTTTTTGTTTTTATTGTTTCAAAATAAAATTTAAAAGAAAAATAGAATTTTCTAGGGAATAACAATAGTAATCCTAGAAATTTATCGAATGTCAGTTGCAAAAACTATTAGGAAATAGAAATGAATAAATAATTTGAGAAATTGAGGGAGAAAAATCAATGAGAGTATAGGCAGAATGTTGTAAGAAGAAAAATTTAATCAAACAAGACAATTGGATTGTTTGTTTTTCAAAAAGTTTGTAAATAATTTATAAAAATTTATTCAAATGAATTTTTGATCACTAAAAAAGTAAATAAATAAATAAACATTTTTTTAATGGAAAATTTACAGGAGTGAATATTTATTATTAGTAAAATATTAAATGAGGTGTGTTTATTTTAATTAAAAACAAGGGCAACAAATAAATGTTTATTCCAATTTGAACAGATATTTATAAATAAATTTTTAGTTTATTTTTAAACAAATGTTTATAAATAAATTTTGGTTTCAATTTAAACAAATGTTTATAAATAAATGTTTATTTCAATTTAAACAAATGTTTATGAATAAATGTTTATATTAATAAAAAAATGACTACGAAAATTTTATTTAATCATTTAAAAAAATATTTATTTCAATTTAAAAAATAGCACCAGAATTTTTAACATTTAACAAATGAATGTTTATTTTTTATTGAAAACAATGCCAACGAATTAACTTTCTTTTCAATTTAGAAAAATGTTTACAAAATATATTTTTGTTTTAATTTTAAAAAATGTTTACAAAATATATTTGTGTTTTAATTTTAAAAAATGTTTACAAAATATATTTGTGTTTTAATTTAAAGAAATGTTTACAAGTATTTATTGAAATTGAAAAAATATTGATTATTCATATTATTTATATAAAAACATTTATTTGAATTGTTCCTAAATTTTTTAATGTTGCAAATGAACCAAATTTACAGATTTTTTTTCTATTCGAAATTTATTGTAATAATATAACGTCAAGTATTGTAATAAAAATTTGTAAAGTTTAAAAATGTTTAATTTACGTTTTCGATTTTTCAAAAGTCAGTTATTTTTAAAAACACTAACATGGAGAAATTTAATCATTACTTTAAATGTTCAGAATTTTAGGGACGATTTTCTGAGAGATTTTATTGAAATTAAAAATTTATTTAAAAATAAATGTTTATTTACGGTGAAAAAATATTCACTTAAATATTTATTGAAATTGAAAAAATAATGTTCGTCAATTTTCGAACGTTCAAATGAACGACAATATTTTTTTACTTCTTCTAATTTGCATTTCTTTAGAAAAAAAAATATATTTTTTAGATTAAAACAAATCAATTTTGAACTAAATATTGTTTAAGTTAAATTATTTTTCTTTTTTCTATAGTAATTTTCAAAAATACTTAAGGTGAAAATCAATTTCATTCACTTGAACGTTCGAAACTTTAGTCACATAAAAAGTATTCAAATATTTATTGAAATTGAAAACAATTAAATATTTATTGAAATTGAAAAAAAATATATTCAAAATATATACTGAAATTCAAAAAATATTGACTTAAATATTTATTGAAATTAGAGAAATATTTTTGATTAAATTCTTGTTTAAATAAAATTAATATTTACTTAAATGTTTATTTAATTTTTTAAAAATATCCACTTAAATGTGTCAAACTTCGAAGAATGTTACCTAAGAAGCAAAAAATTTGAGGTTATGTTAATTTTAGAAGTAAAAATACAGAAAGGTAATCAATTATTATTAATGGAAATTTTTTCATATTCAAGTCTTGATTGAATCCAAAATATTCCATGAAAATTGGTTTCAAATTCAATTAATTGAAAATAAACTCTTAATCAAAACAAATCTAACACGAACATAACCTATAATTCGTTTCCTTCTTTGGGTTCTTGGGAGTGTCTCTTGAAAGATTCATTTAAATTGAAACAAAACATTCACTTAAAGATTCATTTGAATTGAAACAAAACTGAAAAAAACAAACAAAAAACAAAACTTCAGTTTCAGTTAAAGATTCATTTAAATTAAAAAAAATGAAAAAACATTTTTTTTCAAAATAAATTAAAAATAAATAAAAATGTGACGCACTTCGAAGAAAGGTACCCAAGAAGCATACGAATTATAGGTTAGGGTCGTGTTAGATTTCTCTTTATTAAGAGTTTATTTTTAATTATTTGAATTTGAAACCAATTTTTATTGAATATTTTGAATGTAATGAAGACTTGAAGATCAATAAGTTTTAATTAATAATCGATTTTCTTTCTGTATTTTTACTTGAAAAATTAAAAACATAACCTCAAATATTTTGCTTCTTAGGTACCTTTCTTCGGAGCGTGACACAAATATTAATAATAATAAAAATTAAAAATAAATTAAAATTATTTAAAAATAAATTTAAAAAAAATTGTTTTAATTAGAACATTTTTTTTAAATTAAAGAAGAACGGGGAAAAAAGTGATGAGATTTAAAAAAGTGAAAAAAAAACTGAAAAAAAGTGTTGAGAAATATTCTGAAAAAAGAAGAATAAGAGAAAAAAAGAATTTTTTATAATAATTTCCTTATTTGTAAATTTCGTACCGTCTTGGTACCTCGCAAAAAGTAGAACATGATTGGAGGAGCCAATCACGTGGGTGACTCTTCTTTGTCGGCGCCACTGCATTTTTCTCCTCTATTTCTTCACTGGTAGTAAATAATTTTTTACAAATAAGTCTTGTATTCTCTGCTGCTGTTGCTCCTTTTGCGTTAATGAAAATTTTAATTGTTCTTATTCTTCGTTATCCTTGTCGGTTATCAAAAAACTAAATTTCTTTTCATCACACGCACAATCGTTAGGTGATTCGAAATTTCACAGTCCAGATGTCGCTAGTTGTGCAAATTCTCTCACAAGGAAGAATAGAATTTAAAAATTGGTGTTCTGATAAATTGACCTCTCTCTTCTTTGATTTCTCCTTTGATTTATTTTTCAATCTCTATTTAATTTCTGTTTCAATTCATTTTTAGGTCTTTTTTAGTTCCTTTTCAGTTCTTTTTTAGTTATATTTTGGTTCTTTTTCCATTCTTTTTAGTTCTTTTTCAGTTCTTTTTAATTTTTTTTCAGTTCTTTTTAAGTTCTTGTATAGTTCTTTTGTAGTTCTTCTTTAGTTATATTTTGGTTCTTAGTTATTTTAAGTTCTTTTACAGTTCTTTTTTAGTTCTTTTGTAGTTCTTCTTTAGTTATATTTTGGTTCTTAGTTCTTTTTCAGTTTTTTTAGTAATATTTTGGTTCTTTTTCAATTCTTTTTAGTTCTTTTTCAGTTCTTTTTAAGTTCTTGTTTAGTTCTTTTGTAGTTCTTCTTTAGTTATATTTTGATTCTTAGTTCTTTTTAGTTCTTTTACAGTTCTTTTTTAGTTCTTTTTTAGTTCTTTTTCAGTTCTTTTGTAGTTCTTCTTTAGTTATATTTTGGTTCTTACTTCTTTTTCAGTTTTTTTAGTAATATTTTGGTTCTTTTTCAATTCTTTTTAGTTCTTTTTCAGTTCTTTTTAAGTTCTTGTTTAGTTCTTTTGTAGTTCTTCTTTAGTTATATTTTGGTTCTTAGTTCTTTTTAGTTTTTTTACAGTTCTTTTTTAGTTCTTGTTTAGTTCTTTTTCAATTCTTGTTTAATTCTTTAGTTATATTTTGGTTCTTCTTAGTTCTTTTTCAGTTCTTTTTAGTTCTTTTACAGTTCTTTTTTAGTTCTTGTTTAGTTCTTTTGTAGTTCTTCTTTAGTTATATTTTGGGTCTTAGTTCTTTTTAGTTCTTTTATAGTTCTTTTGTAGTTCTTCTTTAGTTATATTTTGGTTCTTAGTTCTTTTACAGTTCTTTTCTAGTTTTTATTAGTTCTTTTTCAGTTCTTTTCTAGTTCTTCTTTAGTTCTTTTTCAGTTCTTTTTAAGTTCTTTTTCAGTTCTTTTCTAGTTCTTCTTTAGTTATATTTTGGTTCTTTTTTTAGTTCTTTTTTTAGTTATATTTCAGTTCTTTTTTAGTTATTTTTCAGTTCTTTGTTATTTCTTTGCTATTTCTCCGTTATAAATTGAAGGTAAAATGATGTTTCAGTGTAGTATTATTATTATTATAATGAGAAAAGAGAGGTGGGGAAAAAAAAGATAGAGACACTGAAAACACACGGCTGATATGTATCGCACGCGAAATTCAACTGCAAGTTGTGTGAGAGGGGAAGCGGCGCTTCTGAATTGGTGAACGCTGACGACTTCTTCTTCTTCTTCTTCTTCTTTATCTTCTCTCTCTGTCGGCCTTTTAGCCGATGATGATGATGATGCTGCTGCTACTGCTGCTACTGCCGCTTTTGCTTGGACTAGAATAGTGCTAGAATTAGAATAGCACGGCTACTATAGTAGTCTGCAAAATCGTGACAGTGTACGAATGGAGCGAATGGTGAACGAGACGACTATGTCTCAAGTGCCCAGGGTTAACGCAGGATGAAACAATCTTAAAATGTTTCACCGTTAAAGATACTGGTCTAAAGAGAAGAAAATAAGTCAGTCAAATAGTTGCGGGCAAATAGTGTGCGCGTCTGGATCCAAAACCGAATGCTCTGAGCTATATGACAATCCAGAAATGATTAGCAGCTGGTTTTTAGGAATTCGACTATATAATTATATATGTGTGTTATTTTTGGATTTCTTCTTTTTTTTCTTCTTCTCGTCTTCATTTATTTACCACGAGGATTCGATTTGATATTTTCATAAGAAATATTATATGAACTTTACTTGCTTATTTTTATTTACGGAAAATAAATATTTACTCGACACAAATATTCACTTGACTCAAATAAATATTTTCTCGAATATCTAATGATTTTTACCCAAATTTTTTTTGGGCGTTTTTTTACATTAGTATTTGAAGCGAATATCTCAAGAAAAAAAACAGATTGTTATACGAGGACAAAAAAGATTGTTATATTTTTTTCCAATAACAATAAAACTGTTGGGGGTAACAAAAAATTCTGTAATGACAATAAAACGTCGGTGAAGTTTGCAACGTTTATGATCAACGATTGAAAAAAAAAATTATTCAAAAAATTAAACGTACTATTTTCTGTACAAAAATTTATAAAAATTTGCTTAAGAAAATATTTTTCTTCAAAAACCGTTGACTATAAACGTTGTAAACTTCACCAACGTACAATAAACCAAATTTGTTTGTTCTATTATTACAGACTTTTCGCTCAATAATTAATTTTTGAAAAATTATTAAAAACTAGCCTTAATACTGAAAAAAGTATAGTAAAAAAGTAGCTATCCAAGATTAACTTTAACGTATAAAAAAATTGTTTTAGTCGATTTACGAAAAAATCACTATTTCCGGATTTCAATGAAAATAATATTTATTATTTTCTTAATTTTTATCCTAAAAATAAAATTGTGCTTCAAAGTAATTCTTAAAAGTAAAGGAATAAAATTTTTTGATCAAATTTAAATGGAATTCTTCACAGGAATTAAAAAAGGAATTAATGATTTTTCCACGAAGAAGTTAAAATTTTATTAGTTTTACAATTAAAATTTTCAACAATTGAAATTTTAATAAACATTTTAACTGGATTTTGTTTATAAATAAATTTTTATTAGAAACTTCAACTGAAATTCAACTATTTAAGTAGAAAAATATTATATTGGACAATTAGATGTTTCCCAAAATTTAATTCTTATAAAGAATTTATTCATTTAAAAAAAAATAATTCATTTTCTCTAACAAATTTTATTATTTATGAAAATAATTGAATTTTTGCGAAAAGTTTTATTTAATTCTTTTTAAAATATTTTAATTCTCATCGTGAAAAAATTTATTATTTGTGAAAATGATTGAATAATTGTGAAAAAATAAAAAAAGAATTTATCAATTTTTAAAAAAATAATTTAATTTTTTATGACAATTTTTATTATTTATGAAAATAATTGAATTTTTGCGAAAAATTTAATTTAATTCTTTGAAAATATTTTAATTTCTCGTGAAAAAATGTATTATTTGTGAAAATGATTGAATAATTGTAAAAAAATTAAAAAATAATTTAAGAATTTATCAATTTTTTAAAAAATAATTTAATTTCTATGACGAATTTTATTATTTATGAAAGTAATTGAATTCTCATTGTAAATTTTATCATTTTGGGAAAATAATTGAATTCTTTGAGTTCTTTTGTAAATAATTGAGTTTCTAAGAAGAATGTTATTTAATTTTTGTAAATAATTAAATTCTTTTAAAAAAAATTATTTTGTTATTTGGAAAAATAATTGAATTCTTGAAGGAGAATTTTATATAAACTGTTTAAATTAATTTTATTTGGAAAAAGCTTATGAAATATTTACTTTATCAGTTTAAAAAAAAAATAATTGAATTTCTAAGAAAAATTTTATTTAATTTTTGTAAATAATTGAATTCTTGTAAAAAAATTATTTTATTATTTGGAAAAATAATTAAATTCTTCTAAAAAAATTTATTATTTGGCAAAATGATTGAATAATTGTAAAAAAAACTAAAAAAAAGATTTCAAGAATTTATCACTTTAAAAAAAATAATTGATTTTCTGAAAAGAAATTTATTATTTATGAAAATAATTGAATTCTCGTTGAAAATTTTATTATTTGGGAAAATAATTGAACTCTTGTGAAGAATTTTATTTAATTTTTTTTATAAATAATTGAATTCTCGTGAAAAATTATTTCATTATTTGGAAAAATTATTGAATTCTTGTGAAGAATTTTATTAAAATTTTAAAAACTAGATAATAGAATTATTGAGAAGCATATTTATTATCAATACAAAAATAATTGTATTCTAGCCTTGAATATTATTTAAATTTTGATAAATAATTAAATTTTTTTGAAAAATGTTATTTCTTCTTGGAAATAATTGAATTCTTAAAAGAGAAATTCATAAAAAGTTTTTAAACTGATATTTTTTTTTTTTTGAAAAATTTTTGTGAAATTTTTAAATAATTCAATTTTTGTGAAAATTTTACTACTTTTCAAAAAATTGAATGTTCGAATTTATAAATAAATAATTTATTAATAATTTCTTAACGACAATTAAAATTTTCTTAAATTTTAGTTTGAAATCTTCTAAAATTCCATTTTTCCGGAAAATTGCAACTGTTTTCAACTAAAATAATTTTTCACTTAAAGAAAAAAAAAAATTTCAAAAAATACTAAACAGAAATGTTTAAAAGTAAATTAATAAATTAGATTTACTTGGTTTTTTGTACAAATAGGTAATTTAAATGATTTATAATTGAATAATTAGTTAAACTATATATTTGATGTTAAAAATATATTTTTTAAATACTTTGTTTGGGAAAATTAAATTTTTTACCAATTATTAAATTAAAGTAGAAATTTTTTTATTAGATTTTTTAAATTTTAATTTGATTCAGTTGAAAATGAAATGAAATTTAAATTTATTTTTGTTCCTTTTTAAATTGACTTCTTTTTATATTTTAAAAAATATGAGTAAATATGAAGCCATTTCTGTATTTCAAACAAGTGTAAAAATCGTAAAATGCTTCGAATTTTGTTATATTCTTAGAAGAGCTCATAAATATTTTACTATAATGTGCCATTTTGCTCAAAAAGACTAAAAGGTTTTCTAGTAACTGTAAATTTCCTTCTCATAACGAATATTATAACAAAATCAATTTTATCTTTGATTTTTTTTTGCATATATACATAAGTTCAAAAAACACTCAACATTTAAATGAACGAAATATATTTTTTAAATAAATATTTTCAAAAATTATTCATTGAAGCAAAAGTCAAAATCTTTTTTTAAAGATATTTTGAAATTTATCTTAGATAATTAATTTTTCAACGGATGGATATTCAATATTATAATTTTGAATTTGAAAACGAGGTGAATAAGTTTCTTTTATCTGAACGAGAAGGTTTCGAAATTTAGGGCAATTTTTGCATAACAATATTTAAAAAAATTTAATATTAAAAATTGTTCTATTGTCTTATTATTTTTAAATTTATTTAAAAATTTAACTATTTAATTATTTAATTATTTTATTTAATTATTTTATTATTTTATTATTTTCTTATTTTTTTATTTTATTATTTTATTATTTTATTATTTTATTATTTTATTATTTTATTATTTTATTATTTTATTATTTTATTATTTTCAAATGTATTTAAAATTTTAATTATTTTATTATAAACAGTTGTTAATTAATAATCCAATAGTTCAAAAAAGTATAAAATTGGAAAAATACAATAGGAAAAAATTTCCCGGAACTGTAACATTTAAAAATGATGCACTTTTTATTGATCCCTTACTATTACAAATCGATAAAAATAAAAATAGAACCCGCGTGTATACATCCCGGAAGTAAAACTATAATAATTCATAAATGATCCTCATGAATAAATTAATTAACGCGTCTCTACATACATACATAGTTGAAAGATTAAAATTCATTCGCTCAGAGACCATAGGAATTGGATCTTACATTTATTTTTATTTTAAGAAAAGTTAAAGAAAAATTTGAATTTGTCGAAAGATTTTTTTCCTTTGTCTCCATAAATCTATATAATTATGTGTTAATCGAATGGAAATTTATACTCAAACAGTTGTTAATATATTTTTAAAAAAGGTGAATGTATATAATTTAATCAAACTTGCTTTTTTTCCCTCACACTTCAAAAAAAAAACTAAAAGAAAATAGTTACCAAGTTAATGTCATTAATTTTCAGACTTATTATTTGTGCCCGAAGCCTTGACGCAGGGGTCAAAGGTCACTAACCCTCAACAGGGAATATCCAATGACATTATTGCATAATAGAGATAAAAAAAAAGAAACATTCGCATATTTTCTTTTCTTCTTTCTTTCAAATTCAAACTTCTTTTTTTTTATTTAAAAAACTTTGAAACACTTACATTTTTTTAAAAATTTAATTCCCTTTGGGAAAAATGGAGAAAAAGAAAAAAGAAAAATGTTCTGGGAAGTTTTAGCCCATTTTCAAAACAATTTCTTTTCGGAATTTGAAATATTTAAAATTAATATTTTGAGAATCGTGCTGTCGAAGGGTAATTTTTTCGCCATTTTGAAAGAGATATTTTCTTTTTTGAATAATTGAGTAATCGTCGATAAATTAAGGCCATATATTCCTAAGGGCTAGAAAGGTTTCCAGATCGATTAAATTTAATAACAGGCTTCACACTTTTTTCTCGTCTTATTTCCTTTTCTTCATTCCACTTGAAAGATAATTCAGAGTTTTTTGTTTTTGAAAAGTAATTTTTTTTTCCCCCGATACTTTCATGTGTCGAACGCACTTTGAAAAAATCATAAATTTAAAATCAATGTCAAAATAGATGAGGAATTTTTTTTTTTTCGTCCGTTCGCAAAATTATAACTGAGAATAGGTCTCAGAAAATTCCTCAAGTGTTCTTATTTCATGACACTTGAACGCTAAACAACGCTAATTGTCCACGACCACATATATGAGAAAAGAGACCTCTGCTTTTTCTCTCTCAGCTTCCTCGTTTCAGCATCTGAACAAAACCGGCGTGAACCGGCTTTTAAAACATTAAATGACGCGTGCAATAATTTGCCGGTTATTCTTCCATCATTAGTGTGAAAATTCTCTCCTTTCGAACGATAAAATTTTGATGATATGATCTCATGTCATCCGTTGAAAATTGAACTCGATATTTTTGTCCACATAAACTTCACGATTAAAAGTTTGTTACAGTAATTACAGTGAGAAGAGCTGTCGATGATCATTTCTATTCCTCTTCTTGAAACTTTGTAACTTTAAAAATCGTCACGTGTTTAGGATACATCTCAGAATCATCTTTTTAATGCAACATGATACCGAACTCATGTTTATGACATAGTGGAATAGTTTCGTTTGTCAGAAAAGGGATATTTTTCTCATTCGAAATCGAAAAATTGGTGTTTAAGTTTGAATTTTGGAAAGAACGAGCAGAATGTAGAGAAAAGTAATTTTATCAAGGAGCCAATTTTTGAAAAATTAACTTTATCTTCAGAAGAAGAATCATGAGTCGAAATTTGAAAGTAATTTGAAACGAAAAAAATATAGTAAAAGCAAAAAAGGGGAATTCGAGTGAGAATTTGAAAACGAGGGATAGAGAGAGAGAGAGGAGAGGGAGAGAGAGAAAAGATAGAGGGAACTTGGTTGGTGGAATGCACCGGACTAACCCGAAGTGCAACTCTTCGATTTTTAGAGCCGGTGGATGGAGACTGTGACGGAGTTGTATTGGGGAGGCAAATGTGTCTGTCGACCTACCCCAACATCCGTGTTCACATTCACCCCTTTAAATTTAACTGTCTGTGTTTGTAAATGTGTCTGTGTTTTTGTATGTTGTGTATGTGACTGTAATTTCTCTGTGGCATGCGCGAATACAGAGGGGTTATTCTAGCAGACTTGCCAACTATCGAGCAAAACTAGATAGACACGCGACTGCGCGTCCGATTATTGGCTTGTCAGTGCAAAAAAAAAGGGGAGTAAAAATCTTTTTGGGTTTCTGTCTTATGCACAATATGTGCACTTAGACCTTTCATCGAGTCTATAGATTAGCATAAATAATAGAGTCAATAAACTCTAGATAATGATCATTATCCGATTTCTCTTCTTTTACAAAAGCATTTTTAAGATTCAATCTTTAAGATCGATTTTTTCCTCCTGCATTTATTACATTGAATCCTTACGAAATAGACTCGCATCTCTCCCCATACTTTTGTACAGGAAATTCTATATCAAATTTGTGGTAATTTTCTGAATCTGTTATTTCAATATAGACTGGGGGAGTTTGAAACATGATGGTACGATTTGCAGTTTACAATTTGCAATTGCATATCTACAAAAGGTTGCCACAAGAACTTAATTTTGTTCAAATATTGTACGTTCGGTATTAAATATTTTGTTGGATCATTAAAAAAGAAAAAAATGTCTGCCTTGTAAAACTGATCTAACAAGAGTAAATTTTCTTCTTCCCGCAGATTTACAAACTTTCTTCAAATAGAAAATTATCTAAAAAATAAATAATTTTATTTGAAAATAAATAACTTTATTTGAAAATAAATAACTTTATTTGAAAATAAATATTCAATCACTATTTTTCTACAAGAATTAAAATTGTCCAAAAAAAAACAAAATTTTTTTGATGATCCCCAAGTTTTGAACGTTCAAATGAACGAAATATTTTTTATTGGAGATATTTTAATAAATTAGTAATCATTAAAAATATTTAGAAAATAAAATTTTACGTTTACAAAGTCAGTAATTAATTTTTTGGATAGTGAAGTAAAATAATAATTGCTATGAAAATTTACTTTTTAGAAGAAATAAATTAATTTTGTTCAGAACATTAGAATCTTATTTTTTGAAATTCAACAAGTTTTAAGAATATTATTTTATAAAACTTAAGATGACCGAGTGATAAAATTATTTTATTATAAAAATATTCTTACAGGCCTCGGATCGACTTTAACCAGCAAAATAAGTCGCTTTAGTCGATTAAAAATAGAAAAAAAGTCGAAAAAGTCGTTTATTTAATGGAACGTAATAATTGAGAGAATTACTTTTTTTTAAATTATTTTAATATTATTTTTAAAACCCATTTTTCATCAATTTTCATTTTTATTGAATTTACACTTGAAAATTATTCATTAAACTTTTTGAGAATTTAATATTATTTACAAAATTTTCAATTAAAATTCTTGAAAAAATTTTATGGAATAAATTAAATTTAACACAATTTCAATTATTCAAAATCTTTTTAATTATATTATTTTAATCATTTAATTAGAAAACTTATTGAAAAATAAATTTTCAAAGATTCGTTTATAGTTATACTTTTCAGTTTTCACGTTATAAAGATAGAAATAAGTTAAATTTTGTCGCAAAACTTGGTAGAAAAGTCGAAAAAGTCTCAATTTTTTAAGAAAAGTCGATAAAAGTCGCATTATTTCAAAATAGTCGAAAAAAGTCGAAAAAGTCATAATATCCGAGGCCTGTTCTTACTGTAACATTTCAATTCAATATAATTTTTTTAGATTAATTTTTTTAATAATATTTAGGAACAGTTCTTTGAGAATTTTTGTAATCCATTTATTTACAATGTAATTTTTGCAAAATTTCATCGATTATTCGCGAATTCTTTAATTGTATATTAGAAAATAAAAATTGAATAATTTTTAAAAAAATTTAAGCAAAATTTTTGAAAAAAATTAATTTGACAGAATTGTTAGTATTAAAGTATGTGAAAAATTCAAGTTTTTGAAGATTTTAATTGGAAACCTTTTTAAAATTCAATTCTTTCTAAAATTCGTGCTATATGTGCTTTTAATATCCAATTGTTAACTAAAAAGTTTAACTAAAATTCAACTTTAGATCAATTTTTAATAGAACAGTTTAGGAGAATTCTAATTATTTAAATACAAAAATAATAAATGTAAAGAAAAATTAAACGGTTCTTAAAATTTAATTTTCATGAAGAATTTTAGCAATAAATTTGTAAATAATTGAATTCTTTAGAAGAATTTTAATACAAATTCTAAAAATAATTTTTAAATAATTGAATTCTTTAGAAGAATTTTAATAGAAATTCTAAAAATAATTGAATTCTTTTAAGAAATCGAATTGGAATTGTAGTGAAAATAATTGAAATTCAGTGATCAATTTCATTATTTACATGAAAATAATTGAATTCCTAAAAACAATAATTCTATTATTTATGAAAATAATTAAGTTTCTCATGTGAATTCGAATTTAAAAAAAAATAGTTATACTATTGAGAAGAAATTTGTAAAAATTGTTTAAAAGTTGATATTTTTTGAAAAATTTCATGCAAATTTTTATTTGAAATAATTGAGTTTCTGTGGACTTGTTATTATTTTAGAAAATAATTGAATGTTTATGTAGAATTTCATTAATATTTTTTCTAATTTAATAAAACTTTTTTGAGAAAATAAAATTAAAGTTGTAGATATTGAAAATCATTAAACTAAAAAAAATTTTTTAAATTGAAATATTCACATGAATTTTATTACTTTTTAAAATAATTAAATTCAATATGATAAATATTATTAACGATGAAAATAATTCAATTTTGCAATGAATTTTATTAAAACTCCTGAAAATAATGTAATTTTTGGGAAAAATTGATAAAAATTATTTAAAAATTAAAATATCTATTTTCTTCAAGAAGTTTGATTAAAATTGTATTAAAAATAATTGATTTATTGCGTTGCGAAGAATTTTATTAAAAAATCTGTAAGTAGTAATAAATTGAATTCCTGTAAAATTTTTATTTTTTTTTTTAATGAAGAATTTTACGGAAAATTTTATTAATTTTTTTTATTATATTTTTTGGGAAATACTTATTAAAAATAAATTGAATTGACGATATTTTTTGCAAATAATTAGAATTTTAACAAGAATTAATTTTATTCCTAAATATAATTGAATTTCTGCAATTATTTGTAACTTCTCCAAAATTTAATTTTTTAAAAGTATTTTAAACTAAAATTCTTCTTTAAATCAATTATTTTTAACAAATATATTTATATATTTTTTAAATATATTTTTTTTAAATTTAACCAATAAAATTTTAGAAGAATTTAAAATATTTAATTTAGAAAAAAAATTTAAGATCTTTAATAAATTTCTAATTAAATTCAGTCAAACTTAAAATTTTATAAAATTTTAAATGAGAACATTTTGAAGTTTATCTATTTATGAAAATTGTAAACTTGCAAATGAATTTGCAACTCTTAAAATCCAGTTTTAAAATACTATTTAAGTAAAATTATATAGATTAAATAATTTATATGTAAAAATTTTATGATTTTTAGAAGAAAAGAAACTATTCTAGAAACTACTGAAGTTCATCTATTTATGAAAATTGTAAACGCAACTTTTTTAAAATCAAATTAATTTTCAAATATATTCAAATAAAATTATTCATTAAATAATTTATAAGTAGAAATTTTATCATTTGTAGAAGAAAAGAAACTATTCTGTTGGCTTTAAAAGTGCTTTTTTTCTACAAAATCCCCTTGGGAGTGAAGTTTTACCCTTTTCTTTACAA
Source organism: Leptopilina drosophilae (assembly GCA_032873175.1). NCBI lineage: Eukaryota > Metazoa > Arthropoda > Insecta > Hymenoptera > Figitidae > Leptopilina > Leptopilina drosophilae. The sequence continues at coordinate 52,361,783 of CM065480.1, forward strand.
TGCAAAATTGCAAATTCCGTAAATAAGTTGTACAAGAAATGTTTTCCTACATTTATATATTTTGTTTCGAAATCTAATTAACGTTTAATTATCTTTCGAAAAGAAAATATAACTAATGCTCGAAGCAATACCAGTTTCATTAAATGGTAAAACGGTGAATAAATTTGAATGCAAATTTTCAATGATCGATATAGAATACTATTCATTCGGTGACATCTTCAGATAATGATTCCAATTATTCGAAATAGAACTGATGTTCGTTACAGTTTTTTTTTTTAGGATAGCCATTACTTTTCGAAGGGAAAGCTATTTTAATTTTTGAGAAAGACAATTATTCACATAGCGATATATGTATATTTTTAAAGACGAAAAAAAGTGAGAAAAATGATAATAGAAGTTTGCCAAAAACGCCTACGCCTGAACTAGACCGACACAAATGACAAGACACATTCATGTGCAAAGAGTGGAGTTTAAGACACAACTGGTTGGGGTTAACGACCATGAAGTAACTTAGGGATATTATATATTTCTGTCCTCTGGACTTTGGAGATAATTGCCATCTCTTTACTACTTCCTAGTTTCTATTTTTCTCTCGCTGCATATTTTGGGAATCGATTTATTGAATGGCGAAATCGAAAATAAACCCTTTGTGTCTATTTTAGTGTTGGTCGAGGGTTTTTTGTTGTTGTAAGTTGGGAAAAATTGGTTAAATTTGGTTTGGTTCAGTTGTTATTGCAATGGAACTTCGATTAGTCGAAGTAATCGAGGTTCCACTGTATTTTCGGTTAGAATCTTTTGTCACAATCGTGAAATATGCTTAATGCAGGAGAAAAATATTTACTGTAAAAACTAACAGACAGAAGAAGATAATCATTCAATTTTGGAGAAGAATTTTAGGACAAGTAGGAAATTTAGAAGACATAGAAGAAGAGTTGTGGCATAATCCTTAAATAATAACAGACATAAAAGCAAAATTCTAGGGCAATCATCAAATATATCAAATGTAGAAGAAGAATTTTAGGGTATTCATAAAATGTATCAAATGTAGAAGCAGAATTTTAGGACAACCTTGAAATACAGCAGCCATAGAACAAAATTTTAGGACAAACATCAAATATATCAAATGTAGAAGAAGAATTTTAGGACAACCGTGAAATACAGCAGACATAGAACAAGTATTTTAGGACAAACATCAAATATATTAAATGCTGAAGAAGAATTTTAGGACAACCGTGAAATACAGCAGATATAGAAGAAGAGTTGTAGCATAATCAAATGTAGAAGAAGAATTTTAGAGTAATCATAAAATGTATCAAATGTAGAAGCAGAATTTTAGGACAACCGTGAAATACAGCAGGCATAGAACAAGAATTTTAGGACAAACATCAAATATATTAAATGTAGAAGAAGAATTTTAGGACAACCGTGAAATACAGCAGACATAGAACAAGTATTTTAGGACAAACATCAAATATATCAAATGTAGAAGAAGAATTTTAGGACAAACATCAAATATATCAAATGTAGGAGAAGAATTTTAGGACAACCGTGAAATACAGCAGACATAGAACAAGTATTTTAGGACAAACATTAAATATATCAAATGTAGAAGAAGAATTTTAGGACAAACATCAAATATATCAAATGTAGGAGAAGAATTTTAGGACAACCGTGAAATACAGCAGACATAGAACAAGTATTTTGGGACAAACATCAAATATATCAAATGTAGAAGAAGAATTTTAGGACAAACATCAAATATACAAATTTAGGAGAAGAATTTTAGGACAACCGTGAAATACAGCAGACATAGAACAAGTATTTTAGGACAAACATCAAATATATCAAATGTAGAAGAAGAATTTTAGGACAACCATGAAATACAACAAACATAAAAGAAGAATTTAAGGACAATCATCAAATATATCAAATGTAGAAGAAGAAATTTAGAACAACCGTGAAATACAGCAGACATAGAAGCATATTAATTGTAGGACAAGAAGTGAATGCTCAATGAAGACAAATATGGAGGAATAAAAATATTAAATCTAGGGTGAAAAATTGTACAGCAAAAAGTGAGTATAAATGCTGACGAAACATGCATATAGTGGATGGTAGGCGGAAATTTAAGAGTGACGAAATGAAGAATAGTCTTTATGGGCGTCATCGTCGTTTGTTGGACGAAACTAGATGCGATGGCTGAGGCAAGAGAGTGATTTGGAACGTTGGACCATTATAGAACAGCATAGGTACATTGTTGAAAACATTCGTCTGTGGTTCTCTGGTTATCTACGCACATCTTTATGCCGTTTGACATATTTGAAATGCGAATTATCCTTCATAAATTAGCGTTCAAAAGACACAAGTTGTGTTTCTTTCATAAATTAGATCTAACGGACTATTTTATACACACCCACTCTTCATCTGTCACATAAGCATTTGCATATTTTCGCGCCTTTTTTTCCTAAAGGTTTGTCCTCATCTGCTGCTTTTCAATCCATGCTTTTTTAGGTTTTAGAATTTTTTATCTACATAATTGGCCCTTTTTTTGTTCTTATGTTGCAGACAATGTAAAAATACTTCTAGATTTCTGTTGTTTGGGGGCTTTGTCAGCAATAGGCTCTTTTAATTGTAAAACTAATAGCCTATTTTGGGAAAAATTATTGATTTTCCTAATTACTGTCTTTGGGAAATATTCGAAAGAAGAAATAAGAAATAGAAAATAGAAAAATTGTAGGAAATAGAAAAATTGAAAGAAATAGAAAAAAATAACAGACAGATGTTATAAAATAGAAGTAGAATGTTCTTGATGAAAAATGTTTTCGTAAATAATGGCTGTCTTTTGTTTTCCTCCTGTAATGGTTCTTTTTTTTCCTTCTATGAACAATAATTGCCTCTCTCTCTATATATACTTTTTCAAGGTAGATATTTCAGTGAATTACAATAATTTTTTTCTATTTTATGATCACTTCTGGATATTTCCAAAGGGGAAAAAATCGCACACTAATTAGTTTTTCTAGTGTTACAATATTGTTTTTTCAAAAAAAAAAGTCGTGCTGTTTATTTTTATAGACAGTATTTTATTATAGATTATAAGCATTATGTTATTGATAATCTGGACGCAGATAAATTTTCCAGAGTTATTTTCCTAAAGCCGCATAAAAATGGAAGTAAAGCAATGAAGCATTAAAAGCATTTTTTTTTTCAAAAAGTCCGATAAAAAAATTGTCACATTTCTATTTGTAAACAATTTTAACTATTCAACATTTATTTAATTCTTTTTTTTCATGAACTTCAGCGTTATGTTACCAAAAGCGAGTAAATAGAATCTTTTTGGATACTAATTATGACTTAGTAATGTCTTCATACTCCTCAAATAAACTGAATATATTCCTGACAAATAGAATTGTAAATTCAAAATTAGAAGCACTGACATACTCTTTATATGCTACGCAAAATAAAACGAATAAACATGCCAGAATTTCGATGAAATAATGCAGATAGAAGGGATTGTAGGATAAATAACGAAAATTAGTGGATTAACGATAAAAAAAAATGCGGAAACTTTTTGTACCACTTTACTAAAATATCCCCTCTCATGTGTTCAGAAATGTAAAATAATATTTGACAAAAATGCAAGTGAGCCGTTTTGCAAAGGAAAAGGCAATATTTTATGGTCGAATATCGATCTGAAGAGTGCTTGTATGATATATGGCGCTACTCCAAAGGAGTCTAAAGGAAGTTTCGAAAAAAAGTTTATTGCAGACAAATATTCTTCTTTATATTCTCATTATGTTTCCAAAACAGTTTTCTATTTATAACGATTTAAAACACTTTTAAGAATGAATTATTAAGAAGTTTTAAAAATTAAAACTGTTCACAGCTCAAGTAATAAGTTTCGCATTCTGTTTTCTACATTTTTAATATCAACGGCATCATTTGCATAAATGATAATTGTTTAATAGAATTTATCACGTTGGTTACTGGTAGTAATTTTTTTCAAACCCTTCGATTAGGTTCCGAAAAATTCCGAACGTTTAAATAACCGGAATATTTTTTCAATAAACTCAAAATTTTCTGAAATCGAAAATTAGATTTCAATTTCTGTTGCAATCGGAAATGTAGACAGTAGAATATTTCCTCCGAATCCAATTAGTAATTTAATTTTGAATTCTTCGCAATAAGAAAATTTTCCGTGAACTGAAAGCGAGAAACTCGGTTATACAATAATTAAACTAAAAACGTAATTTTTCTCGTGACACTGTCGAAAAGACATTATATAGCGAATGGAGTTTTGAATATCTGTAAAATATGCTTAATATATACGCGCGAAAGTTGTAGAGCGTGTGACTATCCTCGTGGTTTTTCACGTGTGTTGCTATTCATATAATTTAAACTCCACCCAATTCGAATTATGATCAGCCGCAGTTTCCAAGCGTCAAATTGAAGATGTATCATAACAGTTACTTGTATATATCAAGTTTTGATTTATTCAGTAAAGTATATGAGCGTAAAATTACGATTGTAGTGCGCACGTATATGTATATACGAAACGCAATATAGAGATGCATAATTTTAATGTTATATCAGGCCAATGATTACGTAACCTTGCGTATAAGAAGCGAGGTCTTCGACTTGCACTTACGTGGGGGAAAAATTTTTTTACTATTCTACTTTTTACTTCTTCTTTTCTAATTTTTAATGGATTCGAGTAAACATTTTGTATTATTAAATTTCATGTGATCCAAAGAATTTTTATTGTCAAATAAAAATAATAATAAACTAATAATAATAATAAACTGCTTTCAGGCTTCGCGAAACTATTATTTACTACTTTTTTCCCAATTTGCTACTATTTGGATACTTTCTTAAATTTGACACTAAAAACTACTTTCTTCAGTATTAAAGCTACTTTTTTAAAAATTAATTATTGAGTGTAGTCTGTACCATCGAAAATACTTTGTTGCATCAAAAGACATTTATTTTGACATTTATTTCACCTAAAATATTTTTAGGTAATTGTAAATGTGATTTTAAGAACTGAAAACCGATTTTAATTTTTTGATTCTCATCTTTTTGTAATGGCTGAGAGTTAAATAAATATACATGAAATATACACTTCGATAAGATTGGACTATAGAGTTATTTTGAGGTTAAAAATAGATGTTTTGCTTTTTTGGTGTTCGATATTTGTAATTCGAAGGAGGAATCTTGTGAAAGAAAATTGTCCCCGCGATAATGTGAATTACATAAGAGGCCGGTGTGCGCAAATGACGACACGCGAGGCACGTGTTTGTATATAATACGTATGCTTATTCACCTTCCTTGATCCCATCTTGTTTTTGTCAATGTTATACTTGGATCGTTTCTCTATTATTGTCCGAAATCTGTCGGCGCTAGAAAAATAAATAGAGAGAGATAGAGAGAGAAAATAATACTCCACTATGATGGAATCCATCATATGTTATCTATCTTGTGACTGGAATAATTTAGGACCAGAAGATGTGTACGTGTTTTTATATATGCATACCTTGTGTGACACAAGTTTTGTTGTTTGCAAAACGTTCACATATGGATGTGAAAGATTCGCATGTAGAAGGCATTCACATGTGAAAGAATCATATATGGAAAACATTCACATGTGAAGGATTCAAATACAGAAAACATTCACATGTGAAGGATTCACATACAGAAAACATTTATATTTGTATGATACACTTATAGAAAACATTCACATGTGAAAGATTCGCATATAGAAAACATTCACATGTGAAAGATTCGCATATAGAAAACATTCACATGTGAAAGATTCGCATATAGAAAACATTCACATGTGAAAGACTCACATAAGAAACATTCACATGAGAATTCACATGTGAAAGATTCGTATATAAAACAGTCACATGTAGAACATTTAGATGTATGAAGCACGTATACGTATCATCTGGTCAACATTCAGACACTTAAACTATGGCGTACATGAGAGAATCGATCAGTTCTTATACGCACAACTATATATCTATAGAGAAGCTTTAAACATTCTTCGATTTTAGCTGTTGGTTCTGTGTGTCACTGGAAGGTATTCTGAGGTGCATCAGTAGAGTCAAGACAAAACGGGTGTAAGAAACGCTCTACTTATGCTTCTTAAAGAAAAGTTTTCTTTCTTCATTGCTTTTTCATACCCTTCTTCCGCATACTTCCTCTTTTTCAGTCTATATAAAGACACTTTACCTCAACTTATAGTTAGAATCCATATACACATTTAAGTATATCTTCCGAAGAAAACATTATAGACATTTCTCCTTCGATCATTTTATAATGCAAACTCCATTTATCATTTCTGGAATTGAATATGTAATTTAGTTGCACTTTCATTCAAGAATTTGCGAAATTTTTTTTTAAATACTTAATATTGGGAATAATTGAATTCACAGTAATTCTTGAGGTATTAAAAAGTATTGCAGATTACATTAACACCAAAAAATATTAAAATAATCAATTTTGGTGTTATTTTTTACAATGAATGATATTTTAGTTTATTAAATTTTTTTATAACTATAAAACATGAAGATATCATGTCAGTAAAATTAATTTATTTCACAATTAATATAAAGTAACCACAGCCGACAATTAGCAGAAGATAAAAAATTATTTTTTTAACGAAGTTTATCGTTTATTTTAAAACAATATGTTAATAATAATTACTTTATATCTATTATTTTTAATAATAATTAATTAATAAATTTTACGAAGTTTCAATTATTCCTAAGCTCTTTAATTAAATGCATATTAGAAAATGAAAACATCATAAATAATATTAAAAAAATCCAAATAAACTTTTTCAAACATAATAATTTCAAAATTCAATTGTTTCCAAAAAGTTCACTCTATATTTCATTTAATATTCAATTTTAATCTCAAATTTTAACCGAAATTCATTTTTATGAAATGAAAATCAATTTTTATTAGAAAATTCTACAAGAATTTAATTATTTAAATGCGAAAGTAAATAATTTATTGAATAATTGAATGTTTCTCAAACTTCAATTCTCATAAAGAATTTTAGTAACAAGATTTTTAATAATTTAATTCTTTTGTCGAATTTTATCAAAACTTGCATGAACAAAATTACTTTTTTCAAGGAATTCAATTATAATTGTGTGAAAAATAATTGAAACGCTGCCGATGAGTTTTATGAGAATTTTCAAATTTATTCGTTTACAATTCAATTTTACAAAATTTCAATTATTCGGAAATTCTGCAATTAAATATATATTGAAAAATAAAGACTTGAAATAATTTCAATAAAAATCCTATTAGACTTTTAAAAAGAATTAATTCTACCGAATTTTTTGTCAAAACTAGGAAAAATTAAAAATTTCAATGATTTTAGTTTGAAACGTTTTCAAAATTTAATGATTTCTAAAAATCCATAATGCTTTTAATACTTAAGAATAATCTAAAATTTTAACTGAAATTCATTTTTAAAACCATTTTTATTAGTAATTTCAACGAGAATTCAATTATTTAAATACAAAAATAAATAATTTATTAATTCCATGGTTCTTCAAATTAAATTCTCATAAAAAATGTCATAAACAATTTTTTTAAATCATTAAATTCTTTAGACAAATTTTAATAAGATTTTTAAGAATAATTACATTTTCCGAGGAATTTTATTAAAATTGCTTTAAAATTAATTAAAATTCTGCATGAGTTTTATTATTTATGAAAATAATTGAATATCTAAATGAATTTTAATATTTATAAAAATAATTAAACCCTTGTAAAAATATTATTTATGAAAATAATTAAAAATCTAAATGAATTTTATTATTTATAAAAATAATTCAATCCCTGTAGAAATGTTATTATTTATGGAAATAATTGAATTATTGTGAAGAAATTTATAAAAGAATTTGTAAATAATTGAATTCCTGTAAAAAATGTTATTATTTATGAAAATAATTGAAAATCTAAATGAATTTTATTATTTATAAAAATAATTGAATTATTGCGAAGAAATTTATAAAAGAATTTTTTGTAAATAATTGAATTCCTGTAAAAAATTTTATTATTTATGAAAATAATTGAAAATCTAAATGAATTTTATTATTTATAAAAATAATTAAACCCTTGTAAAAATATTATTTTTGAAAATAATTGAATTTTCGTTGTAAATATTATTATTTGGGAAAATAATAATTGAACTCTCGTTGTAAATTTTATTATTTGGGAAAATAATTCAATTCTTGTAGAGAATTTAATTTAATTTTTTTTTGAATAATTGAATTCTTGTGAATTTTTTTTTTTTTTTTTGAATAATTGAATTCTTGTGAATTTTATTATTTATAAAAATAATTTAATTCCTAAAAGAATTTTGTTATTTATAAAAATAATTGATTCCCTGTAGAAATGTTATTATTTATAAAAATAATTGAATTTTTGCGAAGAAATTTATAAAAAAATTTGTAAATAATTGAATTCCTGTAAAAAATTTTATTATATATGAAAATAATTGAATGTTTGCGTAGAATTGTACTTAATTTTTTTTTAATAATGGAATTCTTTTATTTCACATTGAAATAGAAATTATTAAAAATTATAGAATTTTAGAAAACTTTTGAAAAGAATAGAAATTTTGACAAGAATTTGATTAAAATTTTGTGAAAGTAATTGAATATCAGAGAAGAATTTTATTACTTATAAAGAGAATTGAAGTTTTGACGAAAATTTTTTAAAATTTTTGAATACAATTGAATTTAGTAACTGTGTTAATAAATTAGTTAGTAAGTTAGTAACTAAGTCAGTAACTAACTTACTATTTTTCCTGGAGAAGCTAAATTCGTTGAATTTTTGCAAATCGTTGACTTTGGTGTTTTATTCAAAATAAAATTTCATTCATAGTTAAAGATAACACCAAAATAGTTTATTTTAATCCATTCTGGTGTTATTTCAACACCTCGCGTTTTACTGTGTTTCGAATATTGTTTGAAAATAATTCAGTCGCTTTAAAAAATTTTTTTTATAACGTAGTTGACAATTTCACAGTTTTGTTAAAAGTATTAAATTGATACTAAAGTAAATCAAATTGATGCTAAAAATCTGGATCAATTTTTTATTTGATCTACATTTTTGGTATCAATTCGTTGCCATTGCGGATACTTTTATGTTTAACATTGTTTTGAGAATAATTTTTTTTATTTTTTGTAGCAGCGAGTTTGGAAATTGAAAAAAAAAACATAAATAGTAGCTTTTAGTGGTTGAAATCGAAAAAATTACCCAAATAGTAGCATAACTTTGAAAAAAGTATTAAATACACTGAAAAAAAATTTATTTAATTCAAATAACCGATTATTTGGTTATTATCAAATAAATATTTACTTGAATCAAATAATTTTTATTTGAATCAAAAAAATTGTATTTGCTTCAAACACATATTTGAAGATCCTAAAGTTCTGAACGTTCAAATAAATGAAATTTATTTATTTCTTCTAAAAATTAAATTTTTATTGCAATTATTTTGCTTCACTGTCAAAAAAATTAATTATTGACTTTGTAAACATAACATTTTTATGTTTTTAAATTTTTTTATGATTAGTAATTTATTAAAATATCTCAAAAAAAAAAAAAAATATTTCGTTCATTTGAACGTTCAAAACTTGGGGATCATAATATTTGATTTAAATACAATTTTTTCGATTCAAATAAAAATTATTTGATTCAAGTAAATATTTATTTGATTATAGACAAATAATCGGTTATTTGAATTAAATAATATTTTTTTTCAGTGTAGTAAGTTTATAGTAGATGAGTGCGAAGCCTAAAGTGACAATAGTAATAGTCTGTTATAATACTTATAGTACAGTACAATAGTAAATCCCAGTAATATTCCTCACTTATCTATGAAGATTACACAAGTTCAAACAAAAGATGAAACTTCTTGATTATGTCCATCAAATGCGATACATATATAATGATAAAAAAAAATTAGAAAAAAGAAACAAGAAAAGAGTATATATAATACCCAAGCGGTTAAAATTGCCATTATAATAATAAAAGTACAAGAGTCTAAAGATGAGTTTTTGAAACTGTATATAGTTAGCAAAGTGTGTCTTAGACACGACATTGTTGTACACGAAAGTGACATCACCCTCTCGTTTCATTTTCTAAACTCTCCTCCTCTCCTCCTTCTCTTCAATTCTCTCGACTGTTGAGAACAGAAAGCAGATTGAGACGCGCCTTTCGTGTATTGATTTGTTCCCGTACATATTATTCTCTTCTTTTTCTATATATAAAGTTGTGCATACACATATATATACATTTGAATTTATACTACTTATTAAGTAGTTCCAGTCAGTCAGACGTGCAGAGTCCGCAAGGCATGGCGAATCGACCCTTGATCTCAAACAATCAACTTTCCGATTCATATCATTTCATTATATTATATATACTAATTGATAAAGGTCGGATTCAAAATTCCTACACTGAAAACAAATTTTTTTTTAATTCAAAAATACTCTCTAATATCTGAATTAGTTAAAAATAACTAATTACTAGTAAAACCGTGGCTGACTTTTTGCTTTAGCAAATTAGTAAAAAATTCTGTCCACACTTGAAGTTAGTTATAGTTATTCTTTTGTTTTTTATACGTTTTGATAGAAAATAGAAATATACATTATTATTATTACATTATAATAATCGTAAGTTTCCTTTCCGTTAGCAAATTATCTGTATTCAATTGTTTTTTCTTTTTTTGTTGAAAATTCATTTTTGTGAGTTATTGTCATTTTTTTAATGTCAAAAAGAAACAAAAAAAAATTCGTTTTATTCACTTCACAAAATTGACAAAAATTCCACTCCATATTTTTTATATTCCTGACTTTTTCCTATAATTTTCAACAAAAATATTTACTTTTTTCTTATCCTGCTAATAAATTGAATTTATGCTACGAATTATATTATTCATGAAACAATTTAAAATAATATATTTCTTGCGAAGAATTTTAAAAAAATATTTGAAAATAATTGAATATTTTCAATGAAAATTGTTATTATTTATAAGAATAAATGAATTTTTCAGAAGAATTTTATTATTTACAAAAATACACCGAAAAAAAAATATTCTTGTTTTAAGAGGACAATTCCTCTTCTAAAATCCTCTTACATTTTATTCTTAAATTAAGAATATTACTCTTCATTGGAGACTATTCCTCTACTTTTAAGAGGAATTACTCTTAAGTGGAGAATAATCCTCTTAATATAAGAGGACGTTTTTTGGTCAATATACAAAAGGAAAATATGCATCAAAATAAGAGGAATCCTCTCAAAACAAGAATATTTTTTTTCGGTGTAATTGATTTCTTTAGACAAATTTTGTTATTTTTGGAAATAATTGAATTTTCTTGAAATATTTTATTCTTTATTAAAATAATTAAATTCTTGTGAAGAATTTTTTAAAAAATTTTGAAAATAATTCGAAATTTTCCGAAGAATTTTATAAATTTTAAGAAAAATTGACTTTTTTTTAAGAATTTCATAATTTATGAAAATAGTTAAATTTTTTTGGAATATTTTTCTATTTTTATAAAAATAATTAAATTCTTGTGAAGAATTTTTTAAAAAATTTTGAAAATAATTCGAAATTTTCTGAAAAATTTTATAAATTTTGAGAAAAATTGAATTTTTTGAAGAATTACATTTTTTCAAAGGTTTTTGTAATTTATGAAAATAATTGAATTCTTTCGAGAAATTTTATTAATAATTGTTGAAAAAATAATTTAATTACTTTCGAAGAATTTTATTATTTATTAAAATAATTTAATTCTTTCAAAGAATTTTATTAATTAGGTAAATGATTAAATTCTTGCGTCGAATTTGATTAAACTTGATGAAAATAATTGAATTTTTTCCTACAATGTTATCATAAATTTTTTTGAATAATTGAATTCTGTTTGGTTATTTTATAAAAATAGTAGATATTGAAAATCATTGAAATGTGAAAAGTTTTTAAAGATAATTAAATTTTACAAAGAATTCTATTAAAAAATTTGGTAATAATTGAATGTTGGTTGGAAATTTTATTAATAATAATAATAATAATAATTGAATTATTGTGATGAATATTGTTATTTATGAAAATAATTTAATTTTGTAAAGAATTTTATTGAAATGCCGCAAAATAATTGAATTTTCGGGAGCAATTTTTTTATTATTTAAAAACAAATTTTTATTAAAATTATATTAAAACAATTAATTTCTTTCGAATAATTTTATTAAATTTTCGAAAATAATTGAATTATTGCGGAAAAGTTTATTAAAATGTTTAAAAATAATTGAATTTCTGTTGAAAATTTTATTACTTTTGAAAGGAATTGAAATCTTCATATGAATTTTATGAACATTGGTTTAAATAATGAATTTTTAAATGTTATGAAAATTTTATTATTTTAAATAATTGAATTCTTGTTCAAAACTTTATTTGTGAAAGTAACTGAATTTTACGATTATGAAAATAGTTAAATTCATGCTTAGAATTTAGTTAAAATTTTTTTTGAAAAAATGGAATTTACATGAAAAATTTTATAATTATTAAAAGTAATTGAATTATTGGGAAAAATAAATTCCATAAAATTTTGTTAAATAAAATTGAATTTTTTTAATATTAGGGAATTAAAAGTAGTGGAAATTCTCTAAAAAAATATTGTTTATATTCTTTGTTCGGAAAGTTAAATACTTATATATATATATATCTAATAATTATTTTTACCTTCTCTATTCTTTAGAATAATTAAAATTTTCGTAATGAAGTTTTTTTAAATTTAGGTATCAGATAACAATTTTTGTCATTTTCACATAATCTAAAAGTGAATTTAATTAATAATTAGTCATTATTAACTATTTTATTAGTAAAATATTACTATTTGAATCAATAACTGACTTTTTGCTATCAAATTAGTTATTCTTAACTAATTGAAATTTAGAGAGTAAGTAGTCAACCAAAAAAATAATTTTGAATTAAATTATTAAACATATTTTACACGAGAAAATTAGTAAAAACTTGAATTTACTGAAAAAATTAAAGAAACATTTATTTTTAATTAACAAAATAGTAAAAATAATTTATTAATAACTTTTACTACCAAATAAATTTCGATTTCTAATAATAATTATTAGTAATTTAAATTAAAATTTACTAATAAAAATAAGCAAAATCTACTATTTTTGTCAATTTTAGTTAATAAATTAGTAGAAATTGCTATTTATCACTAAAATGAGACATTTCAAGTATTTTTATAAAATAGTAAGCTAGTTAATAGTAGCTAATTCACTAATAAATGATATTAAATACTGTAAATTAAATACTAATTTTAATGTTATTGGTAAATTGATACAAAACTTTATTTATCAATTTAGTGAAAATCGCTATTTATTACTAAATTTTACTAATAAACTGGAATTTCTACTAATTAGTTAATTTAAGAAAAGAAAATAGTAGAAATTGATAAAATTACTAATAAATAGCAATTTCTATACAAATTTATTAAATAAAAATAGAAAATAGTAGAAATTACTATTTATTACTAAAATTATGTATTTCTACTATTTTTTTTTATTTTTAATTAGTAAATGAGAGAAACTTGCATTTCATTAGAAAAATTCCCTAATAAATAGTATTTAATATTTTAAATTTAATGTTAAATTAATAAATTCAAAAAAAATTTATTTATTAATTTAGTGAAAATCGCTATTTATTTCTAAATTTTACTAATAAACTAGAATTTTTACTGATTTCTTAATTTAAGATAAGAAAATAGTAGAAATTGCTAAAATTTCTAATAAATTAGTAAAAATTGGAATTCATTGACAAAAATTAACGGGACATTTTTTTAAATTAATAAAGTTGTAGAAATTACTATTTATTGGGAAATTTTAATGTAATTGGTAGGAATTGCTGTTTATTAGTAATTTTTAATTTAATTAGTAGAAATTGATGTTTATTTGCTTTTTATTAATAAATTTTAATTAGAAATTTGTAGAAATTTCTTTTTATTAGGAAATTTTATTTTTAAAAAATTAAGTAGAAATTTCTATTTGTTGGCAAAATTAGTAATTATTAGTAAATAGAAATTTTTTCTAATTTTCTAGTTAAATTTGGTAATAAACTAGCAATTTTCATTAATTTAGTAAAGAACATGACTAATTCAAAAGTAAAAAGTCAATTACTAATTTAATTTAGTAAATATTCTTAATTTTTTACTAATTCACATTTAAAAAATAATTAACAAAATTTTACTTATTTTCTTTTTATTAATTTTACTATTTTTCAAAATTATTAACAATAAGTGAAATTTTTTTATTTTTCATTAAAATTCTTTTAAATCAGCTTTTAAGAGAACAATAAATAAAACAATCAACTTTTCGATTCATATCATTTCATTATATTATATACTAATTGATAAAGGTCGGATTTAAAATTCCTATACACTGAGAACAAATTTTTTTTTATTCAAAAATAAGAAATCAACCAAAAAAATATTTTTGAATTCAATTATGAAACATATTTTACACGAAATAAATAAATTTTTGTTTATTTGGACGTTCAGAACTTTAGGATCTTAATATTTTATTAGATTTTAAGATATACAAACTTTATTTTTTTATTTTGTTTTATTTTTAATATTATTTTATTATTTTCTATTTATTTTTCATTGTATTATTTTTTGTGATATTTAATGTAACAAATTTTTACTACAAAAAAATAGTAGAAATTTACTTTTGCCAGTTAGAAAAGTAATTATTTGTAACTTACCAATAAATAGTAATTTCTTCGAATTTTTTTTAGTAAAATTTACTAACTAAAAAGCAAAAATTAAGTCACTAACTCAAATTAATAAAAATTTGTTACTAATTAAAATTTCGAGAGTAGAAAAAATTGTCAATTTTCGTAAATTATTAAATAGAAATTTATTACCGAGAAAATAAATAAATTTCCTCTATATTTGAACTTTGAGAAATTTAGGAATATTATTTCAACCATTAACATTGTTAAAAATTAATAGTGTAAACAAATGGAAAATTCAGTGTAATCGATAAAATTATTAAAAAACAGTTATATGCTTGTTTTTATGGTAATAAACATTTTACTGTAATTTTCGATAACGGAAAATAGAAGTAATTATAGTTTTTTTTTACAATCTCAATGATAGAGACGATCATTTTATTAACTACAATAAAAAAATCTGCATCTGATGATAAATTTACATAATATAATAAATGCTCGATACTGCGAATGAAAATTATTATTTGCGAATAAAACATTGATACGTGTATATATATATATATATATATATATATATATATATATATATATATATATATATATATTGTATATCTGTAAAAACTTTGTAAGTAAACCTTGAGCCAATTATCAAATTGTCAGTCATTTGAGGCAATGAACTTTAAAAGAAGAAAAAAAGAACAAAATTCCTGGATGCTCATCCATTTGCGTATAGATACTAATTATTGTCTGCTTGAGGAAGGGAAAATATTAATTTGATTTCATAACAATGTTAATACTAATAATAATGAAGATAATAATAATAATAATAATAATTTATAATAATAACAATAATAATATTAATAAAAATAATAAAAAAATAATAATAAAAATAATAATAAAAATAATGATGAAATTAATAATGAAAATAATAATAAAATTCGAATTAGTAAAAATGTTGACTAATTTGAATTAGTGTCTAAACTTTTTGCTTCCAAATTCGTAAATTTTACTAATAAATAGTAATTTTGACTAATTTATTACCAAAATTTACTAATTCGAAATAAAAATGTTTATCCTTAATTCAAATTAGTAAATATTTTTATACGCTAATTCATATTTAGTAAAAATTAATAAATTAGTAAAATTTGCTATTTATTGAGTAATAAATTAGTAGAAATTCCTAATTCAGTGAGTAACAATTTAGTAAAAATTACTATTTATTATTAAAAAAACTAAATCAAAAGGAAAAAGTCAGTGACTAAAAAATTCAAAATAGTAAATATTTTTTTCTAATTCAAACTTAGAGGGTAATAATAATTTAGCAATAATTAATATCTTATTAATCTGTAATATATATGTATATATATAGAAATAGTAAAAATTTTTCAATTATATAATAAAATTTTTGTATTGTTATAAAAAAAAGAATGATGATATAAGATCTTATATATTCTTATCGCTATTTATAGAGAGAAAACAATTTTTTTCTTTCAAAAATAAAAGTATACGTGTTATCAAATACATACATAATATAGAATGATAACACACTTTTTTTTTAAGAGTCTAATCACTTTCTTCAGTTATAAAATATCGAATGAGATGAATAGATCTCTTACATATGCTAATCAAGTTATAAAATTACGTCACAAACATCATTAATAGAGAGCAGGATATTTTAATTTATTGTTCTTGATAAAGTTGTGAATTACTGATAACAAAGATACACTTATTTTCCGCAATGTTTTGACTTTCAAGAAATTTTTAATTTTGTGCAAAGAATTTTAGTTTTGTAATCAATTTTTCTAATTTTGCACTGGACATTTTTTTCTCTTGAATTAATAATTTTTGGCTATAGAATTATTAGTAGTAGAAATAGTTATTTATTGGGAAAAATTTATTAATAACTAAAAATTGTTTGCTACCTTTTTTCAAAAATTTTAGTAAAAATTTTTACCTTTTTAAATTTTAGTAAAAATTGCTATATTTATTAACAAAGTTTACTACTAAATTACACTTCCCGTAAATTTATTCGTTAATTATTATTAAATTGGTAGAAATTACTATTTATTAGTAAACTTATCAAATTGTAGTATTTTTTAATTTTTAAATAGTAAATTAGAGAAAATTGCAATTTACTAGTAGAATTCACTAATAAATAGTATTTAATATTGCAAATTAAATACTATTTTTTATTTTTAATTAATAACTAATAAAAAAATAATTATTTATTACAAAATTAATAATAAATTTGATATTTATAAGTAGATTTTACTAATAAATTATTAGTTTCTTGGCAAATTTTTCTAATAAATAGCAATTTCTACAAATTTATTAATTAAAAATAAAAAAATAGTAGAAATTGCTATTTATTTGTAAATTTTTATTTAATTAGAATAAATTTCAATTTTTCGGCTTTTGAAATAGTAAGTTTTACTAATAGTTTAGTAGTACGGTAGCAGATTTTACTCATGAATTAGTAAAAATTTAAATTTACTGAAAAAATTAAAGAAACATTTATTTTTAATTAACAAAATAGTAAAAATTATTTATTATTAACTTTTACTACCTAATAAATTTCCATTTCTAATAATAATAATTATTAGTAAAATAATTATTAGTAATTAAATTAAAATTTACTAATAAAAAGCAAATTCTACTGTTTTTGTCAGTTTTAGTTAATAAATTAGTAGAAATTGCTATTTATCACTAAAATTAGACATTTCTAGTTTTTTTTTTAAATAGTAAGTTAGTAGAAATTGCAAATTATTAGTAAAATTCACTAATAAATAGTATTAAATACTGTAAATTAAATACTATTTTTAATGTTAAATTGATAAATTGATAAAAAATTTTATTTATTAATTTAGTGAAAATCGCTATTTATTACTAAATTTTACTAATAAACTGAAATTTTTACTAATTTGTTAATTTAAGATAAGAAAATAGTGGAAATTGCTAAAATTACTAATAAATCAGTAAAAATTGGAATTTATTGACAAAAATTAACGGGACATTTTTTAAAATTAATAAAGTAGTAGAAATTACTATTTATTGGTAAATTTTAATGTAATTAGTAGAAATTGCTATTTATTAGTAATTTTTAATTTAACCAGTAGAAATTGATGTTTATTTGCTTTTCATTAATAAATTTTATTTAGAGATTAGTAGAAAATTCTTTTTATTAGCGAATTCTATTTTAAAAAAATTTAGTAGAAATTTCTATTTGTAGGCAAAATTAGTAATTATCAGTAAATTATAGTAAATAGAAATTGTTTGTAATTTTCTAGTTAAATTTGGTAATAAACTAGCAATTTTTATTAATTTAGTAAATTTATTTATTTATTAGTTAATTAATTTATTTATTAGTAAATTTATTTATTTATTAGTTAATTAATTTATTTATTAGTTAATTAATTTATTTATTAGATAATTTATTTATTTATTAGTTAATTTATTTATTTATTAGTTAATTTATTTATTTATTAGTTAATTTATTTATTAGTAAAGAACATGACTAATTCAAAAGTAAAAAGTCAATTACTAATTTAATTTAGTAAATATTTTTAATTTTTGTACTAATTCAAATTTAAAAAATAGTTAACAAAATTTTACTTATTTTCTTTTTATTAATTTTACTATTTTTCAAAATTATTAACAATAAGTGAAATGTTTTTATTTTTCATTAAAATTCTTTTAAACCAGCTTTTAAGAGAACAATAATTATTTAGTTAATATTTTAATAATAGGCGAACATTAAAATAACGAACTCAATTGAATAATAAAGAGAAAATTAATTTGCAAAAAAAACTGTTTCCAGCACAAAAGTATTTAGGTGATAAATTTTGCAGTAAAAAAAATGTATACAATAGAATTGCAAGTGCATCATTGCAATGATTCCCCCCACTTTCGTGATACGCTGTAAAATTCTACGCAATGGCATTTGGCAATTGTCCTATATGTCGGACAACAAGCTCATTATCCACATAAATGCGTCCTCGAATGTACAATAAGTCAAACGAAATGCGTATACATATATCCTATTTTTTTTCTCAATGAATTCACTCTATATTTTCAATAATAATAAAAATAAATATAAAAGGCGAAAACAAGGCCGGAAGAGAAATCGTGAAAAAATTATGAATAAAAAATTATATTTATAGAAAATTGCAAATATTCCAGTAGCAAATATTCTCATTAAAATTTGCAAAGGAAAAAGTGTTTTTAAATATATATGATGATGAATTAAAGAAGAAAAAAAAATAATGTCAAAGTAATAATCAAACCTCAATGTATATTACAAGATTCCGAGAATTTTATAGGAAAAAAAACGAAGCAATCGTCTTTTCATACAATGTCAAAGATTACATAAAAAAGCGAGTTACATTCTTGCAAATATTAGAGAGAATATTTCAATGTTAGTTTTATAATTGGCTGACAGTATGTAACGAATTATGGACTGAGAGAACAATATATTTGAATGAAATATAATTAAATCTGAGTTATACAGTCGACCGAAAATTATTTCATTATAATATTTATTAATAATAATTAAAAAATAAAAAAAACCAATACTCCTAAATTTAAATATTTATTCAACTATTTTCAAAACTATAATAAAAAAATAAGAATATAACTATTCTTTTTATAACTAAATCTATAAATTGATATTTAAATACTGAGTTGCTTTTATTTATTTTTTATTCTCGTGTTTTATTTTTTTACTTTACGAAGAATTCGACATTACTTTTTTAATTTTGTAAATTATTTTTACGAGATTAAATTAAACAATACTTTTCTTTATTTATAAAGTTTTCTATTTATTTATTTATTCATATAATTATTTATTTATTCATATAATTATTTATTTATTCATATAATTATTTATTTATTCATATAATTATTTATTTATTCATATAATTATTTATTTATTCATATAATTATTTAATTATTTATATAATTATTTATTTATTGATATAATTATTTATTTACCGACAAAAGTAAAAGTGACATTTACTTCATATTTAACTCTTATTTTTCCGTCAAAAAAAAAAGTTAAACAAAAAAAAGTGTTTTGACAAGAAAAATCAGAAAAAGCTATTAAGAAATAAAAGGCAAACATTTGGGCTAAGAATTTCAAAGCACCTGACTTGTAATAAAAAAAAGTGTATAAAATGCTCTCTCCAGGAGTCAAAATAAAAAATGTAAACACGATAAAAGAAGTATTTTTCTTTTTTCTCCTTCAGTCCAAAGTAACGCTTAATGCAATTTTTATGTCGGTAATTAAAACAGTTTTCCAGTTATTCTCCATGGAGACGCGATAATTCAAATAATCAGATCATTGATTTTTTTTCGAAATAAAAAATTTTTTTCTTTCCTTCTATTTTGTTAATAAAATTTTTTGTTTACATCGAAGTTATAATGTTTGGCTAACGAGAAATATAATGTAAAAAATCGAAATTAAATCACAGAAGATAGAACTGCGAAAGTACATTCAGAGCGTAGTTATTGGGTTATTTAAGTAAAGGTCATTATCGACCTAAATTGACCTTCGAATTTCATCATTTTTTCATTAAATCGCGGATGAGAACGAAAATCGAGGATTTTCTCCGAAAAAAGTGTTTTCGTAGAAAAAGTACATTTTACAAAATTAGACAATTCAAAAAAAAAATTGTTTACGTCTTTTGGAAAAATTTTATTGTTTTCGAAAGTAATTGATTACTATAATTGATTAAAAATAGAATTGTATAATTAAAAAAACAAGAAGATAAATTTTAAAAAATATAGCAAAAAACATAATTGAAATCAAAATAACACAAAAAGATAAATTTAATATTGTCTCTAAAAAAATATTTGAATCAAACAAATTTTTTTTAAGGAAATAAATATTTGAATCAAATAAATTTCTTTAAAGAAAATGATCCCCAAGTTTTGAACGTTCAAATGAACGAAGTATTTTCTTTTTGAGATATTTTAATAAATTACTAATCATAAAAAAATTTTTAAACTAAAAATTTTATGTTTACAAAGTCAATAATTAATTTTTTTGACAGTGAAGCAAAGTAATTGCAATAAAAATTTAATTTTTAGAAGAAATAAATAAATTTCGTTCATTTGAACGTTCAGAACTTTAGGATCTTTAAGGAAATAAATATTTGAAACAAATACATTTTTTTAAGGAAATAAATATTTGAAACAAATAAATTTTTTTTAAGGAAATAAATATTTACTTGACTCAAATAATTTTTTTAAAGCAAAATAAATATTTACTCGAATCATATAAATTTGATTTCAGTTCAATAAATATTTATTTAAAACCAATAAATATTTGCAGGAATAGAATAAATTTTTTTTGAAGCAAACAAATATTTACTCCAAGCCTATAAATTTGATTTAAATCCAATAAATTTGATTTAAATCCAATAAATATTTATTTGAATCAAATAAATTTGATTTAAATCGAATAAATTTTATTTAAATCAAATAAATTTTATTTAAATCGAATAAATTGTATTTAAATCGAATAAATTGTATTTAAATCGAATAAATTGTATTTAAATCGAATAAATTGTATTCAACCACAATTTCGATATTTGCAGCAAATAGTACTTTAATTTTGACCAAAAAATTGTATTCGACCACAATTTCAGTATTTGCAGTAAATAACTTACTTTAATTTCGACGAAAATAAAATTATTTTTAGTCAAGTAAAAATCTATTTGCATTGTAAAATTATTTCCTACACCCAGAGAAATGGTATATTTGTCTCAGAACTAACTAGACTTTTTATTTGTTTTAAATAAATTTTATTTGGTTTAAATAAAATTTTATTTAACTCAAAAATATGTTTTATTTATTTCGAATAAACATTTTATTTAAAACAAATAAAAAGTCTAGTTGGTTCTGAGACAAATATACGTTTATTTAACTCAAACAAAATACATTTGGTTTAAATAATATTTTTCTCTGGGTGTAGTAATGGGACTAAAGTTTCGAACGTTCAGATGAACGAAATTTTTTTTCACCGTCAGGATTTTTGAAAATTACTGTCGAAAAAAGAAAAATAATTGAAATTTAACAATTATTTAGCTTAGAATTAATTTGTTTTAATCTAAAAAATAATTTTTTTGTAAATAAAATACTGTAAATGTAAATACTTTAATTTCGACGAAAATAAAATTATTTTGAGTCAAGTAAAAATCTATTTGTATAGTAAAATTATTTCCTAGCAGACAATTTGTCGATTTTTTTAAATAAAATTAATTTTTTTTAATTTTAAATTAATTTTTTTAATTTTAAATTAATTTTTGTAGTACTTTAAATTAATTTTTGTAGTACTTTAAATTAATTTTTTTAGTACTTTAATTTCGACAAAAATAAAATTATTTTGAGTCAACTAAAAATCTATTTGCATAGTAAAATTATTTCCTAGCAGGCAATTTATCGATTATTTTAAATAAAATTAATTCTTCTCACTCTATTAATCAAAGGGCGATGAAGAAAATTAAAATAATAATTATTGTAAATTCCCAAGACGACTATTGGTTATTTAAGAAATTCTAAACAGGTAAAAGCACCTCAGAGAGACTAGACAGTATCTGAGAGGGTGTTTGGATCGATTGCCTCGACTCTGGCAAAAGAATTATAGCGATCGCATGCAATTTTTTTTTTTTTACCGGATTTACAATCTGACAAGGTCCAATAAAAATTTGCCATCTTCACAGTATAAAAAGAATGGACGAGAAAGAGAAATCGAAAATCAGAAAAAAATCGAAATTTATCCTCTATAATTGTATTTAATTTCACAATTGCAATATCTTTCCAATATTCTCCAATTTTCTTTGAATATATTGATCAGTCTCGTTATCTCGAATTTATTGTTGAATACAACAATAGCAATTGTTATTTTTACCATTGTGACTATTGTAATTGTTGAAAAAGTAATTTTCGTTAGAGTATTTATTATAATTGTTGTAGATATGATTTGTAATTAATAATTTATAATTTATAATAATTTATTTATTTTTTGTTGTTATTGAATTCAATAATAAATTTGTTGATATAATTTCTAATTTCTAATTCATAGTAATTAATTTGTTTATTGATATTATTGAATTCAATAACAAATTTATTGATTTTTATTATTACTACTATTATTATTATAATGATTGTTATTATTACTATTAATAATGACTGTTAATATTATTATAGTTATTTCCGTTATTATTTTTTTTATTATTATTATTTTTATTATTATTATTATTTATATTATTACGATTATTATTTTTACTATTATTTTTATTTATATTATTACGATTATTATTTTTACTATTATTATTATTATTATTATTTCTATTATTACGATTATGATTATTATTATTAATTTATTTATGTGCTTCGATTTTTCAACCATCAACAATAATTGCAATTTTATTGCAATGCTTAATAAATATTTGTCATCTGAATTCTAAACACTGGAAAAAATATTAATTAAGCACTATTTTTCTCTGCGCCAATTAAAAGCAAATTTCTGCTGTTTATTGTGAAACATATTTTTAAAATAAAGATTTTAATCGCGATATTTTTATTTACATTTCTATTTACATCATATGCGCGCATGTATTTACACTGACTAACACTGAGAAATTAATTTTCTTCTTCAATAATATTAATAAGAATGAAAAAAAGAGCAATAACTCTTGATATAGACAACTTGAAACAAATAATAAAGAAAATCAAAGTGAATTATTTGTCTCTCGAACCGAGAGCACATATATACACAACATATATATAATAGCTCGTTAGTGAACGATTATCATTTTACGTGGATAAAATTCTCTATTAAAGAAAGAAAAAAAAAATAAAAAAAAAACTAGGATAAGTGAAATCAAGTGCACGCACTTAATAGATCTCTGCTCCCCTTTGTTTATATTTACAAATAACGAAGACAATTTTCAATTCTCTATAATCGAGAGAAAGAGAGAGAGAGAGAGAAAAGCAAAAAAAGGGGAAAAAAATTCTGTCTTCATCATAGTGTTTATGAAATTGCGGTCAAGCAAAATTGTATAGTTTTTATTTATACGAAAACAGTGATGAATCATCAAAATCAATTTAGTTCTTTTTTCGGCAATTATTTTTGAGAGAATTTTTTTTTTATCAATTAGAAATATTATTTGTATTCGAATAAACATTATGTTCCTGAAAAAAATTTTTTCAAATCCTAAATATCTAATTTTAATATTTTAATACTTTTTTTACGACAGAGAAAATTCGGACCCACTTTTTCTTCTTGTAAACAAATATTAATTACCTTTCGCCGAAATTTCCCTTTTTTCGGCAAAGAAAATTATCTATGGAAATGATTTTGCGAAAAAAAAAATTCGACTTTCCCCTAATTAAGTGCAAGTCGTATATTTATATACAGGGATGACAATCACTTGGATTTCTTTTCCATAATTTCCAAAAAACATTTTTATCGAATTCGTCTCAAAATGTAGAAAATATTTATAAATCCTTTTGGCAGAGAATGCAAAACTATAAAACACGCAACCCTTGTTCCGTATGGCGTAATCTTTAAATTTTGCAGCTTCCCTAAAGTGACGAATTTTTCCCCATGTAAAAATGAACTATTTTGGGTAAAAAAATCTGCGAGATTTTACCCAAGAAAACAATCGAAAACAGCATAAAAATATCGCAAATTGTTCTTTGCGTGTTCACCGACTATATGACGTAATAGAAGATTTTTTTCGAAAAAAAGAACATTTTTCGAGGTTAACATATATATATATATAATTGAGAAGAAATAAAAACTTACTGCCAATACTGAGTGTTCTCCAACGTGTTTTTCGTTTTGCACCCTTTTTGCCCATTTCTCGTTGAGGCCGGCTCTGTTATTATTATTATTTCTTCTTCTATTTGGTCTAGGTACCTCGTTGTTCGCCTTCTTTCGATCTCCAATTGTTTTCCAAGGAAAAGCCATTCACGGGACACGACATTTCTTCGCCGGTTTGGCACTATATTCGCATTGGCATGTCACTCGTCATCTAGCGATTATTTAACAATATCGATAATTAGATAATACGAGGAGGTGAGAATTTTTAACGAAAAGTTCGGATTTTTAACTCAAAAAAACAAGGTAACTCTATCCACAGCAAAATTCAACCGCACTATTCAATGCCTTGCTCGACTCGCGACTTCACACTGGTTCCACCCCACCCCACTCACCCCGCCCCACCCGGACTATCATTTCCCTCCCCCCGCTGGTCTTGCTCTGTGTCCCCACCTATTGCCCGCGGGAAATTGCTATTACACTTTTTTTTTCAAATTTTCGCAAGTGGAAAAGATTTATGTGTTCTTTATTTAACTTCGCTTGGAGTTATTTTTCGTTTGTCTTGTGCTTGTACTGAACGGTTATTTCTGACAATTTTCATTTATAGCTCGTCGATGATAATTTCAAGGTTTTGTTTCTGGAGCTTTTGAATTTTAGTGGGCTCATGTGCTTTTTTTGTTAGAGATTTCGATTGGCTGTTGCTATGGCAACGGGAGTAGTCATGCGCTGGTGGTGACACCTTTGCCGGGAAGAGAGGTGAACATTTGAGGTTATGTTTGAAAATTTAATATTGATATGTTTTGAAAAGAAAAACGGACTGTTTTCTTTGCTTTTTCCTTTTGTTTTTTTGGCGAAAAGTGCGTGATTCTTTGTGATAGTTAAGGGAAGTTTATAATTTTTACTGGATTTAGATAAAGAAAAGCGTTTTTATCAGTGTCTGTTTTGATTTTCAATATTTCGATTTCTAACCTCTTGTGTTTACATAATTTTGCGTTTAATTTGTAAATGTTTTGTGAATTTTTATTATTTTTATAAATTTATAGTGAGGAATCGAATGAAATGTTGAACAAGTAGTGCGGTGAGAGAAGACTGTCCTTTTTTTTTTGTTTTTTGGGAATTTCAAGACAAGTTCGTAGGGGAGATAAGAAACGCAAGTGATCAAGATGTTGAAAGTATCATCTTTGGAGGATTTCGAGTATCCTCTGTTTGATAACAGGACAACGGCGAGTTTAATTGAGAACAAATTGATTTATTGTAGTAGGGAAAATCTTCATGAAGAAACACAGCCGTTTGCTGTTTATCTGCGGGATTTTCCTGTTATTTCCATTACACATGATATGCTCGCGACTCGTGAGTCGGTTCGCACTATTGGAGCTGGCGATTTATTTCTTCCAGTGCAGGACAGTGTTTTTAAGAAAATTGTCAGTGTTTGGCGAGAGAAGGGAATTATTGAGGCAATTCGTGCTACGAGTGCTGAAAATCCGGAGAGAATAACGCCGGGAATTTTTTGGATTGCCTCGCAGTAAGTAAAGTTTATTGGCAATTTTTGATGATCCTCAAAATTTGAACGTTCAAGTGAACGAAATATTTTTTATTGAAAATATTTTAATAAATTGCAAATCATAGAAAAATTTAAAAACTAAAATTGTACGTTCACAAACTCAGTAATTAATTTTTTTGGATAGTGAAGTAAAATAATTGCAATAAAAATTTAATTTTTATAAGAAATAAATAAATTTCGTTCATTTGGACGTTCAGAACTTTAGAATCTTAATTTTTGCAATTTTCTCTTGTGGGTAAATTCAAGTTTATTGTATAAAAAATAATTATCATTATGTTTTGCTATAATTGGGATTATTTTATTGTTCTTCTGAACTGCTTTCATTTGTGATTAAATTCGTTTAGTAATTAAAATTCTTGTTTTTTTGTAGATTAACCCGTGTTTTAGATTTAGTGGAAAAGGGAAGTTTTCGAAGTGAAGGACTTCCGATTTCTGGATCTGGTTCAATTGCCGACATTGCTAATACTCGAGATTGGATAACAGCTTTGGTGAGTAAATTAATTGGATAAAAGTGGAAAATTAATTTAAATTCTAATGTTTCGTGATTCATATTTATTTTTTATCCAATGAAATTTTTTCCCTATTCTGCTAAATATTAAAAATTTCAAAATAGTAAATTACAAAGACTAAATGTTTAATTTTGTTCCTTTTTTTTACAAGATAGTTATTTTTGATAGCATTTTATTTATCTTGATGAAATTCACAATGTTTATAATCAACAAGTGAATAATGAAAAAAATTTGTCATTCTGAAAACAATTTAAAAATAGTAAATTATGAAAACCAAATGTTTAATTTTATTTCATTTTTTACAAGACAGTAATTTTTTGAAAACACTTTATTTATCTTGATGAAGTTCACAACGTTTATAATCAACAAGTGAATAAAAAAAATTGTTCATTCTGAAGTTAATGAAATTTTGTTTACAAGTTTTTCTATTTTAAATCCTTAATCAAAACTATGCAAAATGTTTTTTTTTCATACAAAAAGTGGAATAATTGTCCTAGAGTTCTAAATCGTAAATTGTGAACGTAACTTTAGACAATTTTATTATTTGGCGAACAATTCAAATAACTCGGAACTTGAGGAATAGAAATTTTCTTCGGAATTAGAATGCAATTTATTTTCTGTAAATAATTTTTTTTTTTCTAAAGATTCGTTGCATTTCGTGGCATCCACATTGGACACGTTTGGCGGTGGCGACCAGAGACGATAGAATTCGCATTTTCTCAAAGGACATTTCGGGTGTTGCTATTTTGAAGCACAATGCACAAAAGTCCGTTTGCTGCATGAATTGGAGGACAAATTGTGGCCGACAATTGGCAGTTGCTTGTCAATCGGGGATTTTAATATGGACCATTGAATTGGGTGCAGCCAGTAATTCACTGAGTCACGCAACTCTGTTAAAGTACAAAAATCATGCACCAGTTACAAGTGTCACGTGGAATCCAGAGGTAATTTATTTCCAATTTATTTGGTTTTGAACTTTTTTGACTATAATTTTTTGACGTAAATTAATATTTTCTTTTTTTTGTGAATTGCCAGGGTGATTTGTTAGTGTCTTCGTCGTTGACGGACTCGAATATGATAATCTGGGATGTTTCGAGGGAAAGTGGAATCCCCTTGAAGAGAGTTGGCAGTGGGGGTTTGTGTTTTACTCGATGGTCATCTTGTGGATCGAGATTATTCTCTGCATCTTGCAGCAAAGTTTTTAGGTTCGATTTTAATTTCTAATTTTAATTTGCTAGCAATTTCCATTCTTAATTTACAAATATTGATTTTCTTGTTTTAATTTCGATTTGACTGAATTTCGACTAAATTTGAATTGAAATTGAATTTGATTCGAATTTTGATTTGATTCGTTTGAATTTTAACTTGCAGGAAATTTTTTTGTTTTAATTTTTAATTAGTAAACAATTTCCAAATATTAATTTTCTTGTTTTAATTTCGACTTGACTGAATTTTGTCTGAATTTGAATTGAAATTGAATTTGATTCGAATTTTGATTTGATTCGTTTAGATTTTAACTTGCAGCAAAGTTTTTGGTTTTAATTTTTAATTAGTGAACAATTTCGAAATATTAATTTTCTTTTTTGTTTTAATTTCAATTTGACTAAATTTTGTCTGAATTTGAATTGAAATTGAATTTGATTCGAATTTTGATTTGATTCGTTTAAATTTTGATTTGCAGCAAAGTTTTTCGTTTTAATTTTTAATTAGTGAAAAATTTCCAAATATTAATTTTCATTCTTGTTTTAATTTCGATTTAACTGAATTTTGTCTAAATTTGAATTGAAATTGAATTTGATTCGAATTTTGATTTGATTCGTTTAAATTTTGATTTGCAGCAAAGTTTTTCGTTTTAAATAGTGACCAATTTCCAAATATTAATTTTCTTGTTTTAATTTCGATTTGACTGAATTTCAACCAAATTTGAATTGAAATTGAATTTGATTCGAATTTTGATTTGATTCGTTTGAATTTTAACTTGCAGGAAAGTTTTTTGTTTTAATTTTTAATTAGTGAACAATTTCCAAATATTAATTTTCTTTCTTGTTTTAATTTCGATTTAACTGAATTTTGTCTAAATTTGAATTGAAATTGAATTTGATTCGAATTTTGATTTGATTCGTTTTGATTCGAATTTTGACTTGCAGCAAAGTTTTTTGTTTTAATTTTTAATTAGTGAACAATTTCCAAATATTAATTTTCTTGTTTTAATTTCGATTTGACTGAATTTTGTCTGAATTTGAATTGAAATTGAATTTGATTCGAATTTCGATTTGATTCGTTTGAATTTTGACTTGCAGCAAAGTTTTTTGTTTTAATTTTTAATTAGTGAACAATTTCCAAATATTAATTTTCTTGTTTTAATTTCGATTTGAGTGAATTTTGTCTCATTGACATTGAATTTGATTCGAATTTTGATTTGATTCGTTTGATATTTGACTTGCAAAAAAGTTTTTTGTTTTAATTTTTAATTAGTGAACAATTTCTAAATATTAATTTTTTTTTTATTTGAATTTCGATTTGACTGAATTTTGTCTAAATTTGTATTGAAATTGAATTTGATTCAAATTTTGACTTGCAGCAATGTTTTTGGTTTTAATTTTTAATTAGTGAACAATTTCGAAATATTAATTTTCTTTCTTGTTTTAATTTCGATTGGACTAAATTTTGTCTAAATTTGAATTGAAATTGAATTTGATTCGAATTTTGATTTGATTCGTTTGAATTTTAACTTGCAGGAAAGTTTTTTGTTTTAATTTTTAATTAGTGAACAATTTCCAAATATTAATTTTCTTTCTTGTTTTAATTTCGATTTAACTGAATTTTGTCTAAATTTGAATTGAAATTGAATTTGATTCGAATTTTGATTTGATTCGTTTTGATTCGAATTTTGACTTGCAGCAAAGTTTTTCGTTTTAATTTTAATTAGTGAACAATGTCCAAATATTAATTTTCTTTCTTGTTTTAGTTTCGATTTGACTGAATTTTGTCTGAATTTGAATTGAAATTGAATTTGATTCTAATTTTGATTTGATTCGTTTAAATTTTGACTTGCAGCAAAGTTTTTCGTTTTAATCAGTGACCAATTTCCAAATATTAATTTTCTTGTTTTAATTTCAATTTGACTGAATTTCGACTAAATTTGAATTGAAATTCAATTTGAACCGATCTTTAATTTGATTCGATTTGAATTTCGACCTTATTTTAATTGAAGTTTGATTTGATTTAATTTTGCTTTGATTTAATATTGGTGAAAAAAATTGAAAAAAGGATCTGGAATATCGGCACTGGCGCGCCTTGGATACCGGAAAAATGGACAGTCTCGAGTGGGCGGGTCGCTGCCGCGTGCTTTGGACCAAATTTGACACTTTTGTTCGCATCGACAGAAGACCCGGCGACTGTATTTTCAATGCCTTTGGAGGATCATATTTTTGACGTTAAAACTGTGGGCAATTTCAATGACTCGAAAGTCGCGGTTCCTCTCATTGATCTCAGCAAATTTACCTTCACGAATCCGGATAATGACGAGGAGGAGATGACAATTGGTGGACGAGTGATTTCGATGGATTGGGATCCCTCTGGGCGATATTTGGCGATTATATTCCAAGTATGTCTTGAACTATTTAGAAGAAAGAAAGAATAAAATAGAAGATTTATTTCTCTTGTTTTGTTTTTAGGAAAGTCCACTGGTCGCGGTGTTTACGACTAAAATAGGAGCAACTTCTCGTGTAACGAATGTAAAAGCCGGATGTCTGATAAAGGGTTTCGCACTAGAAGTGCCGAATTGTATTCAATTTTATCAGAATCATAAGAAAGATTCCGAAGATGTTTGCTTGACGATTGCCTGGAGTAGCGGGCGAATACAACATTTTCCTATTGTCTCACACGTCGAAAGTGAAGCAGATGTTTGCCGAGAGACAACAACTTTTTCTAGTTCTGTTATAGGCAGTCCACTTTATAGTTCATTTTCTTCGTACGAATAGAATGAACCATCGAATTTGAATATTAATACCGTTATTTCTACTTTTTTTTACGTCGATTTGTATATAAAAATAAAACACTAAAATTAGATCTAAAATCTATTTTTTTTCTAAATATGTACTTATCGTTTTCTATCAATTTCTATTTTTTATTTCACAATTTATGTTACAATTTTTCTTTTTAATTTTTTTTTCTTAAAATCTTTTTCGTTTAAAAGACATTTTTCTTTTTATTTTCATTCTTATTTTCATCTTCATTTTGTTTTATTTGATTTTATTTTCGTGTTGACTAATTGTGGCTCATGTGTTGCAAACAAAAAAAAATGAGGGTAGAGGAATTTTTAGAAATTTTTTTCTACTGAGGGAAAAAAAATAATGATTTAGTGGAATCATTGACGTGTTGTGTGGTTTTTTCCAAAATGGAGAAGAAGTGAAGGAGGAAAAAAAAGTCTTGGTACACCTCCGATTCTTTAAATTCGATGGCTTGAAGGGTTCGGTGATGTATGAGAGATACATCACACACTTATATACACACACGTCTTCTTCTGGGGTTCGGTAACTAATTATACAAAGTCACATGCAGAGCGCACGCCTTTCTATTTTTACGCCCGCTTGACCGAACTCAAAAAGACAAGTGCGTTCTATACTATTTCTAATACACACTTTTTATTGCTTTCAGCTTGGATGAACGCGGATGAACTCGCACTGAACATTCTTCAAGCAGCGAATAATCTGTCATCGATTCGCAATTTCATCATACATCTGGAATAATGCTAATAATAGATAAGTTTTTTATTTTTTAAGGTTCATTTTTTGGCTAAATATCTTTTTTTTTGCTCTTATCGTTGAGAGAAAAAGTTTTTTCTTTTGCCTAATTTTCGAAAAAGGGAAAATAATTTAGTACCTAAAGATTGTAAAATAAGTCGACGTAACTTGAAAATAGCTTTTCGAAATTTTTATATTGCCTTTCTTTTGCAATTTTAGTCTTTGCTTTTTCTGCCTCTTTTACTTTCTTTCTTTCTTAATTCTTACTTTATTGCTATTATTTTTTTCAACTAAATAATCGGAAATTATTCTATCGCATTTGAATTATTATTTTTCGAATTGTTATCGAATCATTAACTGCTATTTTAATATTCTTATTATTATTCTTATTATTATTATGATTATTATTTAATATTAATAATTCGATAGTTTCGATCGTTAATAGATTGAATAGAAAAATGTTTATTTCAATGTTTTCGTTTTTATTTGCAAAAGTGCGAAAAAAGTGGAGACGTTTTTTCTTGAGGAGGAAAGTAATTGTAAATTCCAGGAGTAATTTTTCTCGTCAAAAGTTAATTTTATAGACTTTATCGAATCGTTGGAAGATTTTCGTCTCTTTGGAATTTACAGACATTGAAAAAAATCTATTTAAAATATTTCTATATATACTGAACGGCAACAAAATTAATTGTTCGTATTTAAGTCCTTGGCATAATTTCAAGTTGTGTAATGATTAAAAAACAAATAAAAATACAATCTATCTTTGAAGATTAATTTGTTGTAGAATTCGCTCACAATATAAACAACTAAAAATAGTGCGCTAACGGTTAAAAACATAATTGAAACTAATAAAATTTGGTATAAATAAACAAATAGCGATAATAAAAGATTGCCGATAGTAAAAGAATAACGATTGTAAAAGAATAGTGATTGTAAAAGAATAGCGATTGTAAAAGAATAGTGATTGTAAAAGAATTGCGATAATTATGTTCTACAATTTTGCGAATGTTAATTTTGCATCCGACAAAGTAAGAAAAAAGCAATTTTCAATACAATTAAATTTTAAGTCGTCGTCGTTGTTAATTTTAATTTTTTTTTTAATTCCCACAAATCTTTCGTGTAAGGAGAGATACACTTGTAATTTAAATTCTGGCATGTCAGTGAACCTGTTAGTTTGTTGAAAAAACTTAGTTTTCGAAAAAGAGTGAGAGAGAGAGAGAGAGAGAGAGAGAGTGGGGAGAAAAAATGCGGTTCATTTCACACACTATTTCTAATATCTACTCAGTCATCATGAGTGCAAGTCTGTTAAAGCTTTTAACGCCTTACAAGTGAAATTTAATTCTGCTGGGATAGCACCCCCTCTGTTTTTTAAGTACTATTTTTTTTCCCTTCAACTGGAATGTTTTCCATTTCTTAATTTTTGGGCCCACATATGTATGTATATATATATATGACACGATTGCATTCGACCCCTCGCTAGTGCATATATTATTTTAGTGGCAGGCATATACACACATGCAAACAGTATACCATGAACGAAGTTGACAGGTGCCTTGAGAAAAAAAGGAAAGAAAAAGAAAAAAAAAGAAAGAGAGAGAAAAAAGAGAGAGAGAGAGTCGAGGGTGGGGGCGAAGAACTTTAATGTAAGCTCTGCATGGAAGGGCTGACAGACCACATGTGCTATTCTGTATCACTTATCTACTTATAATATGACATTCAGCCTGGACCCAGAGTTAATGTCAATGTGTGTCTTTAGGGGGTGACAGTGTGTGTCATACAATATCTCGAAATGTATGTAACATAAGTACAAATGCGGTATTTTATATGCTTCTTACATACTCTTTTCTCTCCATTAGGGTCATCAACATTGGAACGACATTCTCAATGATAAACAGATTCATGTCGAATTTTGTATTTTTGCCTTAGACATATTGTTTGTCGCGAATTATTTATTTGTGCATTTTCGGATTTTTTTTTAATTATTTTTCTACACTTTTTTTCGTTTAATTAATTTAACTTCTCTTCTGTTCTCTTCTGTAATTTAACTTCTCTTCTGTTGTTTTATAAAAATAAAACAACAGAAGAGAAGTTAAATTAATCTTTTATTTTCTGCAATTTTTCGTATTTTGAATTTACTTTTGTATTTTTTATTTCATCATTTTTTTTTAAATTAATTTTTGTAT
The DNA here is from genome assembly GCA_032873175.1 of Leptopilina drosophilae. Lineage (NCBI taxonomy): Eukaryota > Metazoa > Arthropoda > Insecta > Hymenoptera > Figitidae > Leptopilina > Leptopilina drosophilae. The sequence goes on from CM065480.1 coordinate 52,395,389, forward strand.
TCTTTTATTATTTCATCATAATTTTATTAATTCTCGTATTCGTTATTTATTTTTTTATTCTTTATTTCATTATAAGAAATTTTTTTATTCAGTATTTTTATTTAATAGATTTTTCCCTCTTTTCATTATTTTTGATCTTTTAATCAATTTAGTCTGTTTTCAATTATTTTATTTTTAATGCATTTTCTATATTTTTTATTTATTGCCATATTTTTTTATTAATTTTTGTATTCTTTGTTAATTTGTGTATTTTTGATTAATTTTCGTATTCTTTATTTATTTCTTTATCAGAAATTTTTTTATTCAATAGATTTAATTGATTTAGTTTCTTTGCAATTATTTTATTTTTAATTTATTTTCTATATTTTTTATTTATTGGCATATTTTTTTCATTAATTTTTGTATTCCTTATTTATTTCTGTATTTATTATTAATTTTCGTTAGCAATTATTTTATTTCTAATTTATTTTCTATATTTTTTTATTAATTTTTGTATTCCTTTTTTATTTCTGTATTTTTTATTAATTTTCGTATTCGTTATTTATTTTTTTAATTCTTTATTTCATTATCAGAAATTTTTTTATTTACAATTTTTTTTAATAGATTTTTCCCTCTTTACATTATTCTTGTTCTTTTAATTAATTTAGTTTCTTTTTAATTATTTAAATTTTAATTCATTTTCTATATTCTTTTTATTTATTTCCACATTTTTTAATTAATTTTCGTTAGCAATTATTTTATTTCTTATTTATTTTCTATATTTTTATTTATTGCTATATTTTTTTATTAATTTTTGTATTCCTTATTTATTTCTGTATTTATTATTAATTTTCGTTAGCAATTATTTTATTTCTAATTTATTTTCTATATTTTTTATTTATTGCCATATTTTTTTATTAATTTTTGTATTCTTTGTTAATTTCTGTATTTTTGATGAATTTTCGTATTCGTTATTTATTTTTTTTTATTCTTTATTTCATTATCAGAAATTTTTTTATTCACTATGTTTATTTGACAGATTTTTCCCTCTTTTCATTATTTTTGATCTTTTAATTAATTTTGTTTCTTTTTAATTATTAAAATTTTAATTTATTTTCTATATTTTTTATTTATTTCCACATTTTTTTTATTAATTTTTGTATTCTTTATTTATTTCTGCATTTTTCATTAATTTTCGAATTCTTTATTTATTTTTTCAACAGTAATTTCTTTATTCATTTATTATATTTTTGTCCACTCCTCATTGTTTTTATCATTTAATTAATTTTATTTCTTTTCAATTATTTTATTTTTAATTTATTTTCTATATTTTTTTATTTCTTTTTGTATTCTTTATTTGTTTTTCTATTTTTTATACATTTTTCTATTTTTTATATATTTTTCTTTTTTTTATATATTTTTCTATTTTTTATATATTTTTCTATTTTTTTATTTATTTCTATATTCTTTGCATATTTTTGTCTTCTTTTTGCATTTTTTTGCTTCACATTTATTTTTACATTCCTTTTTTCTTTGCATCTACTTTTACACTCTTTATTCATTTTTATTTATTTTACATTTATTTATCTGCCATTTTTGATTATTTATTCTTGGAAGCATATAAAATACGTATTTTTCGTCTACTAATTATAATCGTAATTTAATTTTGTCAGCAGTGTTATTCGTTGTGATAATCTTTTTTTTTGCAAACGACGTTAATTGAAAAATAGTAATTTAAATTTACTTTAGTTTGTATTTTTTTTAACTTAGCCAATTGAGAGAAAAAAAGTTAGAGAATATTTTATATTTTATAATAGTAAATCCTGCTATAAAGTAACACTTGAGATTGAATTGAAAAGAAAAATTTTTTATCATTGCTAATTTCTTTTTCTCGACTGATAAGTGTGCTAAACGCGATAAACTTATTGTTCTAATCTGAAAATAACTTTTTGGAAGTCAATATCCCCATTAGATTATTTTTTTCTCTCTCTCCATTGGATTTTATTCTTTTCTTTATTTTCTACCATTAAAAATGAAAATATTTTTTTTTAATATTCAATATTTCAGAAGATAAATAATAAATATCAAACTAAATATTCGAATATCAGGGAAATTTTCTAAAAATAATGAAAATTATTGTTAATATAATGTTAATTAGAAATGTTAATTAAAAATTCGAAAAAAACGAAAATTAAAAATGCTAATCAAATAATTTGTTAAAATAATATTAGAAACGATAAAATAATAAATTTACTTAAAAATTAAATTCAATTTAAATTTAAATATTAAGTTAATTAACAATTTTGTAATAAGTAATTCATTCTTATTGAAAATTGTATTTTGTTTGTTTCACTTTTTACATTATTTTGTCCAATTATAGTATTTTATTTAGAAATATTATGTTTTCTGAAAAAAAAATGGAAAAACTCTTTATTTTTCGAATATAAAATCTACTTTTGATCTAATTTCTGAATAAGTGTATATCAGTTTATTATTATTAAAATTAGTCTTGACATTTCGTCATAATATTTGAAACTTTCCTAACGTCTGCGAAAAAGATTACACACGCGAATAACAATATTTCAACATAGTTATTTTATTTGTATCCTAGTGTGCGTGAAAAACGAGAGCAAAATTATTTGCTTCTTCTTTGGTTTCAAAAACACGCTGGATATAATTAAAAAAAAATTAATAGGAAAATTTTTTATTTAAAAATATCTTATTTTTTAAGTATGAAAAAAAATGTACTACCTAAAATTAGAAAAAATTATTTTAAAGAAAAATTTTTTCAAAAAAGAAAAATTTTCCAAAATAATTTCTAAACTCTAAAACAGTTTCTTAGGATAGTTTTTAAAAATTGGAAAAAGTTTTGTAAGATAGTTTTTATATTAAAAGAATACAAAAAGAAAACGAATACGAAAAGAAATGTTTTTTGAAATTAATTTCTAAAAAGTATTTTTAATTTTTGAATTTTTTATTGTAATTGTATAAACTAGAAAAAGTTTTTAAAAATAAATTTTAATTACTGAAAGAAATGTTTTTCGAACTTAATTTTTAAGAACTAAAAAAAGCTTTTTTAAAGTAATTATTAAAAATCTAAAATAGAAAATTGTTTCACTCTGAACGCAAAATATTTTCCCACAATTATTACTTGGTGTCATGTAAAAGGTCAAAGTATTTACGAAATTTGAGAATACTCTCTCTCTCTCTCTCTCTCGCTCTGCTTGTACCATCTGTAAATAATGTTTTAAGAAACTTTGAGGAATTAATCTTTAGGAGATCCTTAATCCATTAATATTTTTCTCTTATAATTATCCTTGCAGAGGGAACCCCTCATTTTGGAATGTGAACTCGCTCAGGTCAAAAAGGAATGTATATATGGAAAAGTCATTTGACCCCTTATGTGTCCTGGTGTGGGAAAAAGCGTTGGAAAACTCCAAGTCCTGTCATCGTGTCTAGGATTTTTGCTGCTGTTTAATAGCAACCGAAGAATCAGAGGGGAGAGGCATGAGGAAAGAAAAAAAGAAAAAAAAATGTCAAACCAGCTGTTGCACACGCGTCACTTATATCGTAACTACCGTTTCTTCACACTCTCAATTTCTGTTTATTAACACGTAATATTTTATTTATTTATTCCTCTATTTGTTCTGATTATGAGACTATTATCATTTCTGGAGTGGCTCTTAATTTTTTATTTTATTTTGATTTTTTTATAATCGATTTTCATGCTCCTGAATTATTTGAACGTGACGAACACTTTTGGAAATGAAGGAAATTTTTTCGTTCTTTCCAATTTGAATTTTATTGGAAAATACTTTTTTTTCTGTAAAAGAAATTAATTTTCTACTCACGTAAAATTTTATTGAATTTTTATATCAGTAAAGTGTTATTTAATAGAATTTTTATTTAACCAAATTTTCGTTAAATTCGAACAAAATCTAAAATTGAATTAAAGATTAAATATTGTAAATGAAATTAAATGAATTTTTTTTTCGTTAAATTCAAGCAAAATCGAAAATTGAATTTAAAACTAAATTAAGAGCCAAAATAAATTCAGAATTAAATTAAAGTTTTAATTGAAAATGAAATTAAATGAAAATTTTTTTTTCGTATTCAAGCAAAATCGAAAATTGAATTTAAAACTAAATTAAGAGCCAAAATAAATTCAGAATTAAATTTTAAATTGAAAATGAAATTAAATAAAATTTTTTTTTCCTTAAATTCAAGCAAAATCGAAAATTGAATTTAAAACTAAATTATACGCCAAAATAAATCCGAAATTAAATTAAAGTTTAAATTGAAAATAAAATTAAATAAAAATTTTGTTTTTCGAAATTTCCTCTCAATTAAATTCGAATGAAATGAAATAAAAGTAGAGAATAAAATGGAACAAAGAGAAAAATAAAAATAGCTAAACATTCTAATTTTAAAATTAATTAAAAACTAAATTAAATGAAGAATGAAAAATTATTTTTTGGAAAAATAAAAGCAATTGAAATAAAGTAAACAAATTCCGCTCCACTTAAAAAATTTCTTTCAAGTTATTATAAAGAAATAATTCTTCATCCACAAAAAAATTTCTATTTTTCTTCTCTTTTTTCGCTGGAAAAGTATTTAAAGTATTTAAGAATAAAAAACTTATTATTGTTTTGTAGATAATGGGGGAGTGTTCTGCATCTGCATTATGAGCCGTTGATGATGTTTAAAGAAAGAAAAAAAAAGAGTTTCGAGAGACATTGCAAAAAGATGAAAAAAAAGGGACCATTGAATTCATCAGTTTGCAACAAAACAAAAGATAATGTCTGAGATGGTTTATTGTTCCTTTGACAATTCATTCTCCTCATCTTCGCGAGCATGCTGCACTCGCAAAAAGTCTGCACGAGTTCGAAGACATCAGTGTGCATTTTAAAAGAAGGAAGCAAAAGGCGATGGCCTAACGGGGCCCCACATGTGTTCGCAAGGCGGTAGAAAAGACTAACGACCCCAAAAACTTTTGCTTAAAAACCCTCAACATCTTCTAGGTATATATATACATATATATGCATATCTAAACATCCAAAATATTTCCATCAACAAAAATCACAAAAATTTTTCATTTTACATTCGAGAAGAAATTTGTTTTTTTTGTGTTCCTTTTGAAAGATATTTATTACATTTTAGGAACGAATATTTGTTGAGAAAAAATATTTATAAGAAGGAAATATTGAATGAAAATATTTAATGTTAATTAATGTTAATTTATTTATTTAGTTAACGAATAATAGATATTAAATAATTACTAATTAATATTATGATATTAAATATTTACTAATTAATATTATGATATTAAATATTTACTAATTAATATTATGATATTAAATATTTACTAATTAATATTATGATATTAAATAAACTTTTGGCGTAAATTTCAAATTTCATTTTATTGTTCGAATAAATTCAAGAAGTAAAAATGTTTTCAATTTGAATAAATTTGTTTCCAATGTTTCGAATCTTAAAACGAATGACAACTTTCGAATTTCGGTTAATTTGAATTCTGTTAGAAAAATTATTTGTTTAGTACAAAAATTATTATGTACATTAAGAATTATTTTCTATACTTCGGAAATTAATTTTTATTAAAATGTTCAATTTCCATCGTTTTTATTTTCTGTTAGTAAATTTTAAATATATATTGGAACAAAAAAATTTTCCTTCACTTCAACGTTCAAAACTTGAGGAAAATAAATTTTATTTGAATTGAAATATTTGTTTATAAAATATTTTCAACTTCTGAGCAAAAAAAAATTCTGTTTATTAAAAAAAATATTGTCAAAATTCAATGATATAAAATAAATTTTATTTAAATTGAAATATTTGTTCATAAAATATTTTCAACTTCTGCGCACAAAAAAAATTCTTTTTATTAAAAAAAAAATATTGTCAAAATTCAATTATATAAAATAAATTTTATTTAAATTGAAATATTTGTTCATAAAATATTTTCAACTTCTGCACGAAAAAATTCTTTAAAAAAAAAAAAAATATTGGCAAAATTCAATTATTACTGTAACGAAAAAATTTTTTCGTAAAATTATTCAAAACTGGAGGAAAATAAATTTTATTGAAATTGAAATATTTTTTCATCAAATATTTTCAAGTTCTGCACAAAAAATTCTTTTTATTAAAAAAAAATATTGGGAAAATTCAATTATTACGTGACATTGTTATTATTTTCTGTTTAAAAATTATTAAAGGTTTCAAACTATTTTTATTTGGAAATCATTTAGAAATTCGAAACGAATAATTTGAATTTAAATTTGTTGATCAATTACATATTTACGTCGAATTATTTTTTTAAATTATTTTATGTTCAATAATATTATATTTATTATTCGATTATATTTATTTTCCAATTAGTTTTTGAATTTATTCATATACTACATAGTAAATTATTACTCGTTGATATTTATGAAGTTTGAAAGAAATTGAAAAATATTGTCTAGGAGAAATATTTAGAGAAATTGAAAAAATTATAAAAAAGAATTCAAGATTTTGTGACAATTTATGAAACAGGGGAAATTTTTTGTACTCTCTATTTATTAATCGACTGTTGATGAAATTTTTCGATCTCTCACGATTTCAGTTATAATAATAATAATTTTTTCAATAATATTTACAGAGTACAGATTTAAATACCCTATTGAAAGCCACGCGAGTGGGCGGCGCATCCAATGAGAAAAGGGCCCTCTCTTCTTTTCTGGTCCTCGGATATCATCCCCCTTCATGCAAGAAGCTCTTTTTTCAAGGGTGGAGGGGGACTTTTCTCTAAACTCCAACAGCATCTTTCAATTCTGTAACCAGTAGAGAAGTCACACTTTCCTCTTATCTCGGGTCAGTTCACTTGCAACATTCTTCGAGCTCTCGCGATCTTCAGTCTCAAAGATAACGTGATTTTCTCTGTCTACACAACATCACATCGAGAATTTCTATTCAATTTCATAGAATTATAAAATTATAAATTTTATTTTGGAAATTATCTAAATTCCAAATAAATTCGATTTCAAAGATAGTGAGAAAAAAATTCAAACAACAGAAAATGATTTTCTTTTCAAAATAATTTATCATTTAAACAAATTTTGAAAATAAGTCAAGTTTCTTCAAGGTGAAGAAAAGAAAAAGTGATGTAAATCGTGGAATTGAAAACATTGGGAAAAATCGAGTTTTCGTCTAAGCGAGAAAATAAGAGCGAATCATATATACGTCACATGCATGTGTCGTAATCGAGATAAATATACAGAATTCCTCAATTTAGAGAAACGTCTAAATTCCATATAGTCTGCAATCTAATCAAGATTTAAAAAAATAATTTCGAAAAATTGCAACAAAAAAAATGTTTTTTATTAAAAGAGAAATAACTCAAGAGTCATTGGTTTGAAACTCTTTTTTTTTTTCTCTTACAAAAAGTATAGAAATATAAGTAGAAAAAGAAGGGGACAATATTGAGAAGAAAAAATGCATTTGGAGAAAATTTTGGGATTACTGAATGAGGAGAATTTCAGTGACATGACAATGAAGCGAGAAAGTGAGAATTTCACATTTTCCGGAACATCGTTGGGCTCAATTTCCGGTGAGTGGAATTCGTCACAAGTGGAGAATTCAACCCTCTCGCCATTGATGCTGAGTCCAAAGTCGGAGGAAATCAACGAATGGGATCAGATAAGTTCGATCTTTCAATATCCCACGGATCCTTATTATTCGGAAACGGGCAATCTCTATTCGCCGGGCAGTACCGGAAGTGAAGTTTCAACTCCAACATGGGGCAGTGGCTATCATAAAAGTGAATACGGTGAATTTTCCGACGAAGTGTTGAGGAATCAACGATTGCCACCGGTCGAAACTGTCTTTTCATTCTCGAGGCCTTTTGGAAGTCAGATTTCCGATTATTCCAATTCGCAGGTGATTTTCTCTAATAATTATCAATATTTATCAATATTTATCCATATTTATCAATATTTATTAATATTTATTAATAGGAATAAAATTTATTAATAATATTTATTAATAATATTTATCAGTAGAATTAATATTTATTAACAAAATTAATATTTAATCAGTTTATTATTTATTTGTCTAGATTTGCAAAGTTTTAATCTTGTACTATAATTCATTTCGTTTTCCATTTGTTACAAAAAAATTATTTTTTGAAAAATTCTTCCACTTTTTAATTTTTGAAAATTGAAAACGGAAAATTAAAATTCTAATTATAGTATTTTTGGGACTTTATGGAAAATTTTTAATTCAGTTTTTGAGGAAATTGTATTTTTAATGTCTTAGGGGCTCAAAATTGGGGAATTAATAATTATTACCAAATAGAGAGAATGGCGATTCGTGTTTTTCTCGATTTATGTGACGAATGACGCAAAACTTATTGAAATTTTACTGAACTCTCATATGTTATTTTGTATGTTATCGGCAAATTTATGCTACGATATCGAAATTGCAAAATTATGAACGTCAAAGAGTAATGCAAAATATTCGAACGGAAATATTAAATAAAAACCTTAAATTAAATAACAAAACAAGAGAAAAGTAAATAAAAACAAATTTTTCCAGAATATTTAGTATTTAAAAACAATTAAAATAGTGACATTTTATTTATCGCTCTCGTAATATTAAATTATAATTTTTGTATTATTTATTAATTATTAATGGTTGGTAACATAATAAAGTAAATTTTTAAAGACATTTTTAATAACTTATCTATAATTTCACTTTATCAAATTTAATTCAAAAGAGAAAAATTATTTTCAACGATATTCAATAACAAGAACAAAAATACATCTTTTAATATATATTTATATTAGTTATATTATTTATATTATTTATATTATTAATATTTTACTTTAATATTCATTTGATATTTTGCAGATATTCGAGGAGTTCCAGGAGCCGCAGGAATCGCAGAATTTGAATCTCCAATTTCAGGAGATTCTGAACGATACAAATACAAATGACAGTTTGCAAATAATCGACGAATTCGATTTGGGTTTAATTCGAGGCGATCCAACGACATTGGTGACGAATTTCGATTTGTCAAAAGCGGGAAATTCCGCTTATCACGAATCGACGGATTACACGGAAATCGTCAATGACACATCGTCATCGTCCTGCTACGCCGTTGGTCATCTCGTCTCGTCCCAACAATCCTCACTGCCCACCAATTTCAAGCACAATAATATTCAAGACTTTCAAATTCAGAATATTGACAATCAAATTGTCCTGCCGAGGAATGAGGGACTCCTGATTGCCAACAATCATCGACGGGTTCCGAGTTTGAAAACGGAGAACACGACGAAACCAGAAGATTCCTATGGTGAGATTTTTAGTTGATAATGTATTTTACTGTTGAACTGCTTTTATTATTATTTTTTATTGTTTACTATTTTTATTATTTACTATTTTTATTGTTTACTATTTTTATTATTTACTATTTTTATTATTTACTATTTTTCTTATTTAATTTATTTCTTTATCTCTTATTATTATTTATTATTATTTATTATTATTATTTTATCTTATTGTTTGTTTGTTTGTTAAACTATTTTAATTTGCTCTTTGGGTAAATTTGGTTTTACTTTATTAATGTGGGGAATTTTTTTCTTCCTCCTTTAGGCGAGAGACAAAATGAGGAGTATCGCTGTCAGTGGATTGACTGCGGAAGTGTTTTCGCTGAGCAGGAGGGTTTGGTGCGACACATTGAGAAAAGACACGTTGAATCGTCGTCTTCACATTCCCACGTTCACAGCAGAAGAAGTCACAAGGATCGAGGCGATAAGGACAAGGATAGCAATGCGAATAATTCGAATTCTACCGGACAGGACGAATTCACGTGCCATTGGCAAGGATGTCCTCGGGCGCGTCCTTTCAACGCTCGTTACAAATTGCTAATTCACATGAGGGTCCACAGCGGCGAAAAACCAAATAAATGCCCAGTAAGTATTCTTTAATCAATTATTCCAAAAACATTCATCCTAATTCTTTGTTTTCCCTTTTTTAAAAACTATTTCCCCCTTAGTTGTCCTTAGTTTTTCTCTTTTTAGTTATTTACTTTTTTTTAGTTTTTCTCTTTTTAGTTATTTCCTTTTTTTTAGTTTTTCTCTTTTTAGTTATTTAGTTATTTCCTTGTTTCTCTAGGTTTTCTTTTCTACTAACGAGTCAATAAAATGAAAAACAATTATTTTTGTTGTTCTACTTTAAATAGATAATAAATGATGAAATTGAAACTATTGGTTAAGAAGTAATTAAATTTAACTTTTTTCAGTTCTCCGGCTGCACGAAGGCATTTTCCCGACTGGAAAATTTGAAAATCCACCAAAGATCTCACACGGGCGAAAGGCCCTACGCCTGTCAACATCGCGGTTGTTCGAAAGCATTCAGCAACAGCAGCGATCGTGCAAAACATCAAAGAACTCACTACGACACGGTAATTATCTTTCCATTAAAATAATAATAATCCTATTTTTTCGTTATCATTTCAATCACAATTATCATTTTTATCCCTGAAATTAAAAGCTATTTTTGAAGGGAAAAGAAAAAATCGTAGAAAATTGTCAAAGAAATGTAAAAAATGAAAAAAGAATAAAGAAAAGAAGACAAAATAAAAAAAGAATGAAAAATAAAAAAAAGAATGAAAAATGAAGAAAAGAATACAAAATAAAGAAAAGAATGAAAAATAAAAAAAGAATGAAAAATAAAGAAAAGAATACAAAATAAAAAAAGTAATGAAAAATAAAGAAAAGAATAAAAAATAAAGAAAAGAATAAAAAATAAAGAAAAGAATAAAAAATAAAAAAAAAGTATAAAAAATAAAAAAATAAGAAAAAATAAAAAAATAGAAATACAATTAATGATTAAAATTGAAAATTAAAATTTTAAAAAACTAAATGACAAAAAGCGATTACTTTTACAATGTTTCTAATTTTGTTCTATTTAAATTTCCAGAAACCATACGCTTGTCAAGTCACCGGCTGCGGTAAACGCTACACCGATCCATCGAGTCTGAGAAAACATTTGAAGAATCACACGGAAAATTCGACGAATTCATCGCCGAAAACATCGTCGGGATTAATGTCGACGAAAGAAGCATCGTTAAATCGTGTTGTCTATCACGAAACAACGAACGACGATGTCTTGCGATTGGACAATCAACAAGAGCTCACGATCAACAACAATGGAAATTATCGAAGTCGAAAATGTTCCGATTTAGTCGACGAGGACAATGTGGAATTGTCCTTAAATTTCGAAGACAGCCAACAGGAATTCATTCCCTACGAGTCGGTGAAACGATTTCTCAATCACAGCAATTACAACGAGAATATTGCAGGTAAAAAAAACAATTTTTTTTAAAATATTTCTCATTACACCCACACAAGGTGAATAATTAATTAATTACCTTCAAAGCGTGTAAAATAAAATTATCAATGAATCATTTTGCTTGAAAACTGAAAACAAACGAAAGATTCGAATCTTATCGAGGAAAACTGGTATTGAAAAATTTTCCCAGCTTTTGGAATTATGTAATACGATTGTTTTCTTGCTTCTTTGCATCTGTTGAAATACTTGAATATTGTTGTTTTTTGAAGACTGCAATTTTTTTGAATTCTATTCGTTTTTTACTTTTAATTTCTAATTTTCATTTCGAAACTTCTTTTTTGAAATGGAAAAAAATGGACTTTCTTTTTGGTTGAGAATTTTCAATTATGAAACTTTATTAATAGATCCTAAAGTTGTGAAGGTTCAAATTTTTGCATTCTAAACATTCTTCGCTGGTAAATGTTTTCAGAAATTTTTGAATGAAATGATAGGAATATTTTTTAGAACAAAGTTTCGAAACTTATTCACTAAAATAAAAATCAAATGCATAAGTTAAATATTTAGAAAGCTTATAAGTTAATTTTAAACCCTTGACTGAATAGTATTTTTAGAAAATTTTATATTCGAAGGGAAAATAAATAAATTTGTATTCTACTAAACGTTCAAAATATTAGGGACAAAAATTCAGGAGAAAATTTTCTTTACTGAAGAAACATTTTATTTAAAACAAATTTCAATGATAAATTAAAATTGAAGTCAAATATAACTCAAATAAATTTTGTATTCTATTGAACGTTCAAAATATTAGGGACAAAAATCCAGGAGAAAATTTTCCTTACTGAAGAAGTATTTTATTTAAAATAAAATTCAATGATAAATTAAAATTGAAGTCAAATATAACTCAAATAAATTTTGTATTCAATTAAAGGACAACTTAATTAAAATTAAAATAAAAATGAATTAAAACTAAAACAAAAATGAATTGAAATTAAAACAAATAATTAAAAATTGAGACAGAAATTAATGAAAATGAGATAAAAGTGTAGAAAAATGAAAATGAAAATGAAAATTAAAACGAAAATCAATGACAGTGAGAGTAAAAATTCAAAAAATTTTCCAACTTCAAGACAGTAATTGAGTGATAAATAAATTCTCCAGAGTTTATCCGCTCATATTGAAAGAACGTTATCTCGATAAAGTGAAATAGCAAATATAAATCGGAGAAAGAATGTAAAGTATTTGATTCGAAGGTTTTTTTGTTTTTTTTATTTTTAAATCACGATTCGTGAGGAATGTGAGGACAGGAATGAAAATGGACATTATATTCCAATTCTAGATGAAATCGTGTAAACATCTTGTCAGTGTCACGCTTTTTGGTCCACCATTATGAATCTCAGAGGAGGTTTCGTTACTTTTATGCCTCTACCCCACACCGAGTCTTAAAATAATATTCTTACTCTTTCGTTTTTTTTCCTGCCTCTCGATTTTTTTTTCCCGAGACTTGCTCTCGTGTACGTAACGCACGCGCCACGCACGACGCAAGTGACACGTGCATCGCACGTACCCGATCCATTTTTACACTCTTTAACACTGCACGAACAATCGAATTATAAAAGAAACATAACCGAAACTCTTCGACTTTTATTTGCAGCGACTTGAAAAATTATCTCAACTCAACAACTCTTTATATAAGTCCTTTTAATCTTGGCACTGCCATTTCAATTCTTCTTGAGAAGAGCAAGAAGATTGTGCGGATCAATTTTTCTTCGTGATTGAAAATTATTTTTCTTTTTTTGAAATTAAATAAATAATCCTAAGTAATGTAATAATATTAAATTACAAAAAATACTAGTCTTTAAATGTTAATTACACTTACTAATTATTTATTTGATTAATTATATAAATATTGAAAAATATTTCTTTTCCTTGTTTTTAATTTTCGTTTCTTTTTTTCTTATTGCAGATTACGACAATTTTCAAGAACTCGAGTCCGATATTGAGCAGCAATTTTTGGATTTGACGAATTTTGAAGAATCGATTTTCATCGCTGGTTAAATTTTATTGTTATTCTTTGTTTTTTTGGTTAATCTGAATTGTTTTCGGATTAAATCGTGATCTCAAGAAAAATGGACCAAATTTATATTTTAAATGACTGCGATATTAAGAGGATGTTGTTTTTTTTTATAACAAATGAGAATGTTTATATATATATATTATATTAATGTACAGATCGTTTTTTGAAATTTTAATTTTTAATTTGATATTATTACATTTGACATAAATTTTTCTATATAAAAAGTGTTTATATTTTATTAAGTGGAATTTTTAATTTGATATTTTCGTACTGCGAGAGTGTTATAAAAGAAATTATGTTGATATATATGAGCAAGTCAATATACGTGATAATAATATTTGACGAGTTTATTTTTGTACATAAAAGAAAATTATAAGTATTTTGTAGTGAATGAATATGAATTAGATAATAGACCTTGATTAATGACTAATGGATCTTTTTCTTTTTCATTTAAATTACCGTCATCCAATCGTTTTTGATGACCCCAACGTATCGCCTTTTTCTCTTAGTTGACGGCCTTGCAAAATGCGGGCACCTCATTGGCCGGAATGTGTGAGCAAATTAATTTTTTGAAATTTCTCACTGCCATGTGTTGATTTTCTTTCGAGTATACCTGAATTGGAGAATTTGCATTCTTTAAATATATTTATTGATTTTTTATGATAATGAAATACTTATTTATGGCACTTGTGTTTTTTTTTAATTAATCGTCGAGTTGATTATTTTTTAAATTTATTCATACTTTCATTCAGTATCTTTAGAAAATTAATTTATAAAATAAATTTATAAAATAAATTTATAAAATTAATTTGTAAAATTAATTTATAAAATAAATTTATAAAATTAATTTCTAAAATAAATTTATGAAATAAATTTATAAAATAAATTTTCTAAAAGATTAATTAATTTTCAAGATTAATTTTAATTGAATTGTCATCAATTTTAAAAATTTGTTTAATCAATCCATAAAGTTTGAACGTTCAAATGAAGGGAATATTTTTTATTGAAAATATTCTAAATTAGTGAGAAGAAATAAAATTTTACATTCAGAAATTTTTAAAATAATTTTTTCTCCAGTGACGCTAAATTATTGCAGTAAAAATTCAATTTAAATGAGAAATAATTGAATATCGTTCAATTGAACTATCGGAACTTTAAAATAATTTTTAATTAATAAGCAATTTGGCACTTTTCGACAGTCAGTCAATTTTATTAAAAAATGTTGCCAAATTTTAACAGTTTTTCAAACAAATTGACTGTTGGGTCGAGAAATAATTGATTATTTATTGAATAATTTAGAGGCACAGACTCATTTTTTAAAATAAGCTTTCAAAAAAGAAGAAAATTGTGTTTTAATATCAACGGGAGTGTAAAACATCTCTTCAATCTCAATTAAATTAAAAGTATTTTAAAAAATTTTTAAATATAACGATTTTCTTTCATTAACACGAAATTAAGTTAAAAATATTAAATAATGAAAAAATTGAAAACAAAAAATAGAATTAAGAAATTAAAAAATTAAAAATACAAAATTGAGAATATTGTATAGAAAATAATTTTCTAAACTATTGGAAATTATGAAAATGTAAGTATTTTCAACACCATGTTTGAAATTATTTTTCTAGAAATTAATATTTTTTGTATCAAATTACTTCAAATTCAAAACAATTTATTAATCGATCGATTAATTGAAGCTTTTAAGATCGATTGTTTGGAAAAAAAAATAAAAATCAGTTTCGTGACTTGAACAACAAAAAAAACGTGTGATTGAAAGAAAATAAATTTACTCCAGAGACAGTTATGCGAGTGAAAGGGAAATCTCTGAAGCGCCACTTACGTTAATTATTTACTGTTTAATTTTACGAGATTCACGTTGACTTTCATACTTTCAAAAATTTTTCCTCAACAAGAGAACTCTTTTTTTTCGGTCAAAAATAAATTTTTCCTTTTCTTCGAAACTTAAATTTCAGTTTTTTTTTACGTATTTTAATTTTATTACTCACTCCATTGATTACAATTGTTGGCACGAATGCTATTGGTTTTTGAAACAAGTTCGTGGTATTTCCGTGTCCGGCTAAAAGTTCATCACCCTGGGAATTTCCTTTACAGACAACGATATGATTCTTTGAATCCTCTTTTAGGCCAATTTGCAAGGCGCACTAAATAAAGAGAGAGAAAAAAATGCAGAAAATTATTATTTTGCTTTTTTAATCACGTTCCAATATTTAATATTTATGGAAACATTTATTTTATCTCTTTAAATTAAGTTCCACTTTTTATCGAGAATTAAGTGTGTTTTGATATTATTTTCTCTTCCTGTTGATTTTCTGGAGAAATATTTTGAAAATTACGGGGGAAATTTTTATTGAAAAATATCAATTGCCAAATACTTGCCAAAGTGACAGAAGTTTCGGGATTTTGACTAGTCATGGCACAACCGACAAGATCGACCAATAATTGCTGCTTGTCCTGCAGTCCAAGATCGAGATTTTGAATTTCGCTAATTGCACAAGCTTGGGCTTTATTCCCTCGGCACTCGGGTTGTCCATGTTGGCATGTAAAGTGCCAAGTTGAGTCAGTCTTAAAGTGCTAAAAAGTGGAAGAAATTATTTTTATTTTATCCAACAGAAATATTTTTCCAAAAACTTCTATATAAATAAAAAAGTACCCTTTTGATATTTTTTTCTCACATAAAACTGATTAGAATTGAATTTCAAAAAAAAAAATTGAGGGTTCGGTAAAAAAATCTACGAATAAAGAAATGAATGAATAAAATAAATAAATAAATAAATAAATAAAGTTAATTACATTAATAGAGTTAATAAAATTCGAATAAAGTAACAAACCGTCGATTTTCCGTAAGGAACAAAATTGATGTGAAGGAATTTTTTAAGATGAGGATACGTTGGAACAAGTTGATCCCTCACGAAATTGATACTGTCGGGACATAAAGACTCATAGTAAAGGTCAACATTGACGATTGTATTTTCACTGGCAACCTGCGTGGAAATAAAAAATTAATTAAATAAATCTTGTAAATTTATTTACAAAATTAAAAATTAATTTAATTCAACAATTTTTCCCCATGGAAAATATTTTGAAAAAAAAATGAAAAAACTCACCAAATAAAATAAAGCTGTAAAGCAAATTGCAGCCGTGATGGACTTCATGATTACCGTGGCGCTATTCCCGATTAAATGATTAATGGTCAAGTTTTACCAAAGTCAGAATCACGACTAATAGTTATAGCAGTTGGAGAATGGAACCTCCAAGTAGAGGGGACCTTTCGTCCAAGTATGAGAGGGATTAATAAAATGGAAAGGAGAGGGATTGCATATAAACGAATGATACTGCGTACTTTGGAACCATTTTTATCATTTCTAAAGCTGTGTTTAATCAAGCATTTAATCTTTATCACCTTTTTATCGTCAAATTTCTTCTTTCTTTCTGTAATCCTTCAAAATTTCGTCAGTTACTTGCTTTAAAAAAATTTCTCCTCCAAAAATTTCTGTTCTTTTCTTTTCACTTTAAATTTGAACTGAATTTTGCTGATTCGTTGACTTTTTTTTGAAATTTATCAGTTTTTTCGATTTTATAATAATAGTCACTGAATTTTGCTGATTTGTTGTATTTTTTTAATTGGATTCTAATTTATGATTTTTTTATTTATTCCGAATTTGTATATGAAGATGAACTTTAATTTTAATGTTCTGAAATTTAATGTAAACGAAATATTTTGAATTTCAATTTAAACAGAAATCGAATTTGGATATAAATTTAATTTTAATGTTTTGAATTTTAACTTGAATAGAAATTAATAGAAATTTAATTATAATATTATGAATTTTAATTTGAATAGAAATTTAGTTTTAATATTTTGAATTTTTATTTAAATAGAAATTTAATTGATACATTTTGAATTCTAATTTAAACAGAAATTTAGTTTTAATAGTTTTAATTTTTGTTTAAATAGAAATTTAATTGAAATATTTTGAATTCTAATTTAAACAGAAATCTAATTTGGATATAAATTTAATTTTAATGTTTTGAATTTTAACTTGAATAGAAATTTAGTTTTAATATTTTGAATTTTCATTTAAATAGAAATTTAATTGAAACATTTTGAATTCTAATTTAATCTGAAATCTAATATGGATTTAAATTTAATGTTAATGTTTTGAATTTTAACTTGAATAGAAATTAATAGAAATTTAATTTTAATATTATGAATTTTAATTTAAATACAAATTTAATAGAAATTTAATTTCAATATTATGAATTTTAATGTAAATACAAATTTAATAGAAATAATTTAAACAGAAATTTAATTTTAATATTTTGAATTTTAATTAAAATAAAAATTTAACAGAAATAATTTAAATAGAAATTTAATTTTAATATTTTAGATTTTGATTTAAATCGAACGTTAATTTAATAACAACAGATTTCCCAAATTAAAAAATCGCCAATTTACTCAATTTAATAATCTACTAGTTTAAAATCTCTAAATATTGATGGTCCTTATGTAAAAAAATTCGTATTTTTTATACAAAAAGCTAACTTTACTGTTTTGTTTTCAACGCAAGAAGTTTTCGCTAATAAATATCGATAAGAAATAGTCATTAACTATACCTTATACTTAAACGTGTACGTAACATTTTTGCCTTTTGTTTTATCAATTACAAATATTTCTATAAAAACGTTTTTTTCATATGTATTTTACTTTTTGACTGATTTTACGATTTTAAAATTTTTAAACGAAAAATCTGTTTAGAATTTTTTTTAAAAAAACTCTAATTTAATAAATAGAAATTATAACCATGCGATTTAAAGAAGAAATTGAAAAGAAAAAAATTATTGAATAAATTTTTGTTCTGTATTTAATTTTATTGAAATCAAGTTTCATTTAATTAAATATTTGTTCTCGTTATTTTACACAAAGAAGTCTTTGCTATTAAATATCGATAAGAAAACGTGATTGACGTGATTTCACTATTTTGTTGTAAAACGTGTACGAAATTATTTTTCCTCTACTTCTGCCAGTTAAATGTTTTTAAAAATGTACATTTTGCAAATATTTTTTACTGCTTTAAAATTTTCGCAGAGGAAATTTTTTTAAAATCAACTTGTATAAATAATAATAAATAATAATAAATAATAATAATAATAATAATAATCGATATTATATTTACAAAAAGAAAATTATCATTCGAAACAATATTTTGTTCGTATTTTGATTCTTTTTCAAAAATTGAATAAAAATCGGTATTAATTCTAAATAAATTTAAGTAATTTAATAGAATTTAATATTTTTTATTAATTTAATAGAATTTAACATTATTTACTGAATTTAATAGAATTTAATAGAATTTGATAGTATTTAATTAATTTAATAGAATTCCATATTATTTGATTTAATAAAAATTTTATACAAATTGGATTAGTTTAATAAAAATGTGCTTCTCTTCATACGAAAGTATGATTTTAATTAATTATTAGTTCTCGGAAAAAATATAATCTCTAAGAGAAAGTATTTTAAAGCTCAGATAATTTATTGTCAATTAAAAGGACAATTTAATAATTGTTGAAAACATTCTTTAAAAAAAGTACCAATGACAGTTTCTATAATTTGTTTTTCTACATAGCGCACTGATAATTGAAAATATTGAACAATTTCTACTATTTACACGTGTCTTTTGGTTCTCTCTATCTCGAGCAACATTCAATATTTACTATTTAAAAAATTTAAATTCCAAGTTCGATAGGAACCGATCTATCTCTTGATCTCTAGCAATGCACTTTGATCATTTAATCTTGAAAGTATTTCGAAAAAATTTATTTCTTTTCGAAATTAAATGTCAACGTGATTGCATTTTCTATAAGTCGTTTTCAATTTCTGTCCAATTTTCTCCCTATACAAGATGTGCTGCAAATAATGATTAATAACAATTAGTAAATTACTAATATATGAAAAATAATGACAATGAAAAAATAAAAATAATATTAGTGACAATAACAATCATAATATTGATATTAATATTAATAATATTAATAATAATATTAATAATAATATTAATAATAATATTAATAATAATATTAATAATAATATTAAAAGTAATACTAATAAAAATAGTGATTGTTTAATTTCAAGAAAATTCAGTCAAACTTTACAAAAAGTGCAATGATCATTTTTTTATTTTCACTTTACGAAAAAATTGAGTCGAAAAAAGTACATTTTTTTCAAGATTAGTAATGAAATAGGGAAAAATTGTAAAATTACCAATTAATTAATTAATTCCTTGATGAAATTGAAATCCAATATTTTTCTTCTTTTCCTCTTCAATTTCAGCAGCTTTTTTTCTAAATTTATAAGCCATTTTGGCAGATTTTTCAACGCCAATTCCACGATTGTACATTTGTGCTAATGTGAAACAAGCTGACGAATCACCTTCCTCACAGCTTGTGTTAAATAATTTAGCTGCATATTTTTCGTCCTTTTCAATTAAATTTTCCACTCCATTGACAAAAAATCGGCCTAATTCTGAACATGCTTTATATTCTTTCATCTCGTGACATGCTTTTTTCATCATATCAAGTCCCTCTTGAAAGACTTGTTGACTTTTCTCAACTCCAATATCGTCCGATGACATGATCATTAAACCAGTGTATAAACATGATCCTCCATCGCCTAATTCACAACCTTTTTTCATATATTGATAAGCGATTTTCATATCTTTTCCATCTACTCCATCACCTGCAGAAAAAGTCAAATAATTAACGAAAATTTTCTTTTTTTATTATAGTTTTGAGGAATTTTCAATTAAATAATTTTTGGAATTTTATTTCAATTTGTTGAAAATTTTTTTTTATTTAGAAATAATTTAATTAAATTATTTTAAATTGTCTTTTCTATTTAATCAAAACAATATTAATTACATTAAATAATTAATGTTTCTATTTGACAAATATTTTTAAACTAATTAATTTTACATGTTATTATAATTTATAGATTTTAATTAATTGTTTAGTTATTTAATTATTCAATTAATTATTTAATTTTTGAACTAATTATTTAATTATTTAATTTTTGAACTAATTATTTAATTATTTAATAATTATTTAATTTTTGAACTAATTACTTAATTTTTCAGTTCAATTAATTAATTAATTGTTTTTTTTGTTTAATAATTGTTATAAATTTTGTTTAATAATTCAAACATTTTTTTTTACTAAAAAAATAAGCTTTTAATTAAGTTATAAAATTATTTTCGATCAGTTTGAGGGGGTAACACGTGTTTTCTGGAATTTATTAATTCTTAGCACTCGTGTTCTCTTCTTTCATGTCTGACGGATTTAAATATCTTACTCCAAATGGTAACAGAACTTCAAAGCGACCCCATAGCGCTTTCTTTTTTATAACCATGACAAGATAAATATTACCTTAAAAAGAAAAACAAGCCAACTATTTTTTTAAATTATTTTCAATAATGATTGACAATTTTTTTTTCCCGAATAAAGAAATAAAAATATATTATTCCTACTATTCATTCAATTTAACATTTTTCTAATTTCCTAAAAAAAGTGATTTATTTTTGTTATTAAAAATTAATTTGTTAAGATAATTTCCATTATTTTTTTAATAAGTAATAAATTTTTTTATTAATTATACAGAAAAGTGGAACATTTTTCTTAATATTAAATAAATTTAAAAAATTGTTTCTGACAAGGAAAATAAATTTTTATTATTAAACAATCATTTTTTAAATAATTTTCTACAATTAATTTTTTTTTTAATAACTTTTTCGCTAATATTAATTGTTTTGGAAATATAAATATTATTCTGAATATTAATTGAATTTAACGATTTTTTTCTAACAATTAATAAACTTTTACTATTGAATATTAATTTTTGTAATAATTTTGTATTATTAATTATTTTTATTGACAGTAATTACGTAAAAAGTTAATTTTTTTTCACTCATTGCAATGTAAAAAATTGAATAAATAATGTAATATTTTTGTAGTTGAAAGTAAAGTTTCTAAATTAATTATTAATTAATTTATTATTAATTTAATTAAAAAAATTAATTTTTTTCACTCATGTCGATGCAAAAAATTGAATAAATAATGTAATATTTTTGTTGTTGAAAGTAAAGTTTCTAAAATAATTATTAATTAATTTATTATTAATTTAATTTAAAAAATTAATTTATTATTAATTTAATTAAAAAAATTAATTTTTTTTACTCATTTCAATGTAAAAAATTGAATAAATAATGTAATATTTTTGTTGTTGAAAGTAAAGTTTCTAAAATAATTATTAATTAATTTATTATTAATTTAATTTATAATAATTATTTAATTTAAATAATTTAATTTACTATTCTTTTATTGACAGTAATTAAGTAAGAAATTAAATTTTTTTCATTCATTTAAATATAAAAAATTGAATAAATAATATATTTTCCTAGTTGAAAATAAACTTTCTAAATTATTTATTTAAAAATACACCAAATACAAATAATTGTATGTACATTTAAAAAATAATTTAAGGCATTTTTTAAAAATATTCTTGAAAATTAATAAAAATTTAGGAAAGAATTGAAAATATTTGGAATAAATAAATCAATCGAAATAGAACTAATTAAACAAAAAATATTTAGACACATATTTGAATATTACCGCGAAATGTTGATAATTGCCCCGTAAAAGTTGGTAAACTGACGTAACTTACCGCTCACATTGTAGCGTGCGTATTTGTGACAACTTTTAGGATAATTAAAAGTATCACAATTCTTTTTGTAAAGTTCAGCACTCGTTTTCAAATTCTTAGTTATTGCCTCATGATAATCACCAAGCAAATGACAAACTGTATAAAAAATGACACACAACGAAAAGTTGATTAAATTCTTTTCTCTCCTCGAAAGAGGTTATATTTTGTTTTAGCAAAAATCTTACCTTCTGGATTTTTTTCACTATAACAACCAAAACTATATTCTATGAGAAGTTTTTTCAAAAACTCCTTAACTTGTTCTTTGTCTGTCAAATTATAACCTGCCATATTATACAAACTTATATATATTTAATACATAATTATTCTAAACGACAAAACACACGTTGGGAAATTTCCCGATTTCCGTCTCGGCAAGCAGACGCTTTTTGCGCAAAAAACGCCCAAGGTTGGGTATTTAGGTAATTGCAATTTTCAATAATTTACTTACCCAACCGTAGTTTCTAAATTCAAAATGTTTCGATGTATGTTTTATATTATATATAAAATACAAATGAAATAAAAATATTAATAAATAAAAATTGTAAATAATAAAAATTCAGATATTCTAATAGTAAGAAAAAATTTGTCTCCCTTTTTTTTCTTTTCTAAAAGTTTTCGAAAATTTAAATAATATCGATAGTTAAATCGAGATAGCATAGGTGTTCGACACTCGCCAACTTCAGTGCGTGCTCCAGCCTTCTTGTAGGTTACAATTTCGCATCCCCCAAAAAAAATCTCTGTCTCTCTCCCATACGACGATAAAATTCAGCTATTTGTCAGCTGTTTGGGGTAGGGTACGCGATATAAAAGAAAATGGTAATTTGAGTGAATTCTGTCAATTGTGAGGTGCTTAACAAATAGGGGAATTTATTTCAGAAAGTGATAGTGTCCTTTGTTTTCAGTCGTTTGGAGAGAAATTGACAGCTATCATGCAGAGGCCAGGTGAGGACCTCGTCGCCAAGGACGATGTACCCTGGTGGTTGAAGTACTCGGGACGAGGTCTCGGTACAGTTGGAGGTGGCAGTAAGTATATTTTTCTCATTTTTCTTAATTATATGAAAATTTATTACTAATTCGAGATAAATTCATCGGCCATATTTTTTGATAAGCTTCCTTTTCTTCCGATCAATGTCTACCTATTTTTATACTTCAATCCATAATTTCTCGTCGATCGCTAATGTGTATCGATAATTAGGATACTTTTCCGTATTTTTCTCGTAAATTCTAATTGTTGTTGTTAAAAAAAAGGGGGGATAAAGGAATTGAACACCTGTTTATATTGTCATAAATAGTCATAAAAGGACAAAAAAGTTAATATCTCTAGAATTTTTAGTTTTTGCTGTTTCGATGAAATCAATTTATCTCGATTTGATACAGATCGGAAGTTTACATCGAGAATTAAAAAAAAATGAAGTAAATTTAAATTTTATTCAAGTAATTTTACTGGATTTTTTTTTTAAATATTTGATTCGATGTCAATTTTTAAGATAGTAAACTAGTTTTAGATTATAGATACATTTAGAACGAGTTTTAATTGAAAATATTTTTATTTTAATTGAAATTCAGGAAAATTTAACTTGATGGTAATATTCGGAACTTGAAGTTTTCTAATTTATAATAATATAAATTTGTCTCGCTCCGAATAGAAGGAAAAATTTGAGGTTATGTTTTTAATTTTTTGACTTAAAATACAGAAAGAGAATCAATTATTAATGAAAATTTTGCGATCTTCAAGTCTTTATTGTATCCCAAATATTTCTGGAAAATTAGTTTTAAATTCAAATAATTGAAAATAAATTTTTAATTAAGAGAAATCTAACACGAATCTAACCTATAATTCTTTTTGCTTGGGAACTTTTCTTGGGAGCGCGTCACAAATATTGTTATTGCAATAATTTCTAATTTGTTCAATTATTTCTAATTTGTTTCAGTTGCGATAATTATGGGACTGTTGAATATGATAACTTCAGTTTTCAACGTTACTTGTATACTGGGGAGCATTTGTTTAATGCTCGCTGGATTCACTGTTATTGTTGTCGAAGCTCCTTGTTGTTGCTTATTTTTAGATTTCGTACAAAATTTCAGTGATATGGCGGAAAAAAGACCATATTGGAACAGAGCTGCCTTTTATTGTGGGTAAGTAGCTTTTTTTCTGAAAATTCAAAATTCAAGTGCAAATTCAGTGCAACTTTTTCACAAAATTGTTTTTTTTTCTCTCTATTAATCGTTTTTGTTCTATTATTTCAGATTAGGAATTGTGCCATTAATTTTGTGCATAGGTGTCAGCATGTTCTTTGGTTGTGGATTAATTTTTGCAACTGGAGTAATTTACGGAATGATGGCAATTGGAAAAAAGTGAGTAGAGAATTTTCTTTTTTTAAAAGTGCTTCTGTTTTGCAGAATTTCGATTTTTGAATTTTTATATTGTGAAACAACTAATGTTTTTGTGAAGATGTGTTTTGAGGTGGCAGACGCATTCATTTATCATCTAATTAATTCATATTGCGAAAAAATTACCATTTCGATTAATTGCAATATTTTTTCATTCTTTTTTTGTCCTACTAATAATACAAAAACGAATAATTACTTTTTGTCTGTATGTGTCTCTTTTTTTTGTACTTTTGTCTATGTGTCCGTCTGGAAAAATTGAAAATTTTATTAATTTTAGATTTTTAGCAAAACTTTAATTAAAAACGGTAAAAATAATATTTAAATTTAAAACTAAAGTATTTAAACTATTTAAACTATTTAAACTATTTTCAAAGGTGTTTTTTTAGATTAAATTTTTTGCAGTAACAATAAAGTTCGCAGGAGTATTTTGATTTTAAATTTTAGGTGTATTTTCAGATTTCTTTCAATTATTTTCCAATTATTTTTCAATTATTTTTCAATTGTTTTTCAATTGTTTTTAGTTCGAAAGTTGCCTAGTGAGGGAAATTTTAATTGATATTTTCTAATAATTGTGTAATTGTGTTGAAATTGTAATAAAACTGACACACTAACAGAGGGGCGAGACCCGATCCTACAGGATTGCCAACTTCTGTCGTGGGTTCTCCTCAGGGAGCGGCTCCACTTTCCACAGATCAACATGCTACTCTCATGGAAGATCCTGATGTCTGGAGGCCGACATAAATCCACGAAAAACAAAAATATTAATTGCACCACTTCATTAACGAGGCAATAATACATCTAATTTAAAGCTACGCTTGTTTACTTTTAATTTGTTTTCACCAATTAATTTTTTTTTTAATTAGTCTTCCGCACCTGTTGCTTTGGCTTGCATTCTTTTTTTTAATTGTTATAAATAGCTTCAGCTTATGAGTGTAGATGAACGCTTCTGGTGATAAGAATTCCTTTTGAATAAAATGAAAATTCTCTTGGAAAAAAAATGACTAAAAACACTTTTTGAAAAGGATTTTTCCACGATGGTTTTCATTTTCCTTTTTTTTATTTACAATATTAGCGAATTTACGAAAAAAAAAACTTTGACAAACAGTAGAATTGGATTTTGGTAAAATAGCAAAAAATTTAGAATTGAAAATGTTTCTACAATAGTGATTTTTCCGACAAATTTGTAAATCGTTTTTTTATTTTTTACTCTTCAGGGCATCTTTCCATGAAATGAGAACATCAGCAGCATCAGCGACAGCTTCTCAAGCATCGACATCAACAAATACGAAGTCAAATCTCGTTCAAAATGCTCAGCCAGTGAGTTTTACTAATCCTCCGGATAGCATTGTTTGACCCTTAGGAACAAATTGGCGTTTTATTTTACGCCCATTAATTGTCAATAATAATTTTTTTTAAATTTCATTTTATATCCGAGCAGTGGCCAAGCGCATGAATATTTTATAAGATTGGAAATTTTTTGAGTCGATAGTGATGATGATGAAAAATTTCCAATAGGAAATTATTGTCACTGGTCGTAAATTGACTTTATTTTAACGACGAGTTTTTTAAAATGAATATTGAAAATAAAGACTGTTAATACTATTCATGAGTTTGGTTCACTAATTTTGCAAAAAATAATTGAGAAAACGTTCCATCGTGGCAATTTTTCATTTTATGTAAATTTATCGAATTTATTTATTTACGTGTTTTATTTATTTATAATTATTTTTTATTTATTTTTGAAAATTGTGTAATTTTTAGAGAGAGATAAAGACGGTTTGAAATTGATGATTTTTGAGGCAATTTTATAAAATTGTGACGATGGAATTTTTTCCTTCCAAAGAAAGAAAAATGCTCTGATATATTATTGGAATTCCGGAGATAAATTCGCAGATGTAACGTATCAAATAGTGTTTAAGATGTTTAAAGCTAAAATCTCGTAAGATAAGGAGAGGAAATGATTTTTCTTTTATGTCAATGATAGTTTGCAGTCTTCAATATTTTTTTTGCTAATACCTCAGTGTAGTTTGCGTCAATTTTCCTTTTTCTGAGTTTACTTCTTCTCGATCAGTGTCTACTATACTTTTTTGAAACTACTTTTTTTCTAAGCTTATTTTATCTAGTCAGAAGGAATAATCAACTATTCAATTTTAACCGAAGGACTAAAAAAATAGAGGCTCGATGAATTTTCCGGGAAATTTCCTTTTTGGAAATCTTTTCCTTCCCTTTTTCTTTATACTATTAAAAAAAAAATGAAGAAGTAAAGTGAAAAACATATCATATTCATGCGAGGGCCTCGTACTTACGACTTTTGTCTTTTTCGGACCTTCAATTTTGATTTTCTTTTCTTAAAAAAAAAAGAAAAATTGTTTTTCTTCGACATTTCGAATATTTGGTCATCTCGTTTTTTAATTGTACTGATTAAAAATTTTTTTCTCTTCCTTTAAATTTTTATTTATTTAAGAGCAAAAGACTTCGAGAATCTCCTTACTTTCATTGTTCCAATTTTTCAGTGGAAAGATTTCATATTTCATTCGATATAAGAGTCTAAACTACATTTATCAGAATAATTTCTCGAAAAAGAGAGAGAAAAATTGTTTTTTTTTCATCTATTAGTGTTTTTTGTAAAAAAAGAATTCCATCTGAATTTCAAGTTCAATTAACGAAAATGAATTACTTTTTTCGGGTCAATTTTGGGCCTAATTAATATTAATTACGTTAAGTAGAGTTAATTTAATCTTGTTTCAAATGGAATTTTTTTTTATAGACAATTTTCTTTTAATTTAGAAGAAAAAAATGTTCTTTTCTCTCTTCTTTTTTTTTGGAGGGGAATTATTCGTATAGTTAAATGCGGGCACAGTTGTATCATTACAATAGACATAAATTTAAATAATTCAATAGGAGTTGTTAGACTTATATTTATGGCTAAAAACCTGTATTAGAAGAAAAAGTGTAGAATTAGTCTAGAATTATTGTACTCGTTGTGAATTCGATTTATCTTGCGGTGTATTATATTTTGTTATTTACGGTGATTCGAGAAGTTGACGACTTTAAAAAAAATTGTTGTTATACAATAAAATAGAAAAAGTAATTCAAGTTAAAAGCAAAGTAATAATATTTCAATCATTTAATATTTGTCTTTCAATAATAATTCTTTAATAATTTCAATTTTTTTAACATTATAAATTTAATTTAATAAATTTTCGATAATTTGATAAACTTTAATAATCGTTAATTGTTACCTGTTATAGTCAATGGATCGAATACCGTTGATAACTAAAGTAGAAAATTTTTTTGAGAAGAAAACATTCCAAGCTTTGAAAATTACTCTAATCTTGAGATTATTTGATAGAAATGAAATGCCGCAGTATTTAGAGAGTTCTTAATTATATAAATATATATTATATAAATGTCATTCGTATTGATCTAGTTCAGAAAAAGTTAAATGAATTTCAAATGAATGTGAATTCTATACTGTTTTACTTCATAATTGAAGGAATAGTTTTTTTTTAATTTATAGAGTGAATGCTGTTTTATAATTTATAAGACTAGCAAAGAATTTTCCTTTGAAAAAAAATAATTTTAAAGCTTCCACAATTGAACTAGAAATAGAAATCCACTTCCAATAAAAAGTAATAAAAAAAAATTAGCCTCTATTTACATGAATGCCTAAAGGACAAGTTTCTTTTTGTTCCTCTTTTCATGTTTTGTATATAAATATATAAAAAAGTGTACACGTATAAATACTGCGTTAATATGAAAAACGTCCCCTTGTTAAATATGAACGAAAAAAAGAAAAGTTTCCTCATTGATAGAATTTTTATCAATGACAAAACTATTTTTTTTTATCTAATTATATAATACGAATGGTGCAAGTTGCGCACTCAATATATGTTAGCGAGAATGACTAAGTTTTTTTTTTGTTTGTTATGTTATGTCCTGGGCAGAGAATTTTGTTTTTGTTCTCTTTTTGATAAAAGGAAAAAATAGCAACAGACTATGACTGCATTATGAATTCGTAATTATTAACCAAAAAAAAAAATTGACCTACCATGTTCTTTATGTATGTATGTAATAAAAATTGTCAATATGAGAATATATTGATTATTGGTAAGGTAAATTTTGTCTTTTCATTTGAAAAAAATGACTAAAATTGACGTAAACATTTTCTTTTCATTTGGGAAAAATATTTATTAAAATTGACGTAAAAATTGCAAATATTTACAAGAGTCGATGGTGATTGAAAAGAAAATTTGATTTTACATTGGATAATTGAGAAGTACGTCTTGTCGGGCCAATTCCAACAACATGGGATCGTCGAAGAATTTATTAATTGAAACATCTTCGGAGAGTCCTTTACGTCTTCGGGTCTTCAGCATGAATTCACGGGCCAAATGTGTCGGCGGTTGGGGTTCAAGTGGTCTGATTGTGATACTCTTGTCGAGTGGATCACCGGGAACAATTTGCCAGTGATGAAAGACTGATAAGCAGAATGCTTGGCCCTGGGTGTGTGTTCTTAAATCGGTTTCGAAGCCAAAACTATCGATCGCCGGGATGAAGGCTTTTATTGTGTAGAGAGGACTTCCGGCGACTGGTGCGTCTTGCGTTACGTGACCTCTTCTTTTTGCCAGAACTGTGTAGACGGCTGAGACACAATCGGCCGGCGCTTGCACCTCGACGAAGAGATAGGGTTCCATTAGACGCGGTGTGGCCATCAAAAATGCCGAGTACGCCACTCGACGTGCGGTGGGAATTATTTGTCCGCCTGAAAGTGTTTCACACAATTAGAGGGGAAAAATTTGAATTTATTTTCGAGTTACTTGAAATTAATTTTATTCTTCCTATAGGGATGGAAGAAAAATTTGATTTTCGGAAAAAAATTTGAATTTGAATTATTGAAAACGATGAAGAATTTAAATACAAACCTCCACGATGTAAAGGTTCCTGAGCTATGACAGCGTCTAGAATTTTAAATTTCACGTTTCGTATCGGCTCCTCGCAGAGAGGACCTTCGCGAGTTCCCCACTGGAAGCCTTGGACAATTGCGTCACGAGCACTGTTCAACAACGATTTATCAACTTCCGAAGGCAAAGTATCGTCGACAAGAATATTTGGTCCCGTTGCGTCCGGACCGAAAGCCCAAATACTTCTCGCTGCGAGTAAATCCCAATCGTAGGTGGTTTGGAAAAATTCTCCCAATTTCTTCCTGGGGGAAAAAAAAGAATTGGGAATTAATTTCAAAATAAGTGGGAGTAGTTTCCTTCGAAATGAAACTTACTTATTCCAGGTGATTTTTACTTTTTCGTTCTCAATATCCTCGGCTAATCCCTTCTCCAATGGTTCGGCAATCATTGTCAATTTATTCTTCTTATTCGGCGTTTCTGCGAAGCACTTCAGAGAACTTGTCTCGACGACAGTCTCGGCAAACGACACGACTGGATCGGCAACTTTGATATCAATTTCCGAGTACATGCGACGTAGATCGTGCATTGCGCAATCGAGATATAATTCACCGGTTCCGAGTACAACGTGTTCGCCACTTTCCTCGACTCTTGTTCCCAATAGGGGATAACTCTTGTTCACCTTCCTGAGGCCGTCCAACATTTTCGGTAATTCTGACGGATTCACCGGTTCGACGGCTATTTTTATCACACTCTGGGTATTGAATTTCAATGGACGAAATATGTAGAGATCGTCGGAACTCGTGAGATCTGTGATTGTACTTGTTTTAACGATTGACTTATCGATTCCCTCGATGAGGACCCAATTTCCAGCTGGTACACGACTTAGTTCGATGGAATAGCGCGCCTCGCTGATCCACAAGCGACCGACAGTTAGGACACGTGAATCTTCCTCGTCGACGCGACTGTAGGCTTCGCCGAGAACACGAACTCGTTGTCCAGCCTCCAGAGTGCCGGACATCACTCGTCCCAAAACGTGAAACAGTGTACAATCTTCGGTCGGGTACATTTTTGCACTGTGAATCATCAGTCTTCCCTGTTGATGAAACAAAAATTAATTTTTTAAACTAATTGCCCTTTGGAGAATAATTTCATTATTTTATCTCTTTAAAGAAAGAAAGATAATTTGAAATCGTAATTTTTTAACAATAAATTAATACTTACGTCGGGATCGCAATTTATCATGTCCAGCGCCAAAGGCGAATCTGTCGGTCCAGTGTAAATATGTTGAACCTTGACAGCAGCATGATCGTGAGGACTGGGAATATGATTCACGCACATGTCGACAAATCCAGACATGTCGCCTAGAAATCGAGTGCAAACCAATCTCAATAATGGTCTGATATTCATTTTCATTTCCTCGGACGTTAATCGAATTCCCAGTTGATCAAGAACTGAAACAAAAAAAATTAGCATCAAAATAGTGAACCAAAAATTATATTTTTCTATAATTATTAGAAATATATTTTTTCCAGGGTTGCCACGCTTCTACCCTTTTTTAAATTCCCTGACTTTTCCAGGTTTTCCAAGTTAAAAAAACGGAATTTTTCCAGGTTTTTAAAACTACGTTTATTATTAATAAGAAAATTATTGGAAATCTCAAGAACTCTAGTATTTTCAAAAGAAAAATATAATTCTTCACAAAAATCCAAGTATGTTTCTAAATTGTCAAAAATTCCCTTATTCAAAATTTAAATTGTCTTTATAAAAAATAAAATTTTTCTTCGCAATTCAATTATTTTCAAAAAATTTAATAAAATTCTTAGCAGAATTTCAATAGTTTTGAATATATAAAATTTTTATCAATATTCTCGAAAAATGCAATTACTTGAAAAAATTTTATTAAAATGCTTCAGAAGAATTCAATTATTATTCAATAATCTGTTGATTCTTCAAGAAAAAGTAATTTTAAAAAAAGTTCAATTATTAAAAAAAATATTTATTTTTAGAGTGAAATAAATTAATTCTTGTAGAATTTTCAAATAAATAAATATTTTTCAATATGAAATTGAATTACAATCGAAAATTGTTACTGAAATTTATTTTTAAATCAATATTTATTAGAGAATTCTACAATTATTTAACTGTAAAAATAATTAATTTATTAAATAATTGAATGTTTTCTAAGCATTAAATTTTTATAACAAATTTTATCAGAATTTAATTATTATGTTTATTATTATTATTTATTGTCAAGAGACAAATTATAAAAAAAATTTAATAATAATTTCATTTTTCGAGAAACTCGACGAAAATTTTGTATATTAAAAATAATTGAAATTCTGCCAAGAATATTATTAATATTTGACAAAAATAATTGAATTTCGGAGAAAAATGTTATTATTTATAAAGACAATTAAAAGTTTGACAAAAATTTTTGTTAATTTTCCAACACAATTGGATTTTTGCGAAGAATCTTCAAACTAATTTTTTTAAACTTTTGGTTTAAATAATTGAATTGTTTCGTGAAATTTTATTCAAATAGCAAACATTGAAAATAATTGAATTTAAAAGAAAATTTGAAATCAATTAAATTTCTACGAGAATTAAAAAGTATTTTGATAAAAAATTAATTTGTCACAAAAGAATTTCATTGAAATTTTTGAAAATAATATAATTCTTTAAAGAATAA
The DNA here is from genome assembly GCA_032873175.1 of Leptopilina drosophilae. Classification (NCBI taxonomy): domain Eukaryota; kingdom Metazoa; phylum Arthropoda; class Insecta; order Hymenoptera; family Figitidae; genus Leptopilina; species Leptopilina drosophilae. The sequence continues at coordinate 52,427,551 of CM065480.1, forward strand.
ATAATAAAAGATAAAATAACAATTGAATTTTTGAGAAGAATTTAACTTTTTGCTTAAAAATTCAATTTTGTTTTAGTGTTTTTAATAAAATTCTTCTATAAGTCCGTTATTTTTAAATAATCATTTAAATATATATTAACAATTTTTTAATAATTTTAGAAGAATTTTAGTAATTAAGATTTTTTAAAAATCTAGGTTTTTCAATTTTTTAATGAAATTAATTTAATATTGAAGTTTTACAAAATTTTAAATGAAAGTATTTTCAAGTTCAAAATAATATAATTCTTTAAAGAATAAATAATAAACGATAAAAAAAACAATTGAATTTTTAAGAAGAATTTAACTTTTTGCTTCCAAATTCAATTTTGTTTTAGTTAAAAAGTATTTTGATAAAAAATTAAATTGTCACAAAAGAATTTTATTGAAATTTTTGAAAATAATATAATTCTTTAAAGAATAAATAATAAAAGATTAAAAAACAATTGAATTTTTGAGAAGAATTTAACTTTTTGCTTCAAAATTCAATTTTATTTTAGTGTTTTTAATAAAATTCTTCTATAAATCCGTTATTTTTAAATAATCAATTAAATATATATTATAAAATTTTAATAATTTTAGAAGAATTTTAGTTATTAAGCTTTTTTAAAAATCTAGGTTTTTCAATTTTTTAATGAGATTAATTTAAAATTGATGTTTTACAAAATTTTAAATAAAAGTATTTTCAAGTTCAAAATAATATAATTTTTTGAACGAAAATAATAAACGATAAAAAAAAACAATTGAATTTTTAAGAAGAATTTAACTTTTTGCTTCTAAATTCAATTTTGTTTTAGTGTTTTTAATAAAATTCTTCTATAAATCCGTTATTTTTAAATAATCATTTAAATATATATTAAAATTTTTTAATAATTTTAGAAGAATTTTAGTTAAGGTTTTTCAAAAATCTAGTTTTTAAAATTTTTTAATAAAATTAATTTAATATTGAAGTTTTACAAAATTTTAAATGAAAGTATTTTCAAGTTCAAAATAATATAATTCTTTAAAGAATAAATAATAAACGATAAAAAAAACAATTGAATTTTTAAGAAGAATTTAACTTTTTGCTTCCAAATTCAATTTTGTTTTAGTTAAAAAGTATTTTGATAAAAAATTAAATTGTCACAAAAGAATTTTATTGAAATTTTTGAAAATAATATAATTCTTTAAAGAATAAATAATAAAAGATTAAAAAACAATTGAATTTTTGAGAAGAATTTAACTTTTTGCTTCAAAATTCAATTTTGTTTTAGTGTTTTTAATAAAATTCTTCTATAAGTCCGTTATTTTTAAATAATCATTTAAATATATATTAACAATTTTTTAATAATTTTAGAAGAATTTTAGTAATTAAGATTTTTTAAAAATCTAGGTTTTTCAATTTTTTAATGAAATTAATTTAATATTGAAGTTTTACAAAATTTTAAATGAAAGTATTTTCAAGTTCAAAATAATATAATTCTTTAAAGAATAAATAATAAACGATAAAAAAAACAATTGAATTTTTAAGAAGAATTTAACTTTTTGCTTCCAAATTCAATTTTGTTTTAGTTAAAAAGTATTTTGATAAAAAATTAAATTGTCAAAAAAGAATTTTATTGAAATTTTTGAAAATAATATAATTCTTTAAAGAATAAATAATAAAAGATTAAAAAACAATTGAATTTTTGAGAAGAATTTAACTTTTTGCTTCAAAATTCAATTTTATTTTAGTGTTTTTAATAAAATTCTTCTATAAATCCGTTATTTTTAAATAATCAATTAAATATATATTATAAAATTTTAATAATTTTAGAAGAATTTTAGTTATTAAGCTTTTTTAAAAATCTAGGTTTTTCAATTTTTTAATGAGATTAATTTAAAATTGAAGTTTTACAAAATTTTAAATAAAAGTATTTTCAAGTTCAAAATAATATAATTTTTTGAACGAAAATAATAAACGATAAAAAAACAATTGAATTTTTAAGAAGAATTTAACTTTTTGCTTCCAAATTCAATTTTGTTTTAGTGTTTTTAATAAAATTCTTCTATAAATCCGTTATTTTTAAATAATCAATTAAATATATATTAAAAATTTTCAATAATTTTAGAAGAATTTTAGTTAAGGTTTTTCAAAAACTTAGTTTTTTTAAATTTTTTAATGAAATTAATTTAAAATTGAAGTTTTACAAGATTTTAAATGAAAGTATTTTCAAGTTTATCTACTTATAAAAATTATAATTTCAACTCTTTTAAAATTGAAATAATTTGGAAATATTTAAGTTAGAGATTTGAAAAATAAATTTTCTAAGATTTCGATCAAAATTCCCTGACATTTTGCAGATTTTTTCAATTTTTTATAAAATTCCCTGACATTTGCAGGTTTTTCAGATTGCGTGGCAACCTTGAATTTTCAGAAAAAAGAAACAAGAAATTCTCACCACCAGGCAATGTCGAGTCTACATCGCCGATAACTTGAGCGAAAATTTTGTACAAAGGCTCCAAGATGAATTCAATGAAACTCCTCTGCGCGGTATTGTGTGCTGGTTTTTTCGTGAATTTCCTCGTCTTCGAATTGAAATAAATATCGCCCCACAGGCGTTTCGCAAATTCATTGACATTAACCGATGGACTTCGCCTCGCGTAAAGTGCTGCGAATGATTTCAACGTGAAACAAACGTTATATTCAGAACTGGCAAAGCAAACATTGCCAAATGCAGGCGACACAAAACCGGGATTCTCATCGGTCGAGTGTTCGGCTATTTTATTATTAATATCCTCGACGATGTGTCGCAATTTGTAATAAGCGTCCAGGGGCGGTAGTTTTAGTTCTAAAATAAGTCGATCGATTTTATTGATGCAAACGGTTATGGCAATTTTCTCCTGAATTGCGTGCTTCAATAGACGTTCGGTATTCAGCATCATGCCCTCGGCGGCGTCAACGACCAACATTGCGCCGTCTGAGAGGCGAATTGCCGCCGTTGCCTCGTCGGAAAAATTCACGTGTCCTGGAGTGTCGAAAATATTCAAAAGATAGGATTTCGATTTAACGTCTTGTAGAAGAAGAGTGACTGGTGCGGCTTTTATCGAGACGCCTCTTTGCTGTTCGGTGAAGAGTGTGTCCGTGTAGCGCAGTGGTTTCTCATCGGTCACCGAGTGAATGTAGGGATGAGTTTGTCTCACTAGGCAATCGACAAGTGTCGTTTTTCCGTGATGCAAGTGTCCCAGTAATACGACATTGCGTATTAAATGTGGAGCGTCCATCATGTCTGCGAGGAATTCAATATTGTACGAAGTGTCCGGAAGTTGCTGTTGTTTCAGTTGAAACTTCGGCTTCTTCGTCGGCTCGACTAGCGGTTTTTCTAGAGGTTGAGCATCTTCTTCTTGAACCAGAACTTCAACCTTAGTAACAAGAAGCAAAGAAATTAAATCAAACGAAAAGTTCTTTTAATATTCAGTAAATTAAATATCGAACTATTTAGTAAATATAAATCTCAATAAAATAAATAATGTAATTACAGTAAATAAACTAATTATAATAAATAAAGTAATTAGTTAAGTAAATAAAATAAATAATAAAAGAATAAAATCAGTAATAAAGGAGTAAAATAAGTAATAAAAGAATAAAATCAATAATAACGGAATAAAACCAATAATAAAGAAATAAAATCAATAATAAAGGAATAAAATCAATAATAAAGAAATAAAATCAATAACAAAGGAACAAAATCAATAATAAAAGAATAAAACCAATAATAAAGAAATAAAATCAATAATAAAGGAATAAAATCAATATTAAAGGAACCAAATTAATAATAAAAGAATAAAATAAATAAAAAATTAAAATAAATGAATAAAAGTATCGAAAATAAATACAATAGACACTAGGTACGTAAATTAAGAGACTAGACGACGATTTCTTTACCTGAGGTCCGTAAACTTCTAACGCACTAGGATAATATCGTTTATCCTCGTGTAAAACAACGGCCGTCGAATTTTGCTCCATTTGATCGCGAATATCGTCCTTGTCTTCCTCCATTTCCTCATCGGATCTGTCTCGATCGTCCCCTTCATCCCCAATATTTCCATATTCCGTCTCATCTTCACTCTCCGATGCTAAATCCGGTCCAATATAATTACCAAACTCGTCATAAAGATCTGCATCCATCCTTAGGTTTTACCTTTAAAAACTAAATTTGTTACGAAAATAATAGAATGATAAAAAGTATATTAATAAAACGCCAAAAAAAAAAAAATAAAAATACAAGAAAAGAATAAAAGTACAAACAAATAAAAATACAAGAAGAGAACAGAACAAAAATACAAAAAATTAAAATACAATATTCAAAATGTAATATACTATTTAAATGCATAACCTAAAAGGAAAAATTTGACGGCTTGTAGTGAATTTTCATACTTTATTTATTTTTAAAGTATTAAAGAAAAATCCTGACAATGGAAACGAACTTTCTTCTACTTTAAGTATTGAAAAAACTAAAATTAGCAATATTATCATTTCGATTATATTCCTTTTTTAAAAAATACATTTTGTTTGTTTATATCCACCACATTCGAAACTAATTTAGAAATATCAGAAAGTAGTAAAATAGACAAATTTTCAAAAGACTAGAAATTCTTTAAATACCTGTTTCTTTTTTTATTTAAATAATTTCCTTTAAATTTATTATAATATTGATAATATTATAAAGAATGTCAATTTTCTGTCATTAATATATAATTAATAAAGCCGACACACTCCATTCACTTACAGGTTATGTTCAACACAAACACGACGGCGACATTCTCAAGTCTTTGCGCAAGTGCAACTGTCAGTGTCGCCATTTTTAATCTTGGAAATTATATTTATTCCCCTTTAAATATGAATTGAATTTTTTCCAATATAAATTTATTAGTAAAATTATTTTCCCCCTTCACGTATTTATTATCTATTTGCATTAAGTATTTCTATCAAAATTGCTTTTAAAATTTAATTGATTTTACTTATTTTTATTTTTGTGAATTTGAATTTTCGTTTTCCTAGGTTCGCGGCCATGTTGGTTGTTGTGGGAATTTCGTGAAGTTGGGTTGGCAGCACTGCTCAATACAGTCTCTGCGGTATGGAGAAAATGGCGGACGCTTGGCGTTGGTACTTGGTAGGCGAAAGTTATTTATTAATTTATTAATCATCGTTCTGCAATTAGTGGAAATTTATGAATAATTAGAATCTTTGGTATATATTTTAGAAGATTTTCGTAAAAGTTTAGCATCAGATGTGGTAAATATTGGTATTTTTGTACTTTTTCTTCTGGTAATCAAATTTAACAATTGTTTCATATTTATACGATCGAAATTTCGCAATGTTTTCATAAAATATGCATATAATTGCATTTGGAAACGTTGGATTGCAACTTTGATGCAATTTTTCTGGATTTTTTTTAATGAAAAAAATGCAAAAAGATTGCATGGCGTTTCGCGTTGACGTCATTCTTTGCTGGCGGCCATTTTGTTTCGTTGTTGGCTCAGTCGCGTTTCGCGCAGCCAACTTCAGGTTAAAGTAGAGTCAAGTTAAAAATGTAGAAGACAAAAAGTATCTGTTCTTTGTTGTTAAATGAATTACGGTTTAATGCTAAATTCATTTTTTCTCTACTATAAACATTTTTTTTCTATATTTTTATTTTTCCATTGTCATTTATTCTTGAACGTAATCTACCCATCTTAGAGAAATTGTACCGTAGCTTCCCACCCCTGTTTTTGGCGATATTGAGCGCGATCTACTCAACTTTGCTCATTGTCCGCCATGACAGAAAAGTTTGTTATTGTTTATTTCGTTATTAAATAATTAACTCTATCATAAAATTATTTATAAAAAAAAGTGACAAGTATAGTGAATTTTATCCTCTTACTTCTTTTCTTTTGTTTCCGATAAACTAATGAATAATTATCTTGAAAAGAATATCGAAAGTAAGTAATCACATTGTTGCGATTATTGCGAATTTATTTCTTTTTTATTTATAATTTACAATTTACAATGTTAAATCTTAATTTCGTAACAAAACTTCAAAGTGTAGATAGATTATTATTTACATTTTGAACGATTTTTTGGCAATATTCCATAATAAGTCACATAACTGTGAATGTAATTAAAATCTACAAACTGCATTTTTTTTCACTATTGACAATTTTTCAAAAAAAAGGAAAATTGTAAACAATCGGAAGAATCCGTCAAAATTCGAAACAAGTTGAATTCATAAAAAAGATTGAAATTTCAAGGGGGAAATTTGAAAATTGCGCCTTTCGGTTGTCAATGTTGGTAGTATGATTGTAGTTATAGGAAGTTTTTCGATATTTTCCTTCTTCTGTTGACTGCACTGTTGCGGTTGCGTTTACCGGTGATAAACATAACCTCAGAAATAAGTGACGTGTCTGATTGTTTTTATAAATTTTATACAAATATACAAAATAAATTTTTTGTATATAAAAGTAAAAAAATGGATTTTGTATATAGACTACCCTTCTATGTTTTAGAAGTGCCAAATTTAAAACTAAAAAAGCCGTCATGGTTTATGAAACCAAGTGCAATGGTTGTTTTTTCATTTGTTCTCCTCTCGTATTTTTTGATGACAGGAGGTAATTGTTGTCTTTTCACTTATTTTTCCAGTGCTGTATTAATTCAGTTTGTTTTTCGATTTCTCGCATTATTAATTATTTATTCAATTTTAGGCATTATTTATGATGTTATTCTTGAACCTCCAAGTGTTGGGTCAACAACTGACGAACATGGTCATAGTCGACCTGTAAGTAAATTCGAAAGATTGTTATTGTTCTTGTGTTCAGATGTTCTATTGTTCAGATGGGATTTTTTAAAAATAAAAATTAAGTCTGGCACGTTTTGAACATAATTTAATTTTTTTTAGGTTGCTTTCATGCCGTACAGGGTAAATGGTCAATATATAATGGAAGGTTTAGCGTCTAGTTTTCTTTTTACTTTAGGAGGATTAGGATTTATTGTTCTGGACCAGACGCACAGTCCATCGACGCCGAAATTAAATAGAATTCTTTTGATAAGTGTAGGATTTATTAGTATAGTTGTCTCTTTCATCACATGCTGGATTTTCATGCGAATGAAACTTCCGTAAGTTGACGTTTTCTGTCTTATCATTTTTGTTCACTTTCGTGAAGTTCACAACGTTCTTGAATCAATAATTTAGTGTTAAAAATATTTTTCTATTTAAATTTTTGTATCCTTGTGTGAAAAATTTTGAAAATAATTTTCTGATCAAGAAAAAAAAATGGTAAACAAATTTGTTAAAATAAAATTGTTCTCTAATAATTGTTCGTTCGTCAAGAAAAATTTTTTCTTCGATGATGAGATTAATAATGATTGATTATTTATTATTATAATTATAAATATAATTATATTTATATTTATATTAATATTTATATTTATTAAATATTTAATATTATTCAGTGAATAAATTTAGTTAGAATAAATTGAATTTAAATTATTTTTTTAAATACTTATTTGTCATTTTATTATGATTTATGATTATTATGGTGATTTTTCTAATTATCATTGACTTTGTGAACTTTATCGATATTTTTTTTATGAACTATTAAAATTTTCCCTAATTTATGAAATTATTTTTCAATAAACTTTAATTATTTCAGAGGTTACTTGCAGTCATAATCGATATCAATTCGTGCAGTGATTTTTTAACATTTCGAAGGTTGAAATGTTCCTGATACTCATGGAGAGAAAATTATCATAAAACTGAAGTGTCTTGTGTATACAAGTTTATTTTTACGACTATAAATATAAATTTAATTATTTCATTTTTTGAAATTTCGTCTTTTCTTTATAATTATTCTGCTTTCGAATTATACAATTAGGAAATAGGAAATAATTGAAATATTTTTCCATTTTTCTTGATGAATTTGTGAAGGTTGAAAATTAATTAGAAGTTGAATTTGAATCTTCTTTATTTATCATAGTCATTTTACATTTATCGACATATAATAAAAATCAAATATTGATTTTTTGTTCGTATGGTTAGAATAATTTTTCGATTACATTGACGATTTCAGCGCATTTTTCCGTCTTATCGATAATATTTATTTACATTTTAAAAATTTGCAATATTCACTATTCCTTTAAACAGAAGATTTTCGTTTTTAGAGTAAAATTTTTCCTTCGCAGCGATAATTTTACTTTGTTTTGTTTAGAGAGTATAAGAGAGGCGATATTTATTATGTTTTAGATTCCTCTAATGGAATGTTTATTCGTTTTTGATATTCTATAATTTTATATTTAAAAATTCTGTTCCTTTAATACTTTTATTTATTCTTGTTTTCGATACTTTCTCCATTTATTTTCTATTCTCTATTATAATACCGAGACATTTAAAAAAAAACAAATAGTTTTAGTACTAATTAGTATAAGTTTTAAACAGTCTTAAACATTGAACATTGTAAATTCTTTTTTCTCATTATTTATTATTATTTTTATGAGAGACCTATTATCAGTTCTCTAAAGTTACTTACAAGAAAGTTGAGCCATTAATTTCAAATTATAAGAAAATTAAATTAAATTCTCTTTCAATTTGTTTTGGGGAAATTTTTTCTTTTTAATCTCGTAGCAAGAATTATTAAACAATATTCAATATTGTTTAATATTTTTAGTAAACTTTTTTCTAGAAATAAAAATCTAAGTCTAGATTTTTTTGTGCTTTTTAGCTTATTTAACTACTGCTTTTTTCAAAATTTTGTTCTCTTGGAATTTTTACGATGGGAATTAATATAAGAAAAATATAGTGAATGAAAATTCAAATGAAAGACATTGTGAATATTGTGAAAGAAGGGAATAGTTATTTCTTTGTATAACGCAATTTCGTTTTTTATATTGAGTTTTACAGAGAAACAGAAGTATTTGATTATGTAAACTTAAAAAGAAGCTCTAAACATAACTGAGTTCATTACAAAAAAAAAATGATTATATAATTTGTCTAGCGATTTTTTCTAAATAATATATATATATGTATATACAAAATAACAGAGAGCCATATGTGCTACAATTTTTTCAATATATTCTATAATTAAAACATAAAATCAACAAATAACAAACCCTGCATTTTGAAACAAAAATCTAGAAGACGAGACTTTTTCCTACAAATATATTATTTTACTTTTTACTATATAATAATTTTTCTTTATTATATATTTATTAATGTATTTCAATTAATATATATATTATTTGAAATTAATGTCTTCAATTCTTCAAGATTTTAACAAAATGAAACTTAAACATGAATACTACATTAATTTACATACATTCAACAATCATACTTATAATTCAGTATTCTAAACTCAAGTTCTCAAAAAAACAAATATTTCTCCTAAAAAAAGTATTTCTCCTCTTTTGGTACTTCACTAAAGCCTTAATTGTAGAAAGAGTTTAATCACGATAGCCTTTTATACTCAATATCAATATTTCCGAATATCACACATTATTACATAGTCGCGTCATTTAATCTTTCGGTAACGTATTTTAAAATGAGAAAAATAAATTGTTGTGGTGGATGGGATTTTTTTCTTTTTCTTGTCTTATCACACAGTATTGTTGGCCGTCTTTTACAAAATCTCAAAATCATTTGTTTCGAAGTTTCAATAATGTAAAATCGATTTATGCTGACTCCAGAGCTCCACCTGATAGTTTTGTCGCGTACAAGTTGAGCGCCTGTAATTGATTAAAATTTATTTCATTTTTGTTTTTCTATATACATAGTGAGACTATTTTTTCCATTATCTTTATAGCTAATAAAATTCTTCTCTGAAATTTAATTATTTTACAAAATTTTTAATAAAATTCTTGGCAAATATTTATTTTTTCCATAAAAAAAATTAAAATATCAGAGAAATTTAATTTTTTTTTCGTTTCTAATAATTAATTCATTAATTAATTAATTATTCCGAGTAAATCGGAATATTCTCTAGGATCAGGAAAAAAGGCAAAATTTTGTCTGGAAAAATGAGGGAAAAGGAAAATAAAATTTTGTTAAGGGAAAAAAAAGTGAAATTCGAAATTGAATGTACAAAATAGGGAAAATAGTTTTCTTTTTCATTTGGGAAAAATGAAATTTCTCTCGAGGGCTGATTTACCTTGTAAATAAAAGCGTATTGTTCTTTAGTTTGCACAGCTCCAGCACGATCCCTTCTGATCGTGTAAACAACTCGTGGAACATCCACTGTTCGCGTAATCTCATATTGTCTGATTCCTAAGTCGAGTGCTATTAATGTCCCCGTTCTTCCCGTTCCAGGACTACAATGAACAACAATTGGCCCTGGTCCACCTCTTTGTAGGGCTCTTGCCTCCAAAAGAACAGCAATTAAACTCGCTGAATCCGGCATTCCATTCGAAGGCCAAAGATACCAAATGTGCGACACTTCCCTGAATGTATTATTCTCCAAATTCTGTATTTTGAGGGGAAAGAATATTTATAAATGAATATTTATTTATTTTTAATTATTCATTTCCTATTTACTATATTTATTAGTTATGTATGTAATTTTTTGGTAGGAAAATAAATTTTTTTCTTTCAATCGTTGATCATAAACGTTGCAAACTTCACCGACGTTTTTTTACGTTAGTGAAATTCACAACGTTTATAATCAACGATTTCAGAAAAAAATTATTTTTTTAAGCAAATTTTGGTAAAGAAAAATAGTAAAATTATTTTTTTAAATAATGATTCACAAAAAATGTAATTTTTTGGTAGGAAAATAAATTTTTTTCTTTCAATCGTTGATCATAAACGTTGCAAACTTCACCGACGTTTTTTTACGTTAGTGAAATTCACAACGTTTATAATCAACGATTTCAGAAAAAAATTATTTTTTTAAGCAAATTTTGGTAAAGAAAAATAGTAAAATTATTTTTTTAAATAATGATTAAAAAAAAATATATATATTTATGAACAAAAAATGTAATTTTTTGGTAGGAAAATAAATTTTTTTCTTTCAATCGTTGATCATAAACGTTGCAAACTTCACCGACGTTTTTTTTTTATTGAATTCTTTAGTTATTATTCACTTGTTTTTATATTACTTAATTATTATTAATAATTTGTTAATGATTTAATTAATAATAATAATGGCTCAATTTTTTTTAGTTATTTTGTTTATAATTTAATTGTTTATTTGTTATTCGTCATTTATTTCGTTATTTATTTTTGTAATTCAAAACAATACACTTTTTTTAACAAAAAATTTTTGAAGCAAATGGCAATGGGAAATTTTTGAAAATAATTTAATTTTTTTGAAGAACTTTATTTATTTATGAAAATAATTTAATTTTTGTGAAAACTTTTAGTAATATTTTTTAAAATGATTAAATTCTTGTAATGAATTTTTATTAAAATTTTGAAAATAATTGAATTTCTTCGAAGAATTTTTTTATTTATTTTATTATTATTAATTTTAATTTTTATTATTAATTTTTCAGGAAGAATTTTATTAAAATTTTCAAAATAATTGAATTTTTCTGAAACATTTTTAAAAATAATTGAATTTTCTTATTTGTAAAAACAATTTGATAATAATATAATAATATAATATATATTATATAATAATATTATTAATTAATAATAATAATTACTCAATTATTATTTAGATATTTTGTTTATAATTTAATTGTTTATTTGTTATTTGTCATTTATTTTTGTAATTCGTTTATTTATTTCTAATTATTTAATTTTTATTATTATTATTTAGTTATTTTTTTATTGAATTATTTATTTATTCAGGATTGCCACGCAACCTGGAAATATGGAAAACCTGAAAATGTTGGGGAATTTTATAAAAATTGAAAAATCCTGGAAAAGTCGCAGGGAATTTTGATCGAAATCCTGGAAAATTTATTTTTGAAATCTAATTTTAGATAAATATTTCAAAATTAATTCAATTTTAAAAGAATTGCAATTACAATTTTTATAAGTAGATGAACTTGAAAATATTTTCATTTAAAATTTTGTAAAACTTCAATTTTAAATTTTATTAAAAAATTGAAAAACTAGATTTTTAAAAAACCTTAATAACTATAAAATTTTTCTAAAATTATTAAAAAAATGTTAATATAACAGATTATTTAAAAAAAACAGATTTATAGAAGAATTTTAGTAAAAACACTAAAACAAAATTGAATTTTAAAGCAAATACATATTATTAGAGAAATTCAATTATTTTTAAAAAATGTCAAATTCTTCTCAAAAATTTAATTTTTTTTATCTTTTATTATTTATACTTCAAAGAATTATATTATTTTCAAAAATTTCAATGAAATTCTTTTGTGACAATTTAATTTTTTATCAAAATAATTTTAATAGAAGTCTTCGTAGAAATTTAATTGATTTCAAAATTTTTTTTTAAATTCAATTATTTTCAATGTTTGCTATTTGAATAAAATTTCACGAAACAATTCAATTATTTAAACGAAAAGTTCAAAAAAATTAGTTTGAAGATTCTTCGCAAAAATCCAATTGTGTTTGAAAATTAACAAAAATTCTTGTCAAACTTTAAATTGTCTTTATAAATAATAACATTTTTCTCCGAAATTCAATTATTTTTGTCAAATATTAATAATATTCTTGGCAGAATTTCAATTATTTTTAATATACAAATTATCATCGAATTTTTCGAAAAATGAAATTATTGTTAAATTGTTTTTTATAATTTGTCTCTTGACAATAAATAATAATAATAAACATAATAATTAAATTATGATAAAATTTGTTATAAAAATTCAATGTTTAGAAAACATTCAATTATTTAATAAATTATTTATTTTTACAGTTAAATAATTGTAGAATTCTCTAATAAATATTGATTTAAAAATAAATTTCAGTAAAAATTTTCGATTGTAATTGAATGTCATATATTTAAAAATATTTATTTATTAGAACATTCTACAAGAATTAATTTATTTCACTCTAAAAATAAATATATTATTAAATAATTGAACATTTTTTACAAGTAATTGTATTTTTCGAGAAATTTGAGAAAAATTTTGTATATTAAAAACTATTCAAATTCTGATAAGAATTTTATTACTATTTTTAAAAATAAGTAATTGAATTGCGAAGAAAACTTTTATTATTTATAAAGACAATTTAAATTTTGAATTTTTGTGAAGAATTATATTTTTCTTCTTAAAATAATAGAGTTGTTGAGATTTCCAATAATTTTCTTATTAATAATAAACGTAGTTTTAAAAACCTGGAAAAATTCTGTTTTTTAACCTGGAAAACTTGGCAAAGAAAGGGAATTTGAAAAGGGTAAAAACGTGGCAACCCTGTTATTATTCACTTATTTTTTTTTATTACTTATTTTTATTTTATTCACTTATTTTATTATTATTATTATTATTATTATTATTATTTTATCATTATTATTATTTTATAATAATAATAATAATAATAATAATAATAATAATAATTATTATTATTATTATTACTCAATTATTACTTATTTATTTTTATTATTTAGTCTTTTTTTATTATTTAGTTACTTTTTAAATATTCATTTATTTATTCATTATTTACCTCGTTATTTACTTTTTCTTTTACTATTTAGTTCGTTATTTTTTTAAATTCAGAGTTGAATGATTAAATTTAAATCTACTTCTCGTTTTATTCAAAGAATGAGTGAAATTAATTAAAAAAAAATATGGTACCTTCAAGTAAAGGGTTGAGATTGCGTATTTTTCTTTGGTTTCTCGTTTCTTGAGTGTAACTTGATAATCGCCATAAAGTCGATGGCAATCTGTAACTTCAGAGGGAGGAATATATTCCGAGCATTTCTCAACTCCATTCTCGACGAGATCCGTAAGCATGATAATAACTTTAGATTGTTGCTCCCAAATCATACGCCAGAAGTCTGTAACCGAAGACTCTGTTGGAGCTTGGCAGGCAATGTAGTATTTCGTTGCATTCTTTGGTCCCTGGAAAATTAAATTTTAGATTAAAAAAAAAAAAAAATTGGTTGAAGATAGAAAAAAAATAATAACAAAAATAGTAAATATTGTAGAAACTAAAACTAATTGAATGAAACTAAAATTGGCGAATAAAATAATTCGTTAATTTATAGTAATAATTAACTTCTGAAGTGATGATAGCAAATACTTTTGGTGAATTATTATAATAGTAGTTAATCTGAATAGATTGGTAATTTTATTTTATTTTATAATAATTATATAATTTATATTTTAATTTATAATTATAAATTTGTATTTTTATTTATAATTATAAATTTATATTTTAATTTATAATTATAAATTTATATTTTAATTTATAATTATAAATTTGTATTTTAATTTATAATTATAAATTTATATTTTTATTTATAATTATAAATTTATATTTTTATTTATAATTATAATTTATATTTATAATTATAAATTTATATTTTAATTTATAATTATGAATTTGTATTTTAATTTATAATTACAAATTTTTTTTTGGAAAAATTAATTCACTGGCAAGAAATGAAATATTCTATAAATTAGATGAAAATTAAATAATAAATATTAAAATTTAATTCACTTTGGAAAATAATATTTGACGCTTTTGATTGTTCCCTTAGTGCATAATGTGAATAAAATTATATAAATTGTACACCCTAATTGAATAGGCATATAGAATCCATATTGACGGGCTATTGTATAGGTGTTCCACTGGTTGCATAATTTATGTAAGCACATTCGCCCTGAACTCGAATTGTACAATAAATCAATAGAAATTCAATTTCATATTTACATTTTAAAGCAACTTGGTCGATTTCTCTAAATTTGTTATTCTTTTGAAAGAAAGAAAGAAAGAAAAAAAGAAGGAAAAAAAAATGTTTATTGTTGCAGTAATGCACTTTCAAATTATTGGGAAATTTATGTGTTCAACAAATTGGATTTTCCGTGGCGGAATTTTTGAATACATTATATAATAAAAGAAAATTGTACTTTGTTATTATAATATTATGATAAGTTATTGTAATTTTACTATATTATGATAATATTATATGTCAACAGTTTATTATAATTTTATTGTATTTATTGTATTATAATGTTACGTTAACGATAAATTATTATAATTTTGCTATATTACTGAAATTTCATTATATTATTGTAATAAATTATATGTTTTTTTTAATTACTTGACTATAATTTAAAAATGAAGTACTTTATCCTAATATTTAGGGAAATAGTATTTTTTCGCACTTTAAAATTCGAGTTATAGTGCGGAATATAGAAAATCATAAAATCTATATTGGAAAAACGGTAATTTTTTTAGTCACGTGGGAGAGAAGTTCTCAACGCTCGCTCAACGATTCAGGAAATAAATATTTTTTTGCGCAGGAAACAATATTTTTTTTACACATTTTTCGCTCTTAATTTACTGAGGAAGAAACAATACACATTTTTTTAACAAAAAAAATTTTGAAAGCAAATGGCAATGGGAAATTTTTGAAAATAATTTAATTTTTTTGAAAAAACTTTACTTATTTATGAAAATAATTGAATTTTTGTGAAAACTTTTATTAAAATTTTTTATGATGATTAAATTCTTGGAATGAATTTTTGTTAAAATTTTGAAAATAATTGAATTTCTCCGAAGAATTTTTTTATTTCTATAAAGATAATGGAATTTTTGTTGAAAACTTTTATTAAAATTTTTTAAAATGATTAAATTCTTGGAATGAATTTTTTTTTAAATTTTGAAAATAATTGAATTTCTCCGATGAATTTTTTTTATTTTTATGAAGATAATGGAATTTTTGTGAAAACTTTTATTAAAATTTTTTAAAATGATTAAATTCTTGGAATGAATTTTTATTAAAAAATTTTGAAAATAATTGAATTTCTCCGAAGAATTTTTTTATTTATGAAGATAATTTGAACTTTCAGGAAGAATTTTATTAAAATTTTCAAAATAATTGAATAGTTTTGTGAATAATATTTTTATTTATGAAAATAATTGATTTTTTCTGGAACATTTTTAAAAATAATTGAATTTTCTTATTTGTAAAAACAATTCGATTCTTTTATAGAATGTTATTAAACTTTTTGAATTCCTATAGAAAAGAGTTTTATTAAAACTTTTCAAATTAATTTAATTCTTTCAAAAAATTGAATTACAAAAATGAATTGAAACTAAATGTAAATAAATTTCATTATAGAAAATTTACAAGGACTTTGAAAAGAATTGAATTCTTTGGAGAAATTTTCTTAAAATTGCATTAAAAATAATTGAATTCTGAAAATAAATTTTTTTGTTTATCAAAATAGTTGAATTCGTGCGATGGATTTTTGTAAAAATTTGTAAAAATAATAATTGAATTGTTTGAAAGCACTTCATTAGAAATTTTGACAATAATTACAATCTTTCAAGAAATAGAATTCAAAAATGTGTTGAAAACTTTGGCAAAAATATAAACAAATTTTTTTAAATAATTGAATTTTTGAATTTTATGCTGAAACTTTTGGAAAAAATAATTTAATTCTTGTGAAGAACTTTGTGAAACATTTAGGAAATAATTTATATTTTGTGAAGAATTTTATTTAGTTTTTGGAAAATAATTAAATTCCTGCAAAAAAATATATTATTTATTTGTATGTTTGGAAGAAATTTATTAAAATTTTCTAAATAATTTAATTTTTGCGAAGAATTTTATAATTTTATTATTATGAAAATATAATTGAAATCTTTGGTGAAATGTAATTCGAATTTTACAATTTAATTTAAAATTTTAAATAATTTTATTATTTAAGATAATTTTATATTTTGAAAAGAATTTTCTTAAAATTTTGAAAATAATTGAATTGTAGCGAAGAATTTTATTATTTAAGATAATTTGAATTTATGAAAAAAATTTTATTAAAATTTTGAAAATAATTGAATTGTAGCGAAGAATTTTGTTTTTTAAGACAATTTGAATTTTTGAAAAAAATTTTATTAAACTGTTTAAAAATAATTGAATTGTTGCGAAGAATTTTATTATTGAAATGTTGCGACGATTTTAATAAAATTTTTCAAAATAATTACGGGGATTATTGAAATTTTGTGAAGAATTTTGTATTAAATTACGAAAATATTTGAATTTCTACCGATAATTATATTAAACTGTTTAAAAATAATTGAGTTGCTTCGAAGAATTTACTTTTTCAAATTTTTGACAAAAATAATAAAAATTCAATATGGAGCTAAAGTTTCAAACGTTGAAATGAACGAAATTATTTTTTCAACTTCAGTGTTTTTAAAAATTACAATCGAAAGAAGAAAAATAATTGAAGTGAATCAATATTTAGTTTAGAATTAATTTTGTTTTAATTTAGAAAATAATTTTTTCGGTAATAAAATACGAATTTGAAGAAGTAAAAGAAAACACAAACCTTTAATTATTTTCAAAAAATAATAACAATTTTACAGGAATTTCATTATTTACAAATTTTTTTTATAAATTTCTTCGCAATATTCAATTATTTTCATAAATACTAAAATTTTCACAGGTATTTAATTTTTTTAGCAAATAATAAAGTTCTTATTAGGAATTCAATTATTTTGATGAATAATAAAGCTAATTGCAGAATTTCAATTATTTTTAATACAATTTTAATCGAATTCCTCGAAAAATGTAATTATTCTTAAAAATTTTTATTAAAATTTATCAAAGAAATTTAATTATTTTAATAATCTTTGCTACAATTTATTTATTAGAATTTAAATATTATTTTTAATAAATTTTTTATTGAATTTCTTTAAAAAAATAAAATTATTGCATTCCAAATTTTTAATGCAATTCTTTGCGTAATTAATCAATTATCTTTATAAATAATAAAATACTTCTCTAAAATTGAATTATTTTCAAAAAAATTTAATAAATTTCTTGGAAAAATTTCAATTGTTTTCAAAAATTTTCCCTAATTTAATTATTTGTAATATCTATTTTAATAAAATTTTGCAAAAGAATTCAAATTATTTGAATATTGTTGGATACAATTCTTTAAAAGAATTCAATTTTAAGAAACATATGTAATTATTCAATAAATTGTTTTTTGTATTTAAATAATGAAATTCTCGTAGAATTTTCTCACAAGAATTGATTTAAAAATGGTTTTCAGTTAAAATTTTAGATTATAATTGAATATTAAAAGTATTAGAGTGTAAAGTTTTAGAAATAATTAATTTTTGAAATGGTTTCAGATTCAAATCTTTGAAAATTTGAAATTTTTGTATTTTTAAATATAAGTAACAATTCTGTGGAATTAATTTTTTTTGAGAAATTTTAATTGCGAATTTTTTTTTATTTGAAGTTTATTTTATTTGAAGTTATTATTATTTGAAGTTTTTATTTTCTAATACATATTTAATTGAAGAATTTACAAATAATTGAAAAATCGAATATTGTAAAGAAATGGATTTGAAAATTGTCAAAGAACTTTTTCGAAAATTATTAAAAATAATCGATTTTAAGAAGAATTTTAGTTAAAAATTCTTGAAAATAATAATTGAATTGATAATGATTTTATCATTTTTTATAAAATATATGAAGCAATCGATCGAGGTATCGATATATTCATGTTTTTTTAGTTATGAAAAAATTTAATTTATAGTTTCAAGTAAAACGTTCTCTTATATATTTTTGGCAGTAATTGGTTCGTAAATGGTCCGTAATTTTTCATTTTTGGTCCGTAAAGTCCGTATTTTTAAATACTTTCACTGAATATGTGTCAAAGATTTATGTAAATGTGATTGATTAAAACAGTTTTTTTTCTCCTCTCCGAGTGTAATTTTTGCAAAAATGAAAATTACCCTGGCTAATTTTCAGGGAACGATCGTGCGGTTACACATATAATTAATTATGGGTGTGCAAACACTAGAGTGATTTTACAAATGAGTGCAGATAAATTATAATATGTACATATATATATAGACGCTCACCCGAACGTAACTAGCATTGATGTATTCAGTAAGTAGATCGTTGTTGAGCCTCTGGAGTGGTACTCGAGTTTCCGGAAGTGGAATTACATTCGCGTATCGATTTTTCACTTCAGCACCTTGCGGTAGCTCATCTATTTTGGCTGTGATTTGAGGTATCCCGGTAAATTCCTCAGAGATCGCATTCACATCGTTGCAAAATGATGAGAGTCCAGCGAAATTCAAGGGATGAGAAGGAATTGCACTCTGTGGGTTATATTCCGTTTGTTACTAAATATTTCATCGATAGATGTATTTTGTTGGCAAAAATTTATTTATCAATATACTGAGACGAAAGTTCATACGGTTGTACAAAACATTTACTCACTACCTTAAAATAAATTTCCTATTGAAATTGTCTACACATTTATTGGGTATTATTATAGGTATTTTTGGATATGTTTAGGATTTAGTTATTATTGAGTTTTATTAGGTATTGTTAGGTATCACGGTAAATCGTTAGGTATTAAAATAACACCAAAAAGGATTAAAATAATCCAATTTAGTGTTATTTTAATCCATTTTGGTGTTATTTTAATACCTAACGATTTACCGTGTTTGTTAGGTATTATTAGGTATCAGGTTTTATTAGGTATTATTAGGTATTAGGTTTTAATAGGTATTGTTAGGTATTATTGGGTATTATTATCAGGTAAATATTTTATATAGGACAATGTAACTAACAAAATATCAAAATTATTACACGGATTTTAAACTTACAGACTTCACACCATCTTCCGTTTTTAGTGTCTGATGATCAGACACACTATACAAGTTACCAATATTAGGAAAATTGTATTTTGTATTTTGTATTTTGTTTTGTTGTTTATTTAAAAATTTTTTTTTTTTAATTTTTAGTCTTTTGAATTAATCAGTTTGTTTTTTGACATTTTCACATATCACACGATAGTTAAGAGAAATAAACTCACTGAGTCCTCAAATGTTGGATTTCCGTAACTTCTTTTTGAGGCTCTTATTGCACCCTTTCGTCGAACACTGTTATAAGCTGACACGCTGTCCAAACTGTAAGCGTCTAAGGAAACTGGACGACATCTCTCCCCATAATTGAATCTCGTTTGCCTCTTTCTCATTATAAACTGTAACGAGAATTTTCCTGTTAGAAACTTCAATTTCTTTTAGGGAAAAGTCTTTTAGGGACTTTTTCATGGGTCATTTTGTAATTTTCATAATAATAGACGTCATTCTTTATATTTTTCTCTGAGTTGTAATTATAAATATTACCTTCACGAGAATGGTGCGCGAATAGAAAAAAAATTTTGAAATTTAAAGTTTAAAGTTAAAGAATTTAAGAAATTTAAAGTTTAAAGTTAAAGAATTTAAGAAATTTAAAGTTAAAGAATTTAAGAAATTTAAAGTTAAAGAATTTAAAGAAATTTAAAGTCTTCAAAGTTTTCAACGTGAGAATGAGGAGGGAAAATTTGTTTTCGATTTGACGAGAAATGAGGAATTTAGTTTAATATTCATAAAGTAAATAATTATTTTTGACGAGAAAATTAATATTTTTTGTGTTAAAATTGAAAATTTGGGGAATTTAAGCAATTCGTATGAGTGTTTTAGAACTTTAGGAAGAGAAATTATTTTTAGAATCACAGTAAAACGTGAGGTGTTCAATGATTTTTTTAAATTCTCGTCAAAATTTCAATTCTCTTTATAAATAATAAAATTCTCTATCTAATAAATAATAAAATATTATATTCGCTGATATTCAATTATTTTACAAAATTTTAATTAAATTCTTGTCAAAATTTCAATTATTTTCAAGTTTTCTAAAATTCCATAAATTTCAATATCTACTATTTCAATAAAATTTTTCAAAAGAATTCCATTATTAAAAAAAAATTTGAATACAATTCTACGCAAACAGTCAATTATTTTTATAAATAATAACAAATTTTACAGAAATTTAAGTATTTATAAATTTTTTTTATAAATTTCTTCGCAATGATTCAATTATTTTCATAAATAATAACATTTCTACAGGGATTTAATTATTTTTAAAAATTATAAAATTCTTTTAGGAATTCAATTATTTTCATAAATAATAAAACTCTTTGTAGAATTTCAATTATTTTTAATGCAATTTTAATCAAATTCCTCGAAAAATGTAATTATTCTGAAAAATCTTGTTAAAATTCTTATTAAAAGTCCAAAAAATTTAATGATTGAAAAAATTTGTTTATAATATTTTCTATGAGAATTTAATTTCAAGAAATATGAAATTTATAAATTATTTATTTTTGTAGTTAAATAATTGAATTCTCGTAGAAATTACTAATAAAAATGGGCTTAAAAATAAATTTCAGTTAAAAATTTTAGATTATACATTAAAACCATTATAACGTGGATTTTTAGAAATAATTAAATTTTGGAAAAGTTTTAAACTAAAATCATTGAAATTCTTAATTTTTCATACTTTTGACGAAAATTTCTATAGAAATAATTATTTTAAAAAGTTTAATAGAATTTTTATTGAAATTATTTTAAGTTTATTAAAAAAATTTGAATACAATTCTACGCAAACATTCAATTATTTTTATAAATAATAACAAATTTTACAGAAATTTAAGTATTTACAAATTTTTTTTATAAATTTCTTTGCAATAATTCAATTATTTTTATAAATTATAAAATTCTTTTAGGAATTTAATTATTTTCATAAATAATAAAACTCTTTGCAGAATTTCAATTATTTTTAATGCAATTTTAATCAAATTCCTCGAAAAATGTAATTATTCTTAAAAATCTTATTTAAATTCTTATTAAAAGTCCAAAGAATTTAATGATTTAAAAAATTTATTTATAACATTTTCTATGAGAATTTAATTTCAAGAAACATGAAATTAATAAATTATTTAAATTTTGTATTTAAATAATTGAATTCTCGTAGAAATTACTAAAAAAAAGAGGGTTTAAAAATGAATTTCAGTTAAAATTTTAGATTATACTTGAGTATTAAAAGTAGTATAACGTGGATTTTTAGAAATAATTAAATTTTCAAAAAGTTTTAAACTAAAATCATTGAAATTCTTAAATTTTACATATTTTTGCCAAAAAATTCTGTAGAATTAATTCTCTTTAAAAGTTTAATAGAATTTTTATTGAAATTATTTCAAGTTTTTATTTTTCAATATATATTTAATTGCAGAATTTCCGAATAATTGAAATTTTGTAAAATTGAATTGTAAACGAATAAATTTGAAAATTCTCATAAAACTCATCGGCAGCGTTTCAATTATTTTTCACATAATTATAATTGAATTCCTTGAAAAAAGTAATTTTGTTCATGCAAGTTTTAATAAAATTCGACAAAAGAGTTGAATTATTAAAAAATTTGTTACTAAAATTCTTTATGAGAATTGAATTTTGAGAAACATTCAATTATTCAATAAATTATTTACTTTCGCATTTAAATAATTAAATTGTTGTAGAATTTTTTAATAAAACTTGATTTTCATTTCATAAAAATGAATTTCAGTTAAAATTTTAGATTATAATTGAATATTAAAAGAAATATAAAGTGAACTTTTTGGAAATAATTGAATTTTGAAATTATTATTTTTGGAAAAGTTGAATTGAATTTTTTTAATATTATTTGAAGTTTTTATTTTCTAATATAGATTTAATTAAAGAGTTTAAGAATAATTGAAATTTCGCGAAATTGATTTATTAATTATTATTAAAAATAATGGATGTGAATTAAAATTGTAGTCAAAAATTTTTGAAAATAATATAATTGAATTGAAATAATGAAAATAATTTTGAAGAAGTATAATATTCTTATAAAATAAAATAATGATTTTATTACTTGGTCATCTTTAATTATTATTAAATATTAAAAAGCCGATCACTCCGAGTCGAAGACTCGGAGTTATCGATATCTTCAAGTTTTATAGTTAAAAAAAATGTAACAGACTAAAATTTTATTCATTGTGAAAAATAACACCAAAATTCATTATTTTAATCTTTTTTTATGCTAATTTTATCTGCAACACTTTTTAATACCTCACGATTTACTGTGTTATGAAACTAAAGATTGAAATTTTAGAATATTTAAATATTTGTAGAATTCATGAAATACCATATTGTTTGAAAGTGTAAAGTAATTTATTATATGCAAATTTTTAGCATTTTTCTTTATGCTTTGATATTTTTACATTTTATAATTAAACTGCGATAAATATATTATTCTATATATTTTCGATTTTATGCTCATGTACGAAAAAAATATTTAAGCCAACGAGAGATTTAATTTTGCTCTCCTGCGTTTCATGTTTACAAGAAAAATAATTTCCATTTTTTATTTTGCAATATATTGGAGCTTTGAGTTGGGTAAATTTTGTTCAATACTTGTTACGAAAAAATTTACAAGTGCTCAGTGAACATTCATATTTGACTAAGCGTTCAAAGGGAACAGTTAAATGTGTTATAGAGCTACTATTTCGCTAAATTAAATTTGTTAAAAAAATGAAAAAATTCAAAATTGAATAGCAGAGGAGTTTTTTTTTCTTCTTTTTATCGCGTATATATTACATTTATTGATTTTGTTGCCATGGAACATTGAGGTTTTATCTGGAAAATTTAGAAAAGTTTAAAAAAATTTTTTTAAATTTCTATAACTTGTAAAAATTTTGCAAAAATTTGGAAACATTTATAAAAATTTGCAAAAGTTTAGAAATGTTTGGAAAAATTTGCAAAGTTTATAAATATTTATAAATATTTAGAAGTATTTAGAAAAATTTAGAAAAATTTAGAAATATTTAGAAAAATTTAGAAACGTTTACAAGAGTTTTTAAAAGTTTACACAATTGTATTTCATCTAAATTAAATGTTTAAATAGATGTTAGAAGATAAATATTTAAACATAACCATTGGAAGCTATTTTTATTTTGAATTTCAGAGACATTTTTTTAACAAAAGTAAATTTTATTTTTCAACTTGTGCACGTATTGTACGATTACTAAAAATTAGAAGATTGCAAGGCTTGCTCCTTATCGAAAAGAAAAAAATTAAAATTGTTATATACATTAAGGAAAAAAGGAAAAAAAAACACGTGTAGTTTTTCTCAGTGAATTACACACATCATTACTAATTATGAATGATTACGTACTCTAGGAAGCAATTATTTATTGCTGGAAGAGGACATCGTACGATTACTGCATGTAATCATTGCATCACGATGCTTCGATCTTAGCAGACCTGCTTTTCCGAATCTTTATCTATTAATTATTGATTTTTTAGAATTTGAAAAACAATTTTTCTTCTTAAAAAATCCCAATTAATTTATGCTTCAAACTGTGAATTTTTGTTAAACACAAATGTTGTGTGCTAATTTATTATTGTTGAGTAACCGAAGGCGTATATCAAAAGTTTTTATGCTATCAAAATTGGTTTGTTAATTATTTAAGGGCATTTGAATCAGTATATGGCGTCATAGTTTTAGAACGCGAGCTTTACACGAACTTTGACGTCATTGTGGTTCGAATGACCCTTCATAAAAAATTTTAATTAAATATTTAATAATATTGAAATAATATTTAATAATATTGAACAATATTTAATAATATTGAACAATATTTAATAGTATTTAACAAAATTTAATAATATTTAACAATATTTAATAATATTTAACAAAATTTAATAATATTTAACAATATTTAATAACGAAAAGTTATTAAATCGTAAAGTTAGTAATTGAAAATTGGGTAAAAAAGTATATTTTTAACATTAAATATTTAATGTTCAACGAATTTGAATATTAATAATATCAACAATAATAATTTAACAATAGTTTGTCATTTAGTTTTTTTGCTTAGTTTTTTTTTTATTTTCGAGAAAATTTTTGTTAGAAAACAAGTTTAACTTACTAGGAGACCTGCGAGGAGTACTAAGCAAATAAGTGCCACACTTGAGACAACAATGACAGCTATTGCATTTCCGGAATCAGTTTCTTGAACTAATTGAAAGCTTCGTACCTGTAATAAAAGAATAGTTGGCTGTAATAAAAAAATTGTTTGATTCAAAGTTTGTAAAATTGGTGCGGTTTCGTTTTTTTTTATTTTTTTTTGGTTTGCTCAGAGATATTTATTGATTTTTGCAATTCATTTTTTGTTGTTGTTATTGACTTACTCGTAAGGGAAAATCTATAGTAGGCATGGACACCTTGTATAAATTTGGCAAAAGTTTCGTCAGATAATCGTCGAAATTTCCATCGTCGTCGACAATGTAGATCAGTAGAGCTGTTAGCGGGGTTTCTGAAGATGACATTGACGTCAAGGCCATCACTCCTTCAGTGCACTCAGTTTGGTAGAAAATCACTTGTCTGGGCGAAACAATTCTGCAAGAAAATCGTGAATTGATTAATTAGTTTCAAAATTATTCTTTTGGGTCTTTTTGGAAATTGTGAAAAGAACAAATAATTAGCTTAAAAGTTGGGATTCTTTTGGTATTTTTGAGGTCCCGATTAATTAGGTTCAAAGTTATGATTCTTTTGGGTCCTTTTTTGCCAATTCCGAAACAATTAATTAGCTTTAAAGTTGGCATTCTTTTGGTATTTTTGAGGTCCCGATTAATTAGGTTCAAAATTATTATTGTTTTGGGTCCTTTTTTGGCAATTCTGAAACAATTAATTAGCTTTAAAGTTGGCATTCTTTTGGTATTTTTGAGGTCCCGATTAATTAGGTTCAAAATTATTATTGTTTTGGGTCCTTTTTTGGCAATTCCGAAACAATTAATTAGCTTTAAAGTTGGGATTCTTTTGGTATTTTTAAGGTCCCGATTAATTAGGTTCAAAATTATTATTGTTTTGGGTCCTTTTTTGGCAATTCCGAAACAATTAATTAGCTTTAAAGTTGGGATTCTTTTGGTTTCGGATTGAATTTGTTCCCTGATGATTTTTTAATTTCCAAATTGAACCAAAGAAACTAGTAACATAAGAATCGTAAATAATAAATAGTTGTCAGGGACACTATTTTTAGAGATTGTACATCAATTAATTAAGACTATTTTGTTATTTTTAGTTTAGTAAATTACGAACCTGTCCGACCCAGCAGTTAGTAGATTAGCAATCATTCCCCTCATGGATTCCAAATGAGGACAGACATCACTCCAAGTGCCTTCAAAAACAATTCGAACAAAGACTCTAATTTCTTCGGGCGGAAGAGTCGGCATAGCAGTAGCGGTTGGACTTTCTGTTATTGATTTGGAAATTGTACTCGCGGAAGTTACTGAAATAATTCTCGGTTTAGGTGGAGTTGTTGAGGTTTCCATCGCAATTGTGTCTGTCACCGTTAATTGCTGATCGATTGTTGTTTTAATTGGAGCTTCACTTGTTAATTTTGCATCCGTAAAGTCTACACTTGTTGAATCATTTCTTTTTGACAATTCGCCATTAGTCGATGTATCGACATTGGGAATGTTTGTTGTACTATCGTCAGCAACAGATTCCATGGTGATTTTTTCGTTGGGAATCAGTGTGGTTAGTAGGGAACTTGTCGTTTCGTCGGTTTCAATTTCTAGAGTTGATGATTTATCATCTGAAGTGGATCTCCCTTCAGATGACCTATCAGTAGAGGTGGCGAATTTATTCACTGTCGATTCACTTCTTTCTGTTATTACTTCGATTGTTGTTGAGTCCTCTGAACTTTGAGTATCGCTTTCGGAAATTGTTTCCGTTGTTCCGTCGCGAAGAATGTAAGAGAAGGTTGATGATTCTTCGGTTGTTGATTTATCGGAGTCTGTGGATTTAGCAGATGTATCAGTATTTATAGATGTATCAGCGTTTGTGGATTTATCAGCGCTTGTGGATTTATCAGCACTTGTGGATTTATCAGCACTTGTTGATTTATCAGCAGTTGTAGATTTATCAGCACTTGTGGATTTATCAGCACTTGTTATTTTTACGGAAAGAGTTGACTCGTTCGAATTTGATGATTGGAGAGTGTCGGTAGATTGATCGGACATTGTTGATTTACTGGAGTCGGGGGAAATATTAGATTCTGTTAATTTATTGGAAACTGTTGAGGATTTTGGATCTGTTGGTCTGTGTTGGTTTGTGAATGTACTGGGAATTGTTGATCTTTCAGAGTCTCTATAAATGTCGTCTGTGGGGAGAGTGGTCTCCTTTAATCCCACAAATTCGTACTCGACTGTTGTTGTTTCGGGTAATTCGATTGAGGTTGAAATAACATTATTTACATGAACTTCTTGTGACTTGTTGAGATTTGCCTCGATTGTCGAGAGAACGTTCGTTGCCTCGGTATTTGATATTCCCGGTTGCTTGAGATTAGATTCGGTAGCGTTGGGAGTTAGTTTTTTATTTTCTACTTCTATTTTATTCGTTATTGGATGCTCCGTGGAATTCTCTGTTGCATTTGTGTTGTATGGGTTCGATTTTAAATTCTCGACGCTGGATGGAGTGTTTGTTTTTGTAGACTCGACGGTTTCGGATGTTTCCAAAGTTTTTGGAGAGTTGGAATTTGAATTTTTGGGAGTTGCGGTTGATTCGTCTGCGACTTTTTCGGAGACTTTTGGGGGCACTTTTTCGGATGCTTTTTCAGGATCTGTTTCCGATTTTTCTTTATCTTCACTCTTCGGTAATATCTTGTTGCTGTCGGTAACGTCTTTACTTTTGGTCGAATTAGCTTTTTGAGAATTAGTTTCGGTGATTCCATTTTCGGTTAGATCGATTTTTTGTTCGTTGTCGATGACTACTGGCTTTGTGGGGGTTTTTGTTTCGAAGATTTCTCTTGATTCGAAAGTAGATTTAATTGTGGATGGCGAAGAAGAATGGGATGGTGTTGCATTGTGTGGGATACTGCCGGAGGATGATGTTGTTGTTGCGGGTTCAAAATCACTAACGGTGGTGTTGAGTTTTGTTGAGTTGCCTGACCTTTTGAAGTAGGTGGGTTTAAATTGCTGGATGCTGTTCTCAATAACAACGGAAGGTTCAGTTATGACTAGCTTATCAGATCCTCGACGTCCAATCGTATTCTCGTAAGCCGATACTTCCTCGGTGGATTCTTCGATTTTTTTCTCGAAGCCTGATGCTTTGTTTGCCTCCTCCGATTCATCGATTGTTTTCTTGATATCAGACTTTAGATAAGGATAAGGTTTCACTTCGACTTCTTTATCGAGATGAAATGATGGTCTCTTTGTCACGGGATTTTCGATTATAGACGACTTTGTGGTGATGACTTTCGAGTCGATATTCTCCGGTATAAATTCATTTACCCCTGAGAAAGAGATTGTGCGGGCTCTAGGTGCAGGACTGACGTTTTCGTTCGGTTTTGCTAACTCGGACAGATTTTCGATTGATTCTTTTGTTTTGGGTGATTCTTTTTTCGACGAAACCTCGATTGAGGAAGAGTTTAAAGTTATTTTGGATAGGGATTCTGGGTTTTCTTTGAAGGAATTTGCATCTACTTTGGAGAGTTCTAATTTTGTTGATGAAACAACGGATGGGTCTTCTAAATTAGACGAAGGGATGTCAATTTTAAGAGAGGAATCGTCTAAGTTGGGGGAAAAAATGTCCTGCTTTGGTGAAGGTTTGTTTGTTTTAGTAATGTCCGTTTCTTTGGAAGGCTCCGTTTTTGATGGTATGATTTCTATTTTGGTTGAAGATGGTTCGGGGTTTGTTGAAGAGACATCTATTTTTGATGGAGAGATGTCTAGTTTGAACAGAGGGATGTCTGCTTTTGCGGAAATTTCTATTTTTGTCGCCGGAAGTGGATTAGAAGATATGTCGATTTTTACTTTTTCGTTCTTTAAATCGACATCGTTAACCGAGTCACCGCTGATGTCGGTTTCTTGTTTTTTAGTAAAATTCTTCACACTCTCGTGTTTGTTGACTTTTTTATCGACGAAACTTTTGTCAGTGTTGATGAAACCTTTCTTCTCTTCGGCAGCTTGTACTATTCTCATTATTGGCGATCGGGTTATATTTTGCACAACTTCGACATCGTTTTTGGGACCAAATTCTATGTCGATACTGTCATCATTCTCCGAAATGAGATTGGTTTCGTTTTTAACTGTTTGCTTAAAATTAACATTCGTATCATTGACGAGAGACAGGGAGTCATCTTCTTTTTCATCATCATTATCATTATCATCATCATTGTTTCTTTTTTCAATATCGAAATTCTCGAAGGATTCTTTTTTGATTGATGACGGTGATTGAGTGGTTGGTTCCTTGTGCTCATTGTCGTGTTCTTCAATTTCATAATCATCGGAGCTCTCAAATTCGGGTGTGGCAATATCAGACTTTTTATTATTGTGCCTAGTGCCTTCTTTATTGAAGGCTTCTAAAAATATTGATTTGCTTTTGTTTCGCGGTGCTTTAGGAAGACTCTCTTCATCTGGAACAAGTTTTGAAGTCTTATCGCTGACATTGTTTTTCGACAGTTTTGATTTCAGGATTGGATCTGCTAAAGTTGTACGGTCCAAGGAATCAAAAGTTTTCAGTGATGGTTCCGTTTCTATTTTCTCCTCGTTGTTGATGGACTCGTTGTTTGAGTCTTTTTGTTTTGATTTCTCATGAGTTGAACTTCTCTCAATTTCATCATGAAAGTTTGTCGAGTTTGTGAAAATGGAGTCGTGTTTCTCATCATTGGAAATTTTTCCTCTGCTATCTTCTATAAACTTTCGTAAAATTGTTCGACTTCGTGTCGTAAGTTTTGACGGTTCTTCTGCTGATATTTTGGCAATTGATTCTGTTGTTGTTGTTGTTGTTTGAGTTAGTGCATCGTTGAAGAGCAGCAGAAATATGACTGGAAACATAAATTAAAAGAAAATTATAGCAAAATAAAATTGAGCTATAGAGAAATTGATTTTTAAAACAATATTTTTAAAAATATTTGTGAATTATTTTTTTTTAAATTTATACTTTTAAAATGGAAAGAATAGTGAGAAAAAGAAAAATCATTACGTGTGTATTTGCGTAGAAAAAAGAGCATACGATTTTAATAGCAAATAGGATAATTCACGTTGTTGAAAAACTGGTTATTAGAATTATTATTATCCGGTGCCGGTGATTTCATTATTCATGAGAGATTTTCAAGAACTCAACTGCACAGGATTTTTGTCTCAAAGTTTTTCAACGTCATAAATGACTGTAAAAATCGACCTCGGAATTATACGAAAAGACTCAGAATCTCTCCACCTTAAGCCGATTCCGTGTTTAAAGAGGCTTTTAAAAATTCATGAAATGCAAATGGTCCGAATATATCAAAAGGAAAAATAGTTGCCTTTTACTACTGTTCATTTGGAAAAAATAATCTTGCGTTTGCAAAAAAAAAAAAATGCTTTTAAAAAATTTTACTGAGAATATGGTAATAAAAAAAACTGCGGTTCGCAAAAAAAAGGTAAAACACGTATTTAAAAAATGTAAATAGTAGATGAGCTTGTAAATTGAAATATATTTTCAAATACGGATGGAAAAATCTTTGAAGAATAAAAAGAATTATATATATAGGTAATTATATGCATTATTTCGAAATATGTTCGAAATATTCGTGTTGAATTATCGCCTCATCATTCTGCTTTGATAGTTTGTTGGAAAATAAAAAAAAAAGAAAAAATATAAAAAAATGCGAGACAAAGAGAATTCGACCTGCATATTTTATTGTCGCTTTTATTCTATACTGTCAGAACAAAAGGTGCACTGGGTCTGACAAATACACTAGAACTGAGTTATCTTGCACTTTAACATTGTACGGCAAATATGCTAACAGTATTTTCAATTCTTCCTATGCACTGAAGCGTTAATGATTAAAAGATTTTCAATTTGATTCCCTTTTTAAAATATCTGAAATAATATTTAACAAAATGTTTTTAAAAATAATAGAAAAATTATTAGAAAAATTGATAGAAAAATTAATAGAAATATTAATAGAAAAATTAATAGAAAAATTAATAGAAAAATTAATAGAAAAATTGATAGAAAAATTGATAGAAAAATTAATAGAAAAATTAATAGAAAAATGAATAGAAAAATGAATAGAAAAATGAATAGAAAAATGAATAGAAAAATGAATAGAAAAATTAATAGAAATTTTTTAAAATTATTTTTTTTACGGTGTTTTGTTAAATATTATTTCAAAAATATTGTTTAGCTCTTTTGTTTATTATTTTAGATATTTTTTACCTATTTTTTTTTACTTATTATTTCGAATATTTTTTTATAGTTATTTTTTCAGACATTTTTTTGTTTCTTGAAACATTCGCCTCTGAAAATTTATAACAGGGGAATTTATGTTGTTTTACTTTCAAATTTAGTTTATATACTTTGCTGGCTATAGCCTTGTATTTCCTAATGTATAAAAGTTTCTGAAATGTCAGAAATAAGTTTCATAAAACTTTACCTGTCCATACTTGTGATGTAAGTCTTGTTCTTTTTCGAAACATCTCTCAACATTCGTTTTGATCTCCTCGCAATTCTGTAACAAAAAAAGTAAAAAATTCAATTTAATGAGGGCTTTTCTTTTCGAAATATTTTTTTTTTTGAAAATTAAAAACAGAAATTAAAAATAGAAATTAAAAATAGAAATTAAAAATAGGAATTAAAAATAGAAATTAAAAACTGTAAAATTCTTGACATAGTTATTTTTTAGCTTTAAATTTATAATTAATAGAGTGTTTGGGAAAAGTGTTTTTTTTTACGTGAATTGTTGATTTTTCTTTTTTGTCGATCGAGGTAAAATATAATTTTCCTTTAGAAGCGTTGTTGTTGTTGATTGAGCCTTTGACCTATTTAAAGGATCTAATTAAATACTCATTTTGCCTGCGCTTTAAAAGTTTGCAATAAGGGAATTGAAATTTTCTTCTTTCTAGGCAGAACAATGATGAAAAAAAGTTTATGAAATATGCTGTAAATAATTTTTCTTTACAGTTTTCATTCATGTTAGTTTTTTCGGAATTTTTTCCGTTATTGAAAATTCTTTTTAGTATTAGATGGAAATTATTTTAATTTAACTTTATTAATTTTTATTAATTTTTATTAATTTTTATTAATTTTTATTAATTTTTATTAATTTTTATTAATTTTTATTAATTTTTATTAATTTTTGATAAATACATTTTTTGGTAAAATTTAAAACAAAGTAAATTAGAGGAGGGAAAATAATTAAGTAAAAAAATTTTTTTTTCTATTTTTAAAAGAGGCAGTAAGCGAAATTATACATGAAAATAGTTTGAAAATATAATCAATAATCGATATTATACAATTGGTTTAAGAGAGAATTTCTAATTACGCGAGCGAGAGAGAGAGAGAGAGATGATGTTGAATAAATATTTGAAATATGAAAAATTTACTCTTGAAATTTTATTAAGTTTAGTTCCACTCGATAAAATAATAAGTTATATCCTTCCAATTGGTGCGCGCAAGTGACGCAATTCAATCACTCTTTTGCCGCGAATGCTGAAAATTAATTTCCTGTTTATGCTCATAGATATAGAACTTGAATGCGGAGTGTTCAATGTGCACAGTAACTGGACATACAGTGCTGCAATAGAAAGCAAATATATTCCCTCAGAGTTGGTGTATACACTGTAAAATTGAAAGTGGTTCAGTTAAAGTAGTGACTGCTTTCTCCTTTTGTTTAGGCAATATATCTTCCTCAATTTTAGCTTCGGGCTTTAGTCATTCTCTTGGGATGAAAAATTTCTTATATATACAACACTTTTTTTTGTTCAACTTTTCAAAAGAATGTAAATCATCTTCTTTTGTTTCAAAAGAAAGAGACAAAGAGAGAGGGTGAAGATTGTTTTTTGGAAGTATTTTCGAAATTTTGCAAATATTTCAATTCTTCCTTTTTTTCGAGTATTTAATTCAGGCTTCGCACTCATCTATATACTAAAAACTACTATTTACTACATACTTTTTTGATTTTTCTTAATTATTTTTTTTTTATTTGGATACTTTTTTAAATTTATAACACTACACTGAAAAAAATTTAATTGATTCAAATAAATAATTGACTTATATCAATTAAATATTTACTTGAATCAAATAATATTTAATGGAGTCAATTGAATTGTATTTGAATCAATAACTTCAGTATTTGAAGGAAATACCATTTAATTGACTCTAATAAATATTATTTGATTCAATTAAATATTTAATTGATAATAGTCAATTAATCAGTTATTTGAAACAATTAAATTTTTTTTCGGTGTAAAAAGATACTTTTTGTTTATTTTTCGGGGGAAATTTGCATCACTCTAAATTATAGACAATAGTTGAAATAAAAAAAATTCTGAAAATTGTAATAAATTTCTTTAAAACGATTCAATTATTCTCTAAAAAAAATTTAAAAATCAGATTTTTAATATCTAGACAATTTTAGTAAAATTCCACAAAATATTTTTTATTTAATTCTTCGCAAACATTAAAATTGTTTTAAGCAATAAAATTTTCACACAAATTCAATTATTTAAAATATTCCATACAATTTTTCCAAAAATAAATCAATTTAAAAACTTTATATGAAATTCTCCTTCAAGAATTCAATTATTTTTACCAGCAATAACATTTTTCGAGGAAAATTCAATTATTTATCAAAATTTAAATAAAATTCCAAGCTAGAATAGAATTATTTTTCCATTAGTAATAAATAAATGCTTCTTAATAATACCATTATCTGGTTTTAAAAATTTGAATAAAATTCTTCACGAGAATTCAATTATTTTTTTTTATTATTTAATTTCTAAATAATAAAATACTTTTTTTTCACGAGAATTCGATTATTTAGAAAAATTAAAGAAAATTCTTCGCAAGAATTCAATTATTTTCTCAAATAACAAAAATTTTCTACGAGAATTCAATTATTTTCACAAATAATAAAATTTACAACGAGAATTCACTTATTATCGTAAATAATAAAATTCTTCTCTTACAAATTCAAATATTTTTTTTAAAAAATAATAAATTAAAAAGTAAAGTAAAGTAAAAATAAATGTAAAAAGTAAGTAATAAAATTCGTCTCTCACAAATTCAAATATTTTTTTTTTAAACAATTATTGTTAAGAAAGAAAAAATAAATTTCGTTAAAAAATGCAATTTTTTATGTTTTGCTGATTATCGGCTGTGGTTACTTTTTAAAAATTGTGAATTTAATTAATTTTGATGACCTAATTAATTGATACTGTTCTAGTTATGGTTTGGGACTTGGGAATAATTTTTGTAATAACAATTGTTGAGAAAGAAAGAATTTTTGTATAAATGCTAATAATTTTTAAAACGAATTTTAATAAAATTAGTTTCAAGGATTCAATTATTTTCAAAAGTAATAAATTTTTCGCAAATATTAAATTATGTTCAAAAATTTTAATAAATTTTTTCACTTGACTTCAATTACGTTTTCCAAATAGTAAAATACTTTTTTCACGAGAATTCGATTATTTAGAAAAATTAAATGAAATTCTTCACAAGAATTCAATTATTTTTCCAAATTAATAAAATTTACAATGAGAATTCACTTATTATCATTTTAAATAATAAAATTCTTCTCATAGAAATAAAAATATATTTTTTTTAAATTGATGAATTCTTGAATTATTTCTTTATTTCTTTAAAATTATTTAATTATTTTTGCCAAATAAAACACTTTTTCATGAGAATTCAATTATTTTTCTAAATTAATAAAATTTAAAACGAGAATTCATAGAAATCATATGTGGAAATAGTTGTTTGAATTTTTTCTAATTTTTAATTTTGGCTTTATTTTAGTATTAGGTTTATTATATCTAGTTTATTTTGGTTTTAGCTTTATTATTTTCGTTTTTAGGTTTATTATTTTATGTTCCTTTCAGATTTATAAAATATCAGTTTTGGCTTTTTAGTTTTTATTAGATTTATCTTTTTCTTTATTAGTTTTATATGTCCCTGAATTTCGAAACGTTCAAATGAATGTTACAATAATATTTCGGCAGTCTTATAATATTAATTTACAAAGTTTCAAAATGTTTTAATTCGTTAATTTTTGTAAATATTTTTTTTAATTTAGTTTTAATTTTCTTTTATTATTTATTTACTTAATTCGTTATATTTAAATTGACTTCACTTGTCTTATTGCATAGAGTAAATACAAGATGAGTTTTGCATTTATTTAATTATTTTTTGTTTAGTTATTTTTTGTTTATTTATTTTTTTTCATATTCCTAAAGTTTCGAACGTTCAAATGAACGATAATATTTTTTTACTTCTTCTAATTTGTATTTCTTTACAAAAAAAAAAAAATATTTTTTAGATTAAAAGTAAAACAAATCAATTCTGAACTATAAATATTGTTTAATTTGAATTATTTTTCTTTTTTCGATAGTAGTTTTCAAAAATACTAAAAGTGAAAAAAAATTTCGTTTATTTGAATGTTCTAAATTTTAGCGCCATTTTTTTCAATTATTTTTTGTTTAATTATTTTTTGTCCGATTATTTTTAATTTAATTTTTTTCCTTTAATCATTTTTTGTTTTAATATTTTTTTCCAATTATTGTTTGTTTAATTATTTTTTGTACAATTATTTTTTGTTCAATTATTTTTTGTTAAATTATTTTTTGTTTCATTATTTTTTGTCCAATTATTTTTTATTTAATTTTTTTTCGTTTAATCATTTTTTGTTTTATTATTTTTTTTCAATTATTGTTTGTTTAATTATTTTTTGTACAACTATTTTTGTCCAATTCTTATTTGTTCAATTATTTTTTGTTCAATTATTTTTTATTTAATTAGTTTTTGCATAATTATTTTTGTTTTATTATTTTTTTTCAATTACTGTTTGTTCAATTATTTTTTGTACAATTATTTTTTGTTCAATTATTTTTTGTTCAATTATTTTTTGTTTAATTATTTTTTGTCCAATTATTTTTTATTTAATTTTTTTTCGTTTAATCATTTTTTGTTTTATTATTTTTTGTACAATTATTGTTTGTTTAATTATTGTTTGTTTAATTATTTTTTGTCCAATTTTTTTTTGTTCAATTATTTTTTGTTCAATTATTTTTTGTTCAATTATTTTTTGCATAATTATTTTTTATTTAATTATTTTTTGCATAATTATTTTTTGTCCAATGCGTTGTTCTCAAGTGTTGCTCGTGTATAAATTGACAACAGAAATGAGAATGAGGAAATTGATTTCATAGAAAAAAAACAACAACGTGTAATTTATGTCTTGCGTTCACATTTCAATATTGCACTTGTAATAATCGTCTGAAGAGGTGAAGGTAGATGCGCTCAAAGTAGTTGTGTGCTATATTTGAAAGTTGGTGTTATTGCAACTGCTTTGTATCATGTCTTACAAAAGGTATTACTCTTTAAAGCCATCATACGGCAATTGTCAGTACAATAGCAATAGCGACAAGGAGGTCATTCCGCGAGGATTTGTTAATGAAATTACAGCGACTAAAGGAGTCTGAAGAATAGAGGCTTGTCTCAGAGTCGAAAAATTATTCATCATTTGCACCTTTCTTAGTGAAGCAATAATTTTTATCTCGACTCGGCGAAATTTTTCAATTCCATACTTCGAAAAAGAAAAAAAATTAATTGAAAAGGCTGATTATTTAATTGTTTTATTTAATTGTTTAATTTAATTTAATTATTTGATTTAATTTTCATTTAGTTTTATTTTTTAGTTTGTTGGAATTAATTTCAGGTCTCATTAATTTAATTTTAATTAAATTGAAATTAAATTGAAATCTCAATAATTTGATTTTAATTTAATTTGAAGTCGCAATAATTTAATTTAATTAAATTTCAGGTCTCATTTATTTGGTTTCATTTAATTTATTTAGATTTAATTATTGCATTAGATTTAGTTTATAATTTGATTTGATTCGATCTAATTGAATTATCAATTAACTATCAATTAATTATCAATTAATTATTAATTAATTATCAATTAATTATCAATTAATTAATTAATTATCAATTAATTAAAAAATTAATTAAAAAATTAATTAAAAAATTAATTAAAAAATTACTACTACGGAGAAAATTGAAGAAGGAAAATCCGTTTGTATTAATTAAAACGAAAAAAATTTGGCATTTTATCTCGCAAATTAGTGGGAAATGTTCGAAAATAAAAGTAACAAGTATTTCCTGCAGTGGTTTCGAAGATAGATTTCCAATATTAAAGCATCGCACTGATCGCACTCTGCCATTCAATTCGAAATTGTTTACTTTCCACTTGAATGTTTTTCGATGGGAAGAACTATTTTTTTTGTTTATTAATCGTGTGTTTCATATATATATATTAAATCGTTTGCTAGAAATTTTAATATTTAGAGCAAAAAAATTTTCCATTGACAAAGGCAAATATTTTTTTGTTTCATCCTTTGAAAGTCAAACATCATCGATTGATGTGGAATAAATAAAAATGTATATTTCGTGTAGAAAAAATTATATTCCTGTATATCGATTGTTTATTTTTAAAAAAGGAAAGAAACAAACGGTCTGAATTTAATAAAGTGATGATGTACAACTTTTGTAATGCACTTTGCTTTATTAAAATCTATTTGCTTCGTTTGTATTGTACATAATTGTAAATTGAAAGAGAAATTAAATTAAATTTAAAGTAAATTTGAATTAAATTTTAAATTAAATTTTATTTCGATTTTAATTCGATTTTTAATTAAATTTAAATTACATTTAAATTAAATTTATTTAAATTTTAATTAAATTTTAATTAAATGTAAAGTAAATTTGAATTAATTTTTAAATTAAATTTTATTTCGATTTTAATTCGATTTTAAATTAAATTTTATTTTGATTTTAATTCGATTTTAAATTAAATTTAAAGTAAATTTGAATTAAATTTTAAATTAAATTTTATTTTGATTTTAATTCGATTTTTAATTAAATTTAAATTACATTTAAATTAAATTTAATTAAATATAAATTAAATTTTAATTAAATATAAATTAAATTTAAATTAAATTTAAATTAAATTTTAATTAAATTTAATGAAACTAAATTTTTATTTTAATTTGAGAACCTTGTTCTAAAATTAGTTCAGGTACAAATATCTATATAGTTATATGTATATTTATTTGAATAATTGAGTTAAAAATTCCCTTGACAAAAGTGAATTTTGCATGATTTATATATTATAAATATGTGACCCTCAGTGATCGGCAATCTTTATTTCAATGTCATTGTGAATAATTATATTTGACATTTTGATAATTAGTTTAAAGAATTTATATTAAATAATTTATGTTTATTCTTTGACATTTAATGGAGAAAAAGAGAGAGAGAGAGAGAAAGAGACTGGCTTTAGAATGTTCGTCAACAGCTTGTTATAAATTTTATAACATTCACGTTCCTTACGATATATATAGAGAAAGACAATAGATTGTGTATAGATGTATATATATGTATACCTTCCGGGCAATTCGTGATACGAGATGAGATTGCTGCCACTATGTAGTCATATTTTAAGTTCACCAGAAGACAATAGTGCAAAAGGTTTTCTTAACGGTTTATACTTCAACATATAACAATAAATTGTTGATTAACGAGCATTTGGATTTGAAATTCTCTCTCTCTCTCTCTCTCTCTCTCTCTCTCTCTCTCTCTCTCTCTCTCTCTTTATATTATTGTGTATTGGTATCGATTTTACATTTGGTTGTATATGCTCATTTGGATGTATATATATGACTATAAAGTATTTCAATTTGTATAATTTTTAGTCTACATGCGAACAATAGAGCGTTGGTGGAGTTTACGATTTTTATGATCGACGATTATTAAAATCACGAAAATTATGGGAAATAAATTCAAATAATAAAAAAAATTGTAATTAATGAACATAATGAAAATATTAAAGAATTAATTTTTCTCTAATTAATTTAATTTGAAATTAATTTTATGATTTTTATGTTTTTATTGACAAAACGATTAAAAACAGGAAAATTAGGAGAAAATTGAGTAAAATTAAAATAAAAAATGAAAGAAAATTAAAGTGTAAAAGTAAAAATAAATAATAAAAATTAAAGAAAATTAAAGTATAAAAATAAAAATAAATAATAAAAATTAAAGAAAATGAAAGTATAAAAATATAAATAAATAATAAAAATGAAAGAAAATGAAAGAAAATGAAAGAAAATGAAAGAAAATGAAAGAAAATTAAATTAAAAAAATTGAAATTAAAGAAAATTAAAACTAAAAGTTAATTGAAAATTAAAGAAAGAAAAATGAAAATTAAGGAAAATTAAAGAAATAGAATAAATCACTAGGAAAAATAGTAGTTTTTTCAAAAATGTTTTCTTAGAAAAGATTAAACTTTGACTATAGAAAAAATATTTTTTTCTAACAAGGTTGAAGTTCACAACCTTATTAAACGAAAAAAGAAATTCATAAAGTAAATTAATTGCCCACAACGCAGCAATATTGCCACAAAAATACTTTAAAAAAAAATTAAGTTTGTTTTGATGATAATCGATTTACCATTAAATATTAAATATTCATATAATTGAAATTTGAATGTATTGAATAAATTTTCTTCGTTAATCAACCTTGTGAACTTGAACTTTATTTTTTCCAAATTATTTTGATTTTCAATTAGCAAACATTAAGTTTTATAGTCAAAAAAGCAATAATCTTTTTTTTCTAATTTTCGTATCAAATAGAATTTAAAAATTTATATTCTTCTATTCTAAAATACTAATTTTGTTGAAATTCATATTTATTTATACTTTAAGATATTATAGAGGCTAATAGTTAAAATAGACAATAGCAAAAATTTAAATGTTTAGATAAAGGACTATTTTTTTTAATAATTTTTTTAATTTTTGTAAATTTTTGATAAATTGCGAACTTTTAAATGAAGGGAATATTTTTGTGTTCTAATATTTTTCAAAATTACTTAACTGCATTTAAAGAAGAAATTGAAATCGAATAATTATTTAGTTGAAAATTAATTTTTTTATTATACGGAGTAATATTTTGTAAACAAAATTTAAAGTAGGTGATAAAAATTTTGACGATCATTTATGAATGTTTGAAACTTTAGGGTCGTCATAAATATTTAAAGATTGTAGGTTACGTTTAGGAAAAAAGGTCTAGTTTCTGCAAACATAGGAAAAATTTTAGTTTTCTGTGTAATTTTTAAAACTTTTTATATACTATTTTCTCAGAGTGGATAATAAATTTTCCTAACTTGAAAGTATATTTTTTATTGAAATCTACTTTGGGTATTACAAAATTTTCTTCTAGAAATAATGATTTAATAGAAAATTTTACTATTTTTAGAGGAAATTTTATCATTTTTAGAGGAAATTTTACCAAATTCGAAGTAAACTTCTCTAATGTTTATTAAAAAAATTTTTTTTCAGAAATAGTAAAAGTTATTCTGAAAATAAAAATTTATTTTTAATAGTAGGGAAATTTTTACCAAGTCGGAAGTAAATTTTACTAATTTTTATTAAAATTTACTTTCGATATTATATCATTTGCTCTAGAAATATTAAATTATTAAATTAATTAAATTATTTTTAATAGAAAAATTTTACTCTATTTTCGCAGTTGATTTTTGTGTAAAATTTTCAAAATTTTCTTCGTACGTAGTACGAAGTGCGGTTGTAAAACATTATTTTTAGAGTAAATTTTACTAGTTCAAAAAGTAGATTTTTCTAATTTTTATAAACAAAATGTTCTTCAGAAATTGTAAAAGTTGTTCTGGAAATAACAAAGTTTAATAGTAAATTTTATTATTTTTAGAGGAAATTTTACAAAGTGCAAAGTAAATTTTACTTAATTTTTACTAAAATTTACTTTCGATTTAGTAAAAATCGTGGAATTTCAGAATAAAAGTGTCGTTCTAACCCGAAATTTTAATTCCCAATTTAGAAGAATTGTAGAATAGGAAAGATGAAGAAAATTAATAATTGATTGAAAAAATTAAAAAAAGGCCGAAGTTTTTTTTTTCCTTAATTTTTAATAAAGAAATTTGAAAAATGAGTTATAAATAATTGTATAATTATAATTTATAAATTACTATATTTAATTTATAATTAATAATTCAATTGCATTAATAAATCTGAATTAAATTAATAAAATTAAATTAATATTAATTTAATAGCTTTATAAAAATTGTTGTTTAATATTAATTAACAGACACAATTTTTTATAATAATTCTAATATAAACTTTTTTCTTTTTTTTTTTGTTTCAGGTGAGTTGAAGAACTTCTTTCCAGTCGATTCTATTTCGTAAGTAAATAAGTATTGAAATTATAATTTTCAATTGTTATTTAAATTATCAACTCTCTAAATTTTAATTTTTTAATTTAAATTTTTTTCAATTTCTTTTTTTTTTTTTTTTTTTTAATTTTAATTTTAATTTTAATTTTAATTTTAATTTTAATTTTAATTTTAATTTTAATTTTAATTTTAATTTTAATTTTAATTTTAATTTTAATTTTAATTTTAATTTTAATTTTAATTTTAATTTTAATTTTAATTTTAATTTTAATTTTAATTTTAATTTTAATTTTAATTTTAATTTTAATTTTAATTTTAATTTTAATTTTAATTTTAATTTTAATTTTAATTTTAATTTTAATTTTAATTTTAATTTTAATTTTAATTTTAATTTTAATTTTAATTTTAATTTTAATTTTAATTTTAATTTTAATTTTAATTAGTGACTGGCTTTTGATTTGTTGAATTAGTAAGCTTTACTAAAAAATTAGTACAATTTGCTATTTATTAGTCAATTTTTCTATTAATTAGTCAAATTTTCTATTTATTAGTCAAATTTACTAATTGAAAAGCAAAAAATCATTCACTAATTAAAATAAAAATAATAAAATAAAAAAAATAAATAAATAAAATTAAAATAAAAAAAAATAAAAAATAAAAAAACACTATTATTATTATTATTATTATTATTATTATTATTATTATTACTATTAATATTATTAGTGTATATTTAAAATAGTAAATATTTTTACTAATTCAAATTTATAGCGAAAGAAGTAATTTAAAACGCTTGATTTATTTATATGAAAAAAATATCAACTTTGAATTTTTAATTCATTTTTTTCGATACGTTATTCAAATTTATTGTTATGAATTCGAAATTTAGAAAAATTATTGAATTTCGTTTATTTTAGGGACTTAATTTAATTATTATGTAACAAAATTAATTTGAATTAAAAAATAGTTTTTAATCAGTAATATTTAGTGATCTAAATAGTGTATTTATTATTTTGTATTATTTTTTTGTATTTTATACTTTTATACTTTTTTTTAAACATTTTGCTTATTACTTTTTGGGTTATTTTGGACAACATTTAAAGAGAAAAACAATTTTTGTTAATTCGAATGTTGGAAAATTTTTAGTGAAATTAATTTTTGCACAAGAAGTTGTAAAGATATCGTCGGGATTATTTGACGTTTTATTTACTCTAAACATTCGAAAATCGAAGGAAAATTATTAACCCCGAGATGTTTTTTTATGTTTTTTATGTTTTCAGTGTAGTTTAGTGTTTGGGAATATTTCTGTGAATTCATTTAAGTGAACTGAGATTTTATCTGAGATTATTAAACACCGCATTTGAGCTGTCAAGTGTGTATGTTCAAATAGACACATATGTGCGTATACGAATTGTATTATATAATTGTATCCATGTTTGATTATGCAGAAACTTTGAAACATCGCACTTTATGAAACAATTTTCCACATGATTAAAATTAGCATATATCATAAAGAGAATATTAAAGCAAACACGTTGCTTGAGCGTATGAGAAAAATTTTTTGAAAAACGAAGGTCATAGAGAATTTTAGTACAAGGTTTTTTTTTACTTCTCTTTTCCTCGTTTTCTTTTTGCTTTTTTTTTGCTTTTTGCTTTTTGCTTTTTTTTTGCTTTTTGCTTTTTGTCGTCTATATGTAGAGTGGAAGTTGAAGCATTTACGAGTGGA
The DNA here is from genome assembly GCA_032873175.1 of Leptopilina drosophilae. Lineage (NCBI taxonomy): Eukaryota > Metazoa > Arthropoda > Insecta > Hymenoptera > Figitidae > Leptopilina > Leptopilina drosophilae. The sequence goes on from CM065480.1 coordinate 52,470,513, forward strand.
GTCGAGATATATATTATGTACACTCGTAAAAATGAAAAGAAAGAGCGCATGTTCTCGCACCTGGTTAACATTTTAGCTCTGAAGTTGAAGGAAAACATGCCGTCATCTTGCCGGTAATGTGGTTTTATTAATATTTAAAATTCTATTCAATTTTCGCTGAGGTTCGCGCACAATGTGCCTCTTTTTCGCTGAAAAACGAGAGAGAGAAAGAGAAAAAAATTTGATAAGAGAAAAAAATGGTGTGTTTTCTCTCTTTCTCTTTCTCTTTTTTTTCTTTTTCTACTATATTTTCTATATATCTATTACTCTTTCATATTTTTTATCTTCATTTATTAAAAAGCAATTTATCTCTCTTGACAACAGTGGTTTTAGTTTTCCTATGGGTATATATCCCTTATTTGGCTTTTATCATTTTTATTATTCTTCTTATATTCCTTTGTGTGTGTCTGTATTTTAACTTTTTAAGAGATTATTTTTTTATGATATTCATTTTAATTCCCAAATGATTTTTGTCTCTGAATTTTATTTGAAATTCTTTTAAATTTTTAATCTTGTCTCTCGAAAGAAGAAATTTTTATGAAAAATTGACACAGTCACGGTAAATCGTTAGGTATTAAAATAACACCAAAATTGATTAAAATAACACTGAATTGGATTATTTTAATCCTTTTTGGTGTTATTTTAACACCTAACGATTTACCGTGGTTTGAGTATAATTCTATTAATGATTTAAAGAAAATCGGAATTTCTAGTTTGTATGGACTTTAAAATTATTTAAAATAATACACATATGCAAATATTTGATATTGTATGGAAAATGGGGGAAAAATTTTGCACGTATGCAAAAAAAAAATATCTAATCGTTTCACTTCTCGGAATGCAAATGTAGAAAATATGATTGTTTTTTTTGCGCTTTAGTTCCATTGGTAAATTTTTGGATTTGAATAATTATTAAGAAAAAAATACTTTTAAATAATTGGATTTTTTCGAGAAAATTTGATTAAAATTGTATTGAAAATAATTGAGTTCTCAGAAAAAAATATTATTATTAGTAAGAAGGAGCAAATTTTTCAAATGAATGTTATTAAAATTATAGAAGATAATGTAATTCTTATCCAAGAATTTTATTTACAAAATTTGTGAATAATTAATTTTTTTGTGAAATTTGATTCAAATAGTTTTTATATAATCGAATTCCTGCGATGAATTTCACTGTTTATTGAATTGAATTGAATTTTTCAAATGAATGTTTAATTAAATTTTTTGAAAATAACTTAATTCTTATAAAGAATTTTATTATAAATTATTATAAAAATTAAAAAAATTCGAAAATTTCGAAAATTCTTCAGGAAAATTCAATTTTTTTGTAAATAATAATAGTCTTTAGAAGAATTCATTTGTTTTTATAAATAGTAAATTTATTGCAAAAATTCAACTCTTTTTATACATAGTAACATTATAGCAAAAAGTCAATTATTTTTAAGCAAAATTTTAATAAAATTTCATAAACAAATACAATTATTATCTTATATTTTAATTAAATTTTCTTTAAAGAATTCAATTTTCCTTCATTTCTTTATAAAAATTGTCAAGGGAATTATATTATTTTCCAAAAAATTTTAATAAATTTTTCTGAACAATTCAATTAAATTCTTTTTTTGGAAAAATTTTTTTAAAAATTTAATTATAATAATTATAATAATTAATATAATAATAAAATACGTTTTTCTTTAAAGAATTCTGTTTTTTTATTCAATCATTATAAAATTTGTTAAAATTCAATTATTATTTTCTGAATTTTAAATACATTCTTCGAAAAAAATTAATTATATTTATTTATAATAGTAAAATCTATGCGCAAAAAGTTTTCCTAATTTCTTTAGAAATGTTGTCTAAAGAATTCAATTTTTTTTTAAATTTTAATAAATTTTTTGTAACAATTCATTTTTTTTTAATCATAAAATCTTTGCAAACATTGTAATTATATTTTATAAATTTTATAAAATTTTTTTAAAATTCGTTTTAAAATTTGTCAAGGGAATTAAATTATTCTCTAAAATTTTAATAAATCTTTCTAAACAATTCAATTACATTTTTTTTTGGGGATTAATCTTTTCAAAAATTAATAATAATCAATAAATTACTTTTTTCTTTAAAGAATTCTATTTTTTTCTTCATTCGTTATAAAATTTGTCAAAATTCAATTATTATTTTCTGAAATTTTAATAAATTAAAAAAAAAATAAAAATAAAAATAAAAATAGGCAATTATGTTTATAAATAGTAAAATCTATGCGCAGAAAGTGAATAATATTTGATTAGTTTTGTAAATTTTTTAAATTTTTACGAAAGAATTCAATTTTTAAAAATTTTTTTAGAAATGTTCAAATCGGTGAAGTTCGCAATGTTTATGATCAACGATTGAAAAAAAAATTATTTTCCTATTAAAGGAATAAATATTTTTGTTCACGAATTTTTTTTTGGAAAGTTAAAAAAATAAAACGTATTATTTTCTGTACAAACATTTATAAAAAATTGCTTAAAAATGTGACGCGCTCCGAAGAAAGGTACCTAAGAAGAAGCAAACGAATTATAGGTTAGGGTCGTGTTACATTTCTCTTGATTAAAAGTTTATTTTTAATTATTTAAATTTTAGACCTTTTTTTATTGAATATTTTAGAGATAAGGAAGACTTAAGGATCAATAATTTTTAATTAATAATTGATTTTCTTTCTGTATTTTTATTTGAAAAGTTAAAAACATAACCTCAAATTTTTTGCTTCTTGTATCTTTTTTCGGAGCGTGACACAAACATAGTTTTCATCAGAAATCGTTGACTATAAACGTTGTGAATATTTTGCCCACGTAAATGTTGTCCAAACACTGAGAAAAATTATTTTATTTTATTTATTTATTTATACGAATATTTATTATATTATATAACAACTAGACTTTATTATATTTATTATATTTATATTTTATTTATTTTTTTTTATTTATTTTTTATTTTTTTATTTTATTTTCTTATTATTTTTTTTTAAATAATTAGTGAACCAAAAAAATGTGTTTGAATTAAACATATTTTATAATTGAATGAAACATAATTTTTATTGAATCAAATTTATTATGTGTTGAATCAAAATTAGTATGTTTAATTCAAAGATAATTTGTGCACCCAGAGAAAATTATTATTTAAAACAAATATATTTTATTTGACTTAAATAAACGTATATTTGTCTCAGAAGCAACTAGACTTTTTATTTGTTTTAAATAAAATTTATATTTGACATAAATAAAACATATATTTGAGTTAAATAAAATTTTATTTAAACTAAATAAAATTTATTTGAAACAAATAAAAAGTCTAGTTGGTTCTGAGACAAATATATCATTTCTCTGGGTGTGGTTGACTGTATAACAAAGATTATGTTTGATTCAAATTTCTTGTTCTCTCAGCGAAGAATTCAATTTTTTTTTTAATTTTAATACATTTTTTATAACAATTCAATTTTATATTTGGTTCTGATTTGATGCCAAAATTAAGTGTAATTTAGTAGTTTTTTTGCATCAGTTGTTTTCAAATTTCACTGGAATGTCCTTGGTACAAGAAATGGAAATTAATTAACCCTTTAAAGCCCGACTTTTTTTTAGAAATGTGCAATTTTCTTTATTTTTTTGGACCCTCATTTTTATTTTGTAAAACTGACTTCGGATTTGTAATCAGCGACCTCAAAAACCCCCAAGTGGTCATTTTCATTAGCTTAGCTTTATTCAATTTTCGTTTTTGTAATTTTTTGATGTGTATCTTGTCATAAACATACTTTTTTTATTATTGTAAGAATTAAAAGATTGTTAATTCTTTATTGCCCTGTAAATTTTTTTACAAAGTAGAATACATTTGTGGGTGTTAGGTTTTTGAAAATCAAAAATATTTAAATTTTTGTCAAAGTTATTAAGGTTTAAAGTCAAAAGTGGTTTCGATCGAAACCGCTGGGCGTTAAAGGGTTAAATTAAAGTGAATTATAAATGCCAAAATTTCGGGAAGTAGTGAAATTTTTACTATTTTGTCACTGATTTTAGATGAATGTAGCGAGTTGTATTATTATGATTATGTAAACATTTATTGCGCCTGTTCTTTTTTTTATGAATTCTTTGAGATTATACAATCTTGCGATGTAATTCAGTTTTGTTTGGTGAATTTGTGAATGCCGTTCACAAAAGTATAGCAGTAAATTTAAAAATGTGACACAATTTTTCCGTGAGTAACGTTACTCTCTGGGAGAAGTGCATAAAAGAGTGTCGCCGAGTCTTGTCTTCTTATTCTTACTTGAGTAAACGGTCCTCCAAGTTTTATGACTGGGGATACAGACATATAGATATAAAACACGAGAGGAGTTAAGAGAGAGAGAGAGAGAGAGAGAGAGAGAGAGAGAGAGAGACTTCAGTTAGTGGAGCATACTACTGACGTGCATTTATACCGTATCCGGCAACGAACATAATGCTCAAACAACATTATAGTCGAGCTGCTGCCATATCTGACTTTAGAGAAGAACAGGTTGTCACGCGTCGTTACTTTACTAAAAGAATATCAAACTGGTGGGTCTTTTCCCATCTCAAATTATTCCTTTAGAGACGTCATAAAGAAACAAGAAACAACAACGTTCTTGCAAAGTATTATTCCCACAAGAAAATAAATATACATCATTCTTGAAAATTATTATTTTTAAGAAATAATTTACGCGAACGACTTTGCATTTTTACCATTACTCAATTTTCTTCCTACAATTCCTCACAATTGCAATTTACTATTTCACTTCAATATATGCACTTCGAAAAAAATAATTATTTTTTCAAATCAAAATGTACATACACTGATTGTGAGAAAATTATTTATTTGATACAAACATATTTTGCTTAAATCAAACATAAAATATCTTTCCTGTATACAGTCAAACCTATTTGAGTTTGATTGAAACATTTTTTGGTTTATTTAAAAAAAGTAATATATTTAATTCAAACGTAAGTTGTGATTTAAATTATTTAAACTCACAGTTTTTCTGAAAGTATCAAATTGATACTAAAGTGGATCAAATTGATGCCAAAAATCTTGATCAATTTTTTATTTGATCCACATATCAATTCGTTGCCATTCGATACACAGTTTTCTTGCGAAAGTATCAAATTGATACTAAAATGGATCAAATTGATGCCAAAAGTCTGTATGAATTTTTTATTTGATCCATATTTTTAGTATCATTTTGTTGCCGTTTGATACTTTAAAGTTAACAGTGTACTTTTAAGTTAACAGTGTTGACTTTTAAGTTTGAATCAAAGACAAAATTTTTGAACACATTTTTTGTTTAAACCAAAACAGAAAATATGTTTTGAACTTTGAATTAAACATAATTATTGAAATCAAAAATTATTTTTGAATCAAAGTAGTAAATATTTTCTATACATTGGAATTATGCTTACTAAGTTGAATGAAACAAAATCGCTTAAAATTATATGTTTCTATTTAAAATTTAAATTAAGTGTAACGTTTTCCCAGTGTAAATCTCAAAATTAAAAAAATTACTCCTAGAAGAGGAGTAAAATTTCCCATCTAGGTTATATGTTATATAAAATTGTTATTATCATTATAAAGGAGTTGGCAATTTCTCACGCGCTCTAGTCGAAGTTTATTTCAAAGGTTCAGCTGGAAGTTTAGTTCTCTAATTCGTACAGGTCTGGCATTTGTAGATAATCAAACCCCCCCCCCCCCCGCTCCGACATTTCGAGTTAATTGAGTTTCATTTTCTGCATATGTTAACGGAATTCACAAAAGGGCAATTTTAAATCCCACAAAATGGTAAATCTAATCCGTTTTTTATGTCGTTGAATAATAATTTCTCGAATGCTCTTATATGGGTGGATTTTCACAGTAAATCGTGAGGTATTAACAAGTGTTGCAGGTTAAATTAACACAAAAACCGATTAAAATAATTAATTTTGGTGTTATTTTTTACAATGAATAAAATTTTATAAGAACATTATAATTCTTCAAAATTATTTTCATTATTTCAATTCAATTATTATTTTCAAATATTTTTAACTACAATTTTACTTTATATCTATTATTTTTAATAATTAATTAATCAATTTCAGGAAATTTCAATTATTCCTAAATTCTTCAATTAAATGCATACTAGAAAATAAAAATTTCATATATTAAAAAAATTCAATTAAACTTTTTCAAAAATATTAATTTCAAAATTCAATTATTTCCAAAAAGTTCACCCTATATTTCTTTTAATATTCAATTATAATCTAAAATTTTAACTGAAATTCATTTTTATGAAATGAAAATCAATTTTTATTAGAAAATTCTAAAAGAATTTATTTATTTAAATGCGAAAGTAAATAATTTATTGAATAATTCAATGTTTCTCAAAATTCAATTCTCATAAGAAATTTTATCAACAAATTTTTTAAATCATTAAATTCTTTGGACGAATTTTAATAACGTTTTTAAAGAATAATTACATTTTTCGAGGAATTTGATTAAAATTGCATTAAAAATCATTGAAATTCTGCAATGAGCTTTATTATTTATGAAAATAATTGAATTTATAAAAAAATTTTAATATTTATAGAAATAATTTAATTCCTGTAGAAATGTTATTATTCATAAAAATAATTGAAGCGAAGAAATTTATAAAAAAATGTATAAATGATTGAAATTCTGTAAATTTTTTTATTATTTATGAAAATAATTTAATGTTTGCGTAGAATTTTATTCAAATTTTTTTTTAATAATGGAATTCCTTTGGAAAATTTTATTGAAATAGTAGATATTGAAAATTATGGAATTTTAGAAAACTTGAAAGTAATTGAAATTTTGACAAGAATTTAATTAAAATTTTGTAAAATAATTGAATATCAGAGAAAAATTTTATTAATTATAAAGAAAATTGAAATTTTGACGAAATTTAAAAAAAAATTTTTAACACAATCGAATTTAGTAACTATGTTACTTAGTTAGTTAGTAACTAACTTACTATTCTCCCTGGAAAAGCTAAATTCGTTGAATTTTTATTTTTTACAAATCCTTGACTTTGGTGTTTTTTTTAAATAAAATTTCATTCATAGTTAAAAATAACATCAAAATAGATTATTTTAATCCTTTTTGGTGTTAATTTAATCCTAGAGGGATTAAACTGTTGCATATTATTTTAATCCATTCTGATGTTATTTTAACACCTCACGTTTTACTGTGTTCTGAAAGTGACATTTTTTATGTCTCGATTAATTTTACAAAATCTACTCTTTAATAATTATAATCAATTTCCATAGTGAAAATTTAGCACTTATTTATCATTTTTAAAAGAAAATTAAATAATTTTATTCAACTTAATTTACGTAATAACTAAATTACTTTCATCTCCGAAGCCTTTTCAACGCATGTCTCCAATAGGACTTCTACAATAAAATTAAATTTTCATGGTTTTTTTCAAATTCTCAGAAATTTTTTAAAAATATTGTCAGAAAGTACAATGTTTTTTCTATCATTATGCGCATTTTAAAAATTTGTAGACCTCACTTTTATTTTTGATAAAAATGTTTAAACTTTGTCTTCAGTTTTAGGTTAAAATTACTTTACAATGATTACTGACATTTTATACTTTAAAAATATCTTAGACAAAATTTTAATGCACATTAAAATAAAGCTGAGAATCTGACGTTAAATTTTCCTATATTTTATCTACAAAAAGGAGAAAAATTATTGCTGTTATAAATAATCGAAATTTACATTTTTCTCCGAGTAAAAATTAATTTCATCTCCGAAGCCTTCTTTTTTGATAAATTACTGAATGTAGAAGTAAATTTAACGGAATATTTCGATGGTAATATAAAATGAGGGTGTGAGATTTGTGTTTTACTAAAAAACGTATTTTAATTGCGCCCTAATGTATACAAATATTAAAGAAAATTTATTTTTCATCTCCGAAGCTTTTCATTTCCAAAGCCTTTTCCTTGAAATATGCGAGTTTTTCTTTTGTTTTTAGTATTTACCTGCATTGCTTTGAAAAAATTAACCCAAATTCCCATTAAATCAAATACTTTAAATACATTTATATTTTCATCCAATTGAATATATTTGGTATTAAAATATACAAATTATTAATTTTTAAGCAGTGTAATTTTATTTTCGATTTCGTGAACGCGATATTAGCGTGAATTTTTAATAGAAAAGCTCTCGCCAATTAAATAAAATTAATTTAATGGAGCAACAATAATATTTTTCAAATGAAAAAAACTTTAATATTTTTAAGAATTAATTTTGCGCAATCTAAAAATCTTACTCTTGAGTATGAAATTAAGTAGTTTTAATAGAAAAAACCGTATAATTGAAGAAAAAAATTAATTGAAAAACTGAAATTTAAAAGTGTCACTTTCAGAAAATTCACCCATATATATTGCTCTCATTTATAGTCATTTAAACGAAATTTTTTTTCAATTCAATTTTTTTAAGTATAGAAATAATATTGTGGGTCGTGTAATAAAAAGAAATAAGTAAACATTCGAAAGGTTTTTTTTCTTTACTTCTTTTTATAACAGTCGGAAATTCAGGAAAATATTTATGGTTGGGGAATATAAAATATTCAATTTTCCCTTGAGTTAACTGAAGCTCCTTAAACTACTGAAAGGTCATGTATTTTAGTTTTTTTTCAACTTAAAAACATTTTTCTGTGCTATTTTATCACTGTGTTTTTAAAGTTGTACATTTTTTGTATAGAAAATAAAAAATAACTTTTATAACTTGCAGAGAAAAATAAAAAATGTTTGAAATTTCTGTCTAAACTTGTACTATTTCCATAGAATAAAAAAAAATTAAAAAAAAAACAATTTTAATAACTTGAAAGTAAATTTTGCTAATTTTTATTAAAAAACTTACTTTTATTTATAATACAATAAAAATATTTTTTATTTTATTAAATGTTTTTAATTTGGAAAATTTTTAATGCAAAATAAAAATGAAGTCTTAGTCGTTACAAAGTAAAATACGAAAAATTTAGAATTTCTATCAAATTGAATTTAGTTTGGAATAAAAATTTTGATCACTTGAAATAAATGAAATTGAAAATTGAAATGAAAAGTAATTTTTATTATATTCTTCGGGAATTTGAATTTTATATACGTTTTACGAACAATTCGGTAGAATTATATTTTTTTAAAAGTTTACTTGAAATGAAAAGTAATTATTATTAAAATTTACTTGTATTATGAAATTTACTCTCAAGATGTAACGATTTTTAATGGCAAAGTTTACTTGATTTTAGCAGTTAATTTTTGTGTAGAAATTTTTTTAAACTCTATTCGAAAGTAGAACTATATTTTTTAAAAACATTATTATTTCCAGAGTGAATTTTACTACTTCAAAAGTAAATTTTTTCTAATTTTTATAAAGAAAATAACGGTTATTTTGGAAATAACAATTTTTAATAGTAAATTTTACTATTTTTAGAGGAGATTTCACCAAGTTCGAAATAAATTTTACCAATTTTTACTGAAATTTACAATGGATTTAGTGAAATTTATGAAAAATTTAACAACAAAATTGGCGTTTTAACAAAAAATTTCATTCAAAATTTGGATAAATTTCTGTCTATCTATGGTAAAAGAAAAAATATCACTCTTTTTCTTAGGATATTAAATTGAGACAAAAAATGAATTAAAAGTGCTACGAAGCAAAGTTTCGATTCGTTTTTTATCTCAATTTGATATCCTGAGAAAAACTGTGGCAATCAATAGGAAAAATGCAAAAAAAAAACCCAAAAATGTGTGTAGATGAAAATTTTTTTGAAATTATGTCAAGATTCTGTTTTTGGTCTATTTTTAATTCCTGAACATTTACCACGCAGAATATTTTCATCTTTTAATTAAAAACGAGTGGAAAGTTTTTCCTATGATTTTATTTCATATTCTTGTCTGGAAGACGAAGAAGAAGAATAATAAGAATATTAAAATTATTCCTCAGAAATTCTTTTATATATATATATATATACATGAAGATGAAAAAAATTAACATTTTTTGATAATAAAAATTTTAATTATACTTTTTACGTAAAACTTGTAAGAAAAGTGGTAAAGAGCCATCTTGATTAATATATTCTGATATGTTGATATTCAAATTAGTGGTAATTTCTCATCCGTGTTTGTAATAGGTTCCATAGAGATTTACAACAATACGTGATAATAAATATAATCCTCTTCATTTCATGTTGCCGGATATGTGAAAAAAAGCACACACATAACGATCAAGGAAAATGAATGAGCGTATAAATTGATATTAGCGTATTTAGTAGCTATCGAATAAAAAAGTAAACAAAAATTTTCGTTACGCGAAAATAAATATTAAATAAATTTTAATAAATTTTAATAAATTTTAATAACATACCAATTTATTGAAAAAAGAAAATTTTTGTCTGTTTTATAGGTAGAAGTTATTCATTAGTAGAGTAAAAATTCATTAGAGAAGGAATATTTGTAAATACGAGGGAAAATTAATTAAAATTTTATTGAACTTGGTTATAATTTTGAAAGGAGAAAAAAAATTATTGTTCGATATATAATGTTTGTGTCGTAAAATTTTCTTTTCTATTAAAACACTTTCTCGATTTTATGGGTAAAAACAATGTTATAAATAATTTGAGAATATGAGTTTAATGGATATTGGAGCCATGAGGGAGATAATTAAAGTCTAGTAATCACGTTTGATTAATAATGCTCGAGGCACTTAAGCGGTCAGGTATCCCTCCAACCAGCTCCAAGTACTAATAAGGGAAACATTTCAAGTTTATTTAACACCCATGTAGTTTCAGTTTTCCTACAAATAACATTTTCAGACTAAGCTCTCATAGTTATCTTAACTAATACGTATATAGAAAAATATTGTAAATTTTTCCCCCGACTTAAAAATTCACATTAAAAAGATTTAAAGAAGCAAAGTTAATTTTTATGTTTCTCAACATTCGAACGTTTAAATGAACGACAATATTTTTTTTTACTTTTTCTAATTTACATTTCTTTAGAAAAAGAAATTATTTTTAGTTTGAAACAAATTAATTCTAAACTAAATATTGAAGAATTTCAATTATTTTTCTTCTTTGCAGAGCTCGGATTGTGCGACTTTTTCGACTTTTTTCGACTTTTTTGTGAAAAGATGCGACTAATCGACTTTTTCGAGATTTTTTTAGTAAAATGCGACTGAAATTTTTTTAATTTTCAGAAAATTAAAGTTAAAGGAAAAAGTTTTAGTTAAAAAAAATGTTCTGTTAAGTTTATTTACAGATTTCTTTTAAATTTTTCAAAAAACCATCAGTAACTTATTTTTTAAATAAATATTTAATTATTATTTTTCCATAAGAATTAAAATTCTTCAAAAGATTCAAATTCAAACCTTTTTGAAATTAAACTACTTATTAAAAATTATTATAAAACATGAAGAAATCGATCACTTCGAATCTTCGACTCGGAGCAATCGATGTCTTCGTGTTTTATAATAATTAAAGATGACCGTGTGATAAAATCATTATTTTATATTATAAGATTTTATAAAAAGAAGAATTTGAAAATAATTGAATTTCTAGGATGAATTTTTTATTTATAAAGATAATTAAAATTTTGACAATAATTTTATTAAAATTCTTTGCAAATAATTGAATTTCAGAGAAGAATTTTATTATTTATAGGGATAATTGAAATTTTGAAGAGATTTTATTTTTAAAATGTTTAAATGTAATTGAATTTTGAAGAAGAATTTTGATATTTTTAAAAATAGTCGAAATTGTGGGGAGAATTTAAAAAAATTTGAAAATAATTGAATTTCTGCGGTGAATTTTCTTATTTTTTAATATAATTGAATTTTGCAAAGATTTTTATTAGAACTTTTGAAAATAATTAAATTTCTATGATGAATTTTATTATTTATGAAGATAATGATAATTTTGATGAGAAATTAAAATTTTTTTTGAAAATTATTGAATTTCTGTGAAGAAATTTATTACTTTTAAAAATAAATGAATTTCTAGAATGAATTGTAATATTTATAAAGATAATTACAAATGTACAGAAATAAATAAATAATTGAAATTCTGATAAGAATTTTATTAAAATTCGTTGAAAATAATTGAATTACAGAAAAGAATTTTATTATTTATAAAGATAATTAAATTTTTGAACAGATTTTTTTTTTAAAATGTTTAAAAGTCATTGAATTTTGAAGAAGAATTTTGATATTTATAAAGATAATTGAATTTTTGAACAGATTTTTTTTAAAATGTTTAAAAGTCATTAAATTTTGAAGAAGAATTTTGATATTTTTAAAGATAATTGAAATTTTGAGAATTTAAAAAAAAATTTGAAAATAATCGAATTTCTGCAAAGAATTTTCATAATATTTATAAAGATAATTACAAATGTACAGAAATAAATAAATAATTGAAATTCTGATAAGAATTTTATTAAAATTCTTTGAAAATAATTGTATTACAGAAAATAATTTTATTATTTATAAAGATAATTAAATTTTTGAACAGATTTTTTTTAAAAATGTTTAAAAGTCATTGAATTTTGAAGAAGAATTTTATTATTTATAAAGATAATTAAATTTTTGAACAGATTTTTTTTAAAAATGTTTAAAAGTCATTAAATTTTGAAGAAGAATTTTAATATTTTTAAAGATAATTGAAATTTTGAGAATTTAAAAAAAAAAAAATTTGAAACGAATCGAATTTCTGCGAAGAATTTTCTTACTTTTGAAGATAATTGAATTTTGTAAAGAATTTTATCAGAACTTTTGAAATTAATTAAATTTCCATAATGAATTTTTTTATTTATGAAGATAATGCTAATTTGATGAGAAATTTAAAAAAATTTCAAAATAATAGAAATTCTGCGGAGAATTTTATTACATTTGAAAATAATTGAATTTCCATTATGAATTTTATTATTTATAAGATTTTGCCGAGAAATTAAAAAAAATTTTTTGAATGTAATTGAATTTTTGCAAAGAATTTCATTATTTTTGAAAACAAATGAATTTTAGAGAAGGATTTTACTTTATTTATAAAGATAATTGAAATTATGACAGGCATTTTATTAAATTTTTTTTAAATAATTGAATTTTGGAAAAGAATTTTATTATTTATAAAAATAATTAAATTTTTGAACAGATGTTTTTTAAAAATGTTTAAAAGTAATTGAATTTCAGAGAAGAAGTTTATTATTTATAAGGATAATTGAAATTTTAAACAGATTTTTTTTTAAAAATGTTTAAATGTAATTGAATTTTAAAGAAGAATTTTGATATTTTTAAAAATAGTCGAAATTGTGGGGAGAATTTAAAAAAATTTGAAAATAATTGAATTTCTGCGATGAATTTTCTTAGTTTTTAACATAATTGAATTTTGCAATGAATTTTATCAGAACTTTTGAAATTTATTAAATTTCCATGATGAATTTTTTTATTTATGAAGATAATGATAATTTTGACGAAAAATGAAAAAAAAAGTTTTGAAAATTATTGAATTTCTGCGAAGAAATTTATTACTTTTCAAAATAATTGAATTTCCATGATTAATTTTATTATTTATAAAATTTTGCCGAGAAATTTAATAAAAATTTTTGAATGTAATTGAATTTTTGCAAGGAATTTCATTATTTTTGAAATAAATGAATTTTAGAAATGGATTTTATTATTTATAAAGATAATTGAAATTATGACAGGATATTAAATTTGTTTTAAATAATTGAATTTGGGAAAAGAATTTTATTATTTATGAAAATAATTGAAATGTTGGACAGATTTTTTTAAAAAATGTTAAATTAAAATTTTGCCATGCATTTTATTAAATTTTATTAAATATTATTCCAGATTGTTTGATGTTAAAGTATGTGTTGGCGAGAAATGTGATTTTTTATTACAATTTTGACAATTTCGTGTTTCCTTTACGGCGTTTTTTTTCATAAAATTTAATTCGACTTTTTTTTGACTTTTTTTTGAAATTTTATGCGACTTTTCGTGACTTTTGTTGTGAATTTAAAATTTATGCGACTAAAACGACTTTTTTTAGTCTTAAAGACGATCCGAGCACTGTCTTTGGATTGTAATTTTCAAAAACATTTAAGGTGAAAATAAATTTTGTTCATTTGAATTTGAACGTTCGGAACTTTAGCCACATTCATTTTTAAGAACCATAGAAGAAAAGAAGGGAAAAGGAACTTTCTTTTTTTCCATTTGTTTTGTCTTCGAATGTATATTTAAAAAAGAATGAAAAAAAAATTACATTGGAAAAAATTGTTTTTCTTTAAAATTAATGAATACATGTGTAGTACAGGAAATTTAATGATTCTTATTGTGATTCGTGACCGTATATAGATGGGAGCTTAATTATATTCAATAGGTCAAGTCACACGTGGCAAATTATGATGACTATAAATGCGTAGAAAACTTGAGAAATAAAAATTGAATGTAATCTTCAAACATATAGACACACATACAGACACGATTGCGCTTTGAATCAAGGTGCACAATTAAACGTGCCCAGACTGAAGTTGCTAGATGAATCAATAATCAATGCATCTCCATTAATTGAGTTAGGATACCATTCCGAGAGCATGTAATAACCCGGGCTTTCCCTATTTTAGATCTTCTCTTTATTTGTATTAGTTAGTCTCTATACGAATCAATTTCAATCAATTTTGCTGAATTTTTGTTATTAAATAATTTTTTCGATTAAATCAATTTTCCCGAATTTTGAAAATAAAGATTAAATCTTCAAACATTGAAAATTTTAAATACAACAAATTTGTAGACGAATATTTGGATTTGAATAAAAAATGTAAGGGCTACTTTTTGTTATTTCTTATTTGTGATTTAAATTCATTTTCATGATCCGAATATTAATTGATACTCTTAGCGATAGTTTGGGACTAGTAAAATTTTTTTTTATGACAATTATTGTTAGTCAAATATTTTTTAAAAAATTTATTTCTTCCAATCTTCCAATTTTTTTAATAGGGATTGAGTCTTAGACAATCCTAAAGTATACAATTTTTTTAATTTAATTTTAAGAAATATTTGACAATATCCGCCACTCAGTGGCAATAAAAAAATGTTTAGAAAATTTATTTCTTCCAATTTTAATTATTTCTATCATCGGATAATTACCTGACTTTTAGTTGGGACTGAGTCTTAGACAGTCTAAAAGAATAGAACATTTTATTTTAATTTTAAAAGAATTTTTTGATTTTGGGACTGTTGATAATTTTTTTCCTCTTCTTGATGCAGATTTAGATTAATTTGCTACTTGAAATATAATTTATATGGAATCGATAAATTTTCGCTCGAGAATATATGTAAAATGTGGATTAACTTTGAATTATACTTTAGTAGAGAATAAGCGGAGATTTACAAGATGTATGTATAACTATCAATTATTCCAGAAACGTCATGCGGCTACTGTGATAAGATAAGCCGAACCGAATAATAATAAAATATATATAAACTCTTTTGTGATGATGCTTCGGATTTTCCTCAATGGCTATTTTACTCGTCCATGTGATTTATAAATTCTATCAATTAATTTCCTTTATCGCTTCTAAATCCACTATTTATTGGGTGCTTATCGGAAATTCCAAATAAGTCTTTTGTTGCAGAATAAAAATACTACTATTTTTCGGAATATAGATCAAAAAATTCTACTCTTTAAGTTTAAAGAAGAAATTCTATTTCTTTAATTATAAATAGATATATGGAAAGTAAAAAAATATTATTTATATAGTAAAATATTAATTTAGAAAAAATTTACCAGTACAAGAAATAAATAAACATTCTTTGTAAACATTCTTTGTAAACATTCTTTGTAAACATTCTTTAGAAACATTCTTTGGAAACATTCTTTGTAAACATTTTATTGTAGACGAATTTCGAAAAATTCGAATTCGATCGAAGAATTAAAATTTCGACTTTTAAACTTAAAATACTGATTTAATTTGAAACATTAATTTTGAAATAACTCAAAAGTGAGAGAATTGTACGATTTTTATTATTCTAGTTTTAATGGAATAAAATTTTGATATATTTAATATTCGTAAATAATTTTATGCATTAAAAGCAAAACTAGATTTATAAATATAGGTGTGAATGATTTATGAATGAACGGAATGGAATAGTCAATAACCGGAAGTATCTTCATTCAATCATGTGTCCATTGCACGCGTCTATGTGAGTTCCGGATATTATTTGTGTCATTGGAATAATTGCATTGTCTCGTTAACAAAGAGCTATGCATACCAGTAGAAAACTCTCTTGTGTTTAATTGACCTGACATAATGCTAAACATTTCCTTTTCACTTTTTATTTACAACGAAAATTCCTTTTTTTTATCAATTCTCTCCTTTCTCTGTTTATAAATATTTACAAAAAGTTTTGAATGTTAATTTTTATTAATGGTGTGTTAAAAATAATATTTGGATTTTTTTATTATTAATTAATTAATTAATTAACTATATTAATTTGAATGTTCTTTCATTCTTTTATTCAATTTTTCTGTCCCTCACACTCTGAAGTTGTCTTTTGTTTATACTTTTGTTTTTTGTTAACTTTTGATAGAAAATAGAAATCATGAGAATTTTTTTTTACTTCTTTTCATAAAAATACTAAAATTTTGTTAAATATTATGTTTTGTCAAATTGAAATTCTTTTTGTTCTTTACTTGTAAAAAAATTATAAAAATTATTAAACAACTGTGATTAAGAAATAGAAAATTTATTTATTTTCTTTTTCAATCACAATTTTTTAAAGAAAATTATTATTTTGTTTTCGAAAAAGAAGAAAAATATTTGTACAATTTATATTTTAATCATATCTTTTTTATCTTTTTTTATCATTTTTTTTTCGATTCAAAAATTCAAAATTCAAACCTTTTTTAAATTAAACAACTTATAAAAGTATTGTTTATAAAACATGAAGAAATCAATAAATTGCTTCGAGTCGAAGACTCGGAGTGATCGATATCTTCATGTTTTCTAATAAATTAAAGATGACCAAGAGATAAAACTATTATTTTACATTATAAGAATATTGTTACTGTAGTTTCATCAAAATTATTTTCAACATTTTAAGTAAATTACTATTTTCCAGAATTTATTAATTGAAAAAAATTGAATTTCTAGGAAGAATTTTATTATTTTTGAAAAAAAATTGAATTTTAGTTGTAAATTATATTATTTGGGAAAATAATTGAATTCTTTTGAAAAATTTTAGTAGATATTATAAAAATCATTGAATTGTGGAAAATTTTTTTAAATAATTAAAATTTTTGCCGCGAATTTTTTCAAAATTTTTTGAAATAATTGAATTGATTCGAAGAATTTTATCAAACTTTTTAAAAATAATTGAATTTTTGCAACGAATTTTATTAGAATTTTCAAAAATAATTGAATTCTTATGAAGAACTTTTATTAATTTTTTTGTTAATGAATTGAATTATTGCGAAAAAATTTATTGAACATTTGCAAATGATTGAATTCTTGCAAAGAATTTTATCAAAAAATTTTATAATAATTGAATTTTTTCGAAGAATTTTATTGTTTATGAAAACAAGTGAATTATTGCAAAGAATTTTATCAAAAAATTTGATACTAATTGAATTTCTTCGAAGAATTTTATTGTTTATGAAAATAATTGAACTTAGAAAGAATTTTATTGTTTATGAAAATAATTGAATGTAGAAAGAATTTTATTAAAATTTTACATAATCTTAATTAAATTTATTTGAAGAATTTCTTTGAGTTTCTTTAAAATAATGGACTTTCTTTTAACATTTTAATTACAAGTTTTCACAGTAATTGTTCATTAAAATAATTGAATTATTTATTATTTATAAAAATAGTTGAATTCCCGGTTAAAAAAAATGTTATTCTTCATAAAAATAATAATTGAATTATTGCGAAGAAATTTATAAAAAATTTGTAAATAGTAGAATTCCTCTGAAATTTTTATTATTTAATTCATTCATTCAAAATTGTTATTTTCTAAAATTTCAAATGAAATTTCCATTTAAATAATTGAATTCGTTTTGGGAAATATTTTATTAAAATCGTAGAAATTGAATGTCATTAAAATTGGAAAAATTTCTGAAAATAATTGAACTTTGGAGAAGAATTTTGTCATATTATAAAGATAATTGGTATTTTTACGAGATTTTTTTCATGATTTGAACATAGTTGAATTTAATATAAAGAATTTTATTTTTTTTAAAGAATGTTTGCAATTATTTTTAAATTCTACAAAATTGAATTTTTCTCAGTTTTTTCAACAAAAATTTGAATTAGAAAATTTTCAAATTTTATTATTTTTAAAATTGCTTTTTTTTTAAAGAATGTTTGCAATTATTTTTAAATTCTACAAAATTGAATTTTTTTAGTTTTTTCAACAAAAATTTGAATTAGAAAATTTTCAAGTTTTATTATTTTTAAAATTTCTAATTTTATTTAAAAAGGTAGTAGGAAGTTAGGCGCGCGATTTGTTGCTAGTTAATATCTAATTTGGAATTTATTTACACTGAAAAAAAATTAATTTGATTCAAATAAATATTTTTTGATTCAAGTAATAATATTTATTTGATAATAGGCGAATAATCGGTTATTTGAATCGAATAAATTTTTTTTTTCGATGCATTTAATTAAAATTTGTGTCTAAATAAATTTATAGTAAATTTTTAAATTTATTTAATTTTGTTCAGTGTGTGAGAAATTTCTTTTGTGAAAACGAGTTGTATGCGTGTGTATCGGAAAAGAAAACCGAGTCGACAACAGGTGATTTAATTCCACCACAAAGTCAATTTGACACCGGATGGAAATCTTGGTTATTTTTTTTTTTGTTTATAAGAAAAGAAACAACTACTGTGCAGTTACGTAAGAAGAGGCACGAAAAAAAACTATCACGTTTTATCCATTAAATATAATATTAGCACAATGTTTGCAATTGAAATTTTTTTTCCCTAGATTCGTAAAAAACGATTGTTACCAAACAAGAAACAAATGGAAAGAATTCACAAACGGACAAGAAAAAAGAGGGTAAAATCCACGTTTCTAAAAAATATTTTTTCTTTAAGAACAAGAAAAAAAGGCAAACAAGAGAATTTTTATAACACGGTAAATCGTTAGGTATTAAAATAACACTAAAAAGGATTAAAATAATCCAATTTAGTGTTATTTTAATCCATTTTAGTGTTATTTTAATACCTAATGCTTTACCGTGATAATAAAAACAGGAGAAGCATTAGAAGGGTATTTTTTTAATAGGAACATTTTTTAAAAAAAACTAAAGTTGGAAAACAATTTGGTCTGGTGAAAATTTATAAAATGATGATTGAGAGGGGAAAAAAGAGACGAGATTGGAAAAGAAGAAGAAGAAGAAGAGAAATGAGATTTTTTTGCTGACATCGATCTGTGACGGAGTGACATAAACAAAATTAAAGGGCGCAGTAATGGAACACATATGATCATTGTTCGTGAAGGTATGGCAAGGCCGAACCTCGTCATTGGATAATTGGACATTTGTACTTGTTCTCTCCTACTTGTACGAATCTGCTCTCTAAAGCCTCTAACATATTGCTAGTCTCGTGATGCAAAATGTGCTTCATAGAATAATGGGCTCGTACTGATTTGAACTTAAATGGACCCAACAACAATGCGTTTAAAGAATCAAAAAATCAAACCACCAAGTCTGCAATGATTGCCTGCGATTTTCATTTATCACAATGGAATGTGCAAAACTGTGCGCGCACTTAATGAACATTAAATTTTATTTTAAGATATACAAGAAGACTTGTTAATTCTCTCGAATTTCAAGTAGTTACACTGAAAAAAAAATTTATTTGATTCAAATAACCGATTATTTGACTATTATCAAATAAATATTTACTTGAATCAAATAATTTTTATTTCAATCAAATAAATTGTATTTGAATCAAATATTTCGCAGTATTTGAAGCAAATACTAATTAATTGATTCAAATACTACACCCAGAAAAAAATATTATTTAAACCAAATATATTTTATTTGACTTAAATAAACGTAACTTTGTCTCAGAACCAACTAGACTTTTTATTTGTTTTAAATATAATTTTTATTTGACATAAATAAAACATATATTTGAGTCAAATAAAATTTTATTTAAACCAAATAAAATTTATTTGAAACAAATAAAAAGTCTAGTTGGTTCTGAGACAAATATACAATTTCTCTGGGTGTAATTAATTGATTCAAATAAAAATTATTTGATTCAAGTAAATATTTATTTGATTATAGACAAATAATCGGTTATTTGAATCAAATAAATTTTTTTTCCAGTGTAATATTTAATGGTGTTTGTGCAGGGTTGCCACTACAAAAAACTCCTATAAAGTACCGAAATACTTTATTTTATACTACAAAATAATACCACACTGAAAAAAAATTTATTTGATTCAACAATCAAATAACCGATTATTATTTGACTATTATCAAATAAATATTTACTTGAAACAAATAATTTTTATTTGATTCAAATAAAGTGTACTTGATTCAAATAAATTGTATTTGAAGCAAATATTTCAGTATTTGAAACAAATATTTCAGTATTTGAAGCAAATATAATTTAATTGCTTCAAATAAAAATTATTTGATTCAAGTAAATATTTATTTGATAATAGTCAAATAATCGGTTATTTGAATCAAATAAATTTTTTTTAGTGCAATTTTCAGAATAAAATTAATTATCTAAAAAAAATTAATTAATGAAAAGAAAATAATAATTTTTCTTCGCAAATTTTTCTTTTCGTAAATTAATTAATTTGTAAGAAAAATATTTCTTCACAAACATTTTTATTTTTCATTATATTTAAATTTATATTATATTTATTATATTTGTAATTAATTTACAAAAAAAAAATATTTGTAAACAAAAGATATTATTTTTTTAGTAGGAAAATAATTTTTTTCTTTTAATCATTGCGAACTTCACCGAGGTATTAATTATTCATTATTATTAATATTAATTAATTAATTAACTATAATAATTTTCGTATTTTATTCCTTCATTCCGTCTGTTCACACATAGAAGTTAATTTCTTATAATTTTATAATAGTAATTGAAAATAGAAAATTTATTATAAAATATTCACGTTTCTTATAATATTTTTCGTTGAAGATTCTCAATTTTCAGAAGGAAATTCATTGCATAATTTCTATTTATTAATTACGATTGGAAATTACTTTTACGAAATTTAACATTTTTAAATTCATTTTAAATTTTATTATTTTCATAAATTCAAAGAAAATTTTTTGAAATTTTTTCCAAAAAATTTACAAAAATCAAATTTAACTAATTATTTGGCAAAATTTATTAACATAAAATAATTAAAAGGAAAATTCCTCGAAAAAATCACAATCATCTTTGTATAAATACCAAAATTTTTTGAAATTTTTTCCAAAAAATTTCCAAAAATCAAATTTAACTAATTATTTGGCAAAATTTATTAACATAAAATAATTAAAAGGAAAATTCCTCGAAAAAATCACAATCATCTTTGTATAAATACCAAAATTCTTCTCCAAAATTAAATTATTTGCAAAATTTTTCCTGATTTCAATGATTTTCAATATCTACTATTTTTAGAAATTTCATTTTCAATTTTTAGAAATTTATTTGATAATTCTTAAAAAATTCCAACAAAATTATCCTTAAAAATTTAATTATTGCAAATAATAAAAGTTTTAAATAAATCCAATTATTAACACATTTTTTTATAAATTTCATGCCAATAATTTAATTATTTTCATAAATAATACATTTTTTTATAAACTCAATTATTTTTATAAATAATTAATTTATTTAGAGAATTTAATTATTTTCATAAATAATAAAGCTCATCTCAAAATTTTACACGTTTTTAGTACAATAAATTTTAATCGAATTCCTCTGAAAACGTAATTATTCTTACAAGATTTCTTAAAATTTATATTAATAAATTTATATTAATAAATTTTTCTAAATAATTAGTTGAATTTGATTTTTGTAAACTTTTTGGAAAAAATTTTCTTACGCTGTGTATTTAATTAAAAAATTTCTGCATCATCCAAATTTCTTAAAATTGAGTTTAACACAAATGTATATTTGAAAATCCTTAAAGAATTTTATCAAAAAATTATTAAAAATAGTTGATTTATAGAGAAAAATTTTAGTTAAAAATTCGATAAAATAATAATTGAATTGAATTTATGAAAATAATGAATTTTAAAATGAATTTTAAAATGTTAAATTTTGTAAAAGTATTTTATTTAAAAAAGAAAATTAGCGGAAACTTCCTATGAATTTAGAAACATTCTTATAAAATAGTGTAGAATCCTAAAAAATTTCAAATATTTAAAATTTGAAACCTTTTTTCAAAATTATTCAATTATTTAAATACAATTGTTAATTTATTAAATAATTAAACGTTTTTTTAATAATTAAATTATTTTGACGAATTTTAAGCAATCTTGTAAGAATAATTACATTATTAGAGGAATTCGATTAAAATTTATTGCACTAAAATTGTGAAAAATTTTGAGATGAGCTTTATTATTTATGAAAATTTCTGACTTTTTCTTAGAATATTTTATTATTATTATTATTATTATTATTATTATTATTATTATTATTATTATTATTATTATTGTGGTTATAGTAATTATTATCTATATATTCCAATTTATATTTTATAATTGTGAATATATATATTTATACTCTTTATATATTTTATTTTACATAAAATTAAAAATTTGAAATTTGAAATTGCTAGTTTTATTTTAAAACTGAAAATTTAAATTGCTAATTTTATTTTAAGATTGAAATTTGAAATTGCTAGTTTTATTTTAAAATTAAAAATTTAAATTGCTAATTTTATTTTAAATTTATAATTTTAAATTGCTAGTTTTAATTTGAAATTTTAATTTTAAATTGCTAGATTTATTTTAAAATAACAAATTTAAATTGCTAATTTTATTTAAAAATTTAAATTTGAAATTGCTAGTTTTATTTTAAAATTGAAAATTTAAATTGCTAATTTTATTTTAAAATTAAAATTTGAAATTGTTAGTTTTATTTTGAAGTTTAAACTTGAAATTGCTAATTTTATCTTAAAATTGAAAATTCAAATTGCTAATTTTATTTTAAAATTGAAATTTGAAATTGCCAATTTTATTCCAAAATTTAAACAGTGCTAAGAATTGTTGCTCGTGAAAAAAGAGTGATTATTCACTAGAAATCAAATTTTAATCGTTGGGAAAAAAACTGCCTCGATTGGCAGGAAGGGAAAAAAAGAGGAAAATTTGAAAACGAAACTGTAACGAACAAGTATATAGATATATGCATATAAGCCTATAGACATAAAGGTCTTTTGTAATAACAGTAAATGTCAGATGGAAAATACTCGCTCAACAAGGCTTATTTCATTTTGCTCGTTCATTCCTGGATTTCAAATGGATCAGTTCATTAAAAATAGAGAAGTAAAGAATGGCGCGCCTTTTTCTACAGTTTATTTGCCTTCTAGTCTCTCTCTCTCTCTCCAGGTGTACGTATATATATATATATATATATATATATATATATATATATATATATATATATATATATATGCATTATTATTGCTTTGCAACGGTTCGGTAACCATTCGTGCAAAAATTATTCTGCCTCTAGGGGTCAACAAACCAACAACGCCGAAACTTTCTTGATTATTAGGAAATTCCCTATTGCAAACACAAACATATATTATATTCCTCGCAATAACTTTCCTTAAAAATATACAACAACTAATTCCTGCACGAGAATATTTATTTATTTATTTATTAATTTATTTATTTATTTATTTATACAACAAAAGATGTGGAAAAAATCAATTTTAAAAATCAAATTAGTTCCGCAGGATATAAAGGCTTGCGAAAATCCAAACGTATCTAAATGCTAATGCGAAATTCTTTGAAGTCATTTCAAGTATTTGGAAAATTTTTTAATAAAATTTAATAAAATTTCAAGAAATTAAAGGGAATTTTCACAAGGTTTAGAGAGAGAGAGAGAGAGAGAGAGAGAAGGTATTTTAAGCACGAGGAAAATCTCTAGATTATATATACGTAGACACAATATATAAAAGAGAGTCTAGGACGTTTTCAGAAAATTGTGAAAGAGTCAAGAAGATTCTGCTGAGATTTTTCAGGATTAAACGGACTTTGAAGGTTTTTTTTTAAGAAAATCGCTATATTCAAGATTCCACTATACATTTTTTACGAACGAGTCCTAAAAAGGTTTTAAAATCTACAACTTTAAAAGTATATATTATTCCCCGCAGAAAGGGAGGAAAATCGATTTTTCGATTGCGAAAAAAAGACAAAAAGGAAGAAAAGAAAAAGAAAAAAAGAAAAGAGAAGAAAAGAAAAGAGAAAAAAAGAGAAGAAACAAAAAGAAAAGAGAAAAAAGAAAAAAAAGAAAAGAGAAAAAAGAAAAAAAGATAAGGAAAAAAAGAAAAGAATAGAGAAAAAAGAAAAGAGAAAAAAGAAAAAAAAAGAAAAAGAATCAAAAGTAGAAGAAACAGTGTTTTGAAACCACGAGGCAAAAAATATTCGCTACAAAAAAAAATGTTTCTAAAGATAAACGTCCTAGAAAAGGAGATAAAAAGCAAAAAAACATATTATTAAGTGCATTTTGTCTATTTCAAAAGAATCTAATCTCGACACATCTTTTTACAATGCCTTTTACACTTTTTTTTCGCTCTCTCAACAACAATCTTAGAAATACAATATATGATTATAAATCCCGCATATATATATATAATACCAGTTAATGTAAAATTAGAATTTTTTTTTTATCTGCAAAATAAGAATTGCATATTCGATGCAAAAAATAGTTACAGGAAATTTTAAACTAGTCACTAAAAAAAAGCACGAAATGAGTCGTGAAATAGTGAAATTGTCAATAAAGAGCAAACAAGATTGAAAATCTCTTTTTTCCACTTTTTCCCCGGATATGTGTTATTTACTTTTAGAGATGAGATGTAAAGGGACTTGAAAAATGCAAAATAAGATCATAAAGTCAGCGTATTTGTATATAACGGAGCAAAAGAGCAATATATCCATCCTCTTGATATAATATATAAATTTTTGAATATGTTTTATGTAGTGTTCGCCAGGTAGATTTGAAAAGAAGAACTTTTCATATCATCTACTCTCGTTCTTGTTATCAAGGATGTAAAATTTTGATAACGGAATTCTCTTAATATAACCACACGGAGGGTAAAAATTTTCCTTTAGAAAAAAAAATAAGTAAAGAAAGGAGAGAGTTTTTTTGTCTCTCGTGAAATTTGTTGGTACTCGTGCAATATAAAAGCTTCAAGAAGATTAATTTAATTATGAAGATGGTTATAGTTTATAATTAAAATACACTAATAGAAGATTATAAGAAGAGTGGAAGAATTTTTGAAAGAAATTATAAAAAAAGAAGAAAAGCAGTAAAACTTGCTTTATTACGTACAACTTTATATAATCGCATTGTATTTTTTCGAGGAAATATTTTTTTGGTTTTTGGAAATCAAATTTTGGGAAAAAATTTAATTTGCAGTATTTTTGTATTTATTTTTGCCTCATGAAGTATTAAATTACCATGAATTGTAATATAAAATATTCAGTTTTTTCTATTTTTGACAATAATTTATTTTTAAATAACTATTTTTGAAAAACTAGAAAAAAAAATTTCTTGGCGAAAATTCAAATCAATTTTGAAAACGAAAATGTTAAAATTTTTGTAAACTTTCAGCATTTTGTTTGTTTTTCTTATTTCACACAAACGAAAGTGAAAAAAGTTGGGAAATCTGGAACAGTAGTATTATTTAAAAAACTTTAAAAAATTACCTCACAAGAATTCTATTCTTTTCTAAAAATAATAAAATTTACAACGAAAATTCAATTATTTTCATAAATAATATAATTCTTCGTAGAAATTCAATTATTTTTTAAAAAATTGATAAATCCTAGAATTTTTCTTTTTTTAATAATCATTCAATTATTTTCTCAAATAATAAATTTTTTCACAAGAATTCAATTATTTTTCCAAATAACAAAATAATTTTTTACCTGAATTCAATTATTTACAAAAATTAAATAAAATTCTTCACAAAAATTCAATTATTTTCACAAGTAATAAAATTTACAAAGAGAATTAAATTATTTTCAAACATAATAAAATTCTTCCTAGAAATTCAATTATTTTTCCAAATGATAAAATAATTTTTCACGTGAATTCAATTATTTACAGAAATTAAATAAACTTTATTATCACAAAAATTTAATTATTTTCCCAAATAATAAAATTCTTCTTAGAAATTCAATTATTTTTATAAATAATAAAATTCTTCTTAGAAATTCAATTATTTTTATAAATAATAAAATTCTTCTTAGAAATTAAATTACTTTTTTCTTAAATTTATAAATTCTAAAATTCTTTCTTTATTTTTTTTTGCAATCATTCAATTATTTTGCCAAATAGTAAATTTTTTCACGAGAATTAAATTATTTTCCCAAATAATAAAATAAATTTCCATGAAAATTCAATTATTTAGAAAAATTAAATAAAAATTCTTCACAAGAATTCAATTATTTTCCCAAATAAGAAAATTTACAACCAGAATTCAATTTTTTCTCAAAAATAATAAAATTCTTCCTAGAAATTCAATTTTTTTTTCAAAATTAATAAATTCTTGAATTCTTTATTATTTTTTTACAATTATTCAAGTATTTTCTCAAATAATAAAATTTTTTCACAAGAGTTCAATTATTTTTCCAAATAACAAAATAATTTTTAACGGGAAATCAATTATTTTCAACATTTAAATAATATTCTTCTTCGAAATTCAATTATTTTCAAAAGTAATTAAATTCTTCTTGGAAATTCAATTATTTTCATAAATTATAAATTTCTTTTTAGAAATTCAATTATTATTCCAAATAATAAAATAATTTTTCACATGAATTCAATTATTTACAGAAATTAGATAAAATTCATCACTAAAATTCAATTATTTTCCCCAAGAATAAAATTCTTCTTAGAAATTCAATTATTTTTATAAATAATAAAATTCTTCTTAGAAATTAAATTATTTTTTTCTTAAATTTTTAAATTCTAGTATTCTTTCTTTTGTTTTACAATTATTCAATTATTGAACCAAATAGTACATTTTTTCACGAGAATTCAATTATTTTCCCAAATATTGAAATAATTTTTCACAGAAAATTCAATTACTTAGAAAAATTAAATAAAAATTCTTCACAAGAATTTAATTATTTACCCAAATAATAAAATTTACAACCAGAATTCAATTTTTTTCCATAAATAATAAAATTTACAACCAGAATTCAATTTTTTTCCATAAATAATAAAATTCTTCCTAGAAATTCAATTTTTTTTAAACATTGATAAATTCTTGCATTCTTTATTTTTTTTACAATTATTCAAGTATTTTCTGAAATAATAAAGTTTTTCACAAGAGTTCAATTACTTTTTCCAAATAACAAAATTATTTTTCACCAGAATTCAATTATTTACAAAAATTAAATAAAATTCTTCCCAAAAATTGCATTATTTTTCCAAATTCGTCACAGAAATTGAATTTTTTTTTGAAAAATTGTTAATTTCTTTATAATAATTAAATTTCGAAAAACATTTAATTGTTTAATGTAATATCTATTTTTGCACATAAATAGTTGAATTTCACTTGAACTTTCTAAAAAAATTTGATTTATAAATGAAATTCAATTGAAACTTTAGAGAATAATTGATTATTAAAAGCGTTGTTTGATTTTTTTAGAAATAACTAAAACTAGAATAAAATTCTTGGCAAAAATTCAAATCAATTTTGAAAACGAAAATTTCGAAATTTTTCTATATTTTCAGCATTTTGTTTTTTTTTATGTTACACAAACGAAGGTGAAAATCATTGGGAAATCTGCATCAGTAGGTTTTTTTAATTCAAGACAGAATGCGGTTTATAATATTTCCAACCTTGAATATAGTTTCTATATTTATTGTTATAAATACAATATATATATATATATATATGTAAAGTGTTGTGAAATTTTTTTTTTTTGTTAAAAAATGGTATATTTAAAAAGTATTCTATATAATTTTATAATTATGAAAATTGTCATATTATTCTAAAAACGAATTGTATTATTCTCGTTTGAGAACCTTGAGTTTTTATAATATAATGAATGAATTTTGAAATATGAATTTCTTAGTGTGTACCCATAGCTATATATTGTGGTTTTAAACAATATAAGAGAACACACGCTATAAGAATTATTATTATACAATATTTTTGAAATTTGTTAATATCGTTTTAAAGAGAAAATTATTATTATTATTATTATTATTATTATACAACTGCGGCAATTAAATACAACGTTTACGCAAAATTTTCTCTTACTTATTCCGAGAAAATTTTAAATGTAGGCAAAAAAATGCTATTGTTAATTTATTTTTTTCGCGCGACATTATTATTTTTCAAACAACTAATGAGAATGATATTCATTCTTTGTATGAATATGCATGGTCATGAATTTCATCTCGTTATATAGAGTCGTGATATGGTCTCGTTTTTTTTGTGCAGCCTCATTGGGTGGAAATATTTTTTTTTAACTCACAAATTTGCATATTTTTATGTACGTAAAGATTGCATTTAGGCAAAGATTTTTTCGTGACTACAATATTTTTTTCAGTATTTTTTTTTATGTTTCTTTTGTATTCCTGAAAATGATCCAAAAATGTAATTCCTTCTTTATACGTTAATTTTCTTTTAAACATAATCTCTTTTTTTTCTTTTTCCCTTTTTAAACCCTCTTTTTATTTTTTTTTAATAATAATACTTAATTTTCAGGCTTCGCACTCATCTACTGAAAACTACTATTATTACTACTTTTTTTTACAATTTGCTGTTATTTGGATACTTTTTAAAATTTATGACTCTAAAAACTACATTTTTGTTGATCTTTTGGGGGAAATTTGCATCACTTTAAATTCGACAATAATTGAAATAGAAAAAATTATAAAAATTATTATTATAATTTTTTCATTTTCTAAATTTCGAAAATAAAGATTAACTCTTCAACAATTGCAATATATAACTGTTTCAGAGACAAATAGTTGGATTTGAATAAAAATTTCATGGACTACTTTTTATTATTTGTGAATTAAATTCATTTTGATGACTCGGATATTAATTGATACTGTTCGAGCCATAGTTTGGGACGGGTAAAAAATTTTTTTAATAACGATTATCAATAAAGAAAAAATAAATTTCGTTAAAAATGCAATTTTTTATCTTCTGCTGATTATCGGCTGTGGTTACTTTATTATTAATTAAGAATTAAATTAATTTTGTTGACATAATTAATTGATACTAATCTAGCCGTGCTTTGGGACCAGTAAATAATTTTTTTAATAACAATTGTTAAGAAAGAAAGAATAAGTTTTGATAAAAAAAATTTTCTTTATTTTCTTTCTTTATTTTTTTCTATTTTCTTAAATAATAAACCTTTTCACGATAATACAATTATTTACAACCATTAAATAAAATTCTTCGCACAAAAATTTAATTATTTTTCGAAATTGTAAACTTTACAACGAGAATTCAATTATTTTCATAAATAATAAAATTCTTCTTAGAAATTCAATTATTTTTTATAAAATTGATAAATTTTTGAATTCTTTCTTTATTTTTTTACAATTATTCAATAATTTTGACAAACAATAAATTTTTTCACAAGAATTCTAATGTTTTTCCAAATTACCAAATAGTTTTTAACGGGTGTTCAATTATTTACAGAAATTAAATAAAATTCATCACTAAAATTTAATTATTTTCCCAAATAATAAAATTTACAACGAGAATTCAATTATTTTCATAAATAATAAAATTCTTCTTAGAAATTAAATTAGTTTTTTTCTAAATTGTTAAATTCTTGAATGCGTTCTTTATTTTTTTTACAATTGTTCAATTATTTTGCCAAATAGTAAATTTTTTCATGAGAATTAAATTATTTTCCCAAATAATGAAATAATTTTTCACGAGAATTCAATTATTTACAAAAATTAAATAAAATTCTTCACAAGAATTCAATTATTTTTTCTTAAATTGTTAAATTCTTTATTTTATTATTTTTTTTACAATTATTCAATCATTTTCCCAAATAGCGCATTTTTTTACGAGAATTCAAGTATTTAAAAAAAATCAACGATAACTTTTGGTAAAAATTCAATTATTTTCATAAAAAATAAAATTTGTCATAAATATTGAATTATTTTTTGATAAATTGATAAATTCTTTATAAGAATTAAATTTCGAGAAACATTCAATTGTCCAATATAATATTTATTTTTGTACTTAAATATTTGAATTTTAGTCGAATGTTTTAATATAAATTGATTTATAAACAAAATCCAGTTAAAATTTTAGATAATAATTGATTATTAAAAGCATTGAAGAACGATTTTTTTAGAAATAACTAAATTTTAAAAGATTTGAAAATTGAAATGGTTTGAAAATTTTAATTGGAAATCTAATAAAATTTATACTTTTTTGTGGAAAAATTATTAATTTATTTTCTTAATTCCTGTGAAAAATTTCATTTAAATTTTTTCAAATTATTTTATTCGTCTACTTTTAAGAATCACTTTAAAACACAATTGTGTTTTTTAGGATAAAAATTCAGAAAATAATTGAATTTTTCAAAAATTTGGAATGAAACTTTACATCAGAAGTAATAAAAAATAAATATTTTTAATTGAAGTTAGGAAAACAGGAAATATAGATTCAAATTTTTGTGAATTGACTGAAACAATTTTTTTTATTCGTTAAAGTTAATTTACGATAGCTACTTTTTTGATACTTTTTTTAGTATTAAATCTTCTTTTTACTACTTTTTTCAGTAATGAATCTAGTTTTTAATAGTTTTTCAGTATT
The DNA here is from genome assembly GCA_032873175.1 of Leptopilina drosophilae. NCBI lineage: Eukaryota > Metazoa > Arthropoda > Insecta > Hymenoptera > Figitidae > Leptopilina > Leptopilina drosophilae. Next base: position 52,501,589 of record CM065480.1, read on the forward strand.
AAGTCTACTTTTTACTACTTTTTTCAGTATTAAATCTAGTTTTTAATACTTTTTCAGTATTAAGTCTACTTTTTACTACTTTTTTCAGTATTAAATCTAGTTTTTAATACATTTTCAGTATTAAGTCTACTTTTTACTACTTTTTTCAGTATTAAATCTAGTTTTTAATACTTTTTCAGTATTAAGTCTACTTCTTACTACTTTTTTCAGTATTTAATCTACTTTTTAATACTTTTTCAGTATTAAGTCTACTTTTTAAAAATTAAATTATACTTTTTAAAAATTAATTATTGAGCGTGAAGTCTGCATTTTATAATAATTTAATAACAATTAATTTTTTAATAATTCTAATAAGAAATATTTTTTTGTTTCAGGAAAGTTGAACATGTTTTTGATTGTGCAGCCTCATTGGGTGGAAATATTTTTTTTTAACTCACAAATTTGCATATTTTTATGTAAGTAAAGATTGCATTTAGAGGCAACGATTTTTTCGTGACTACAATATTTTTTTCGAATATTTTTTTGTTTCTTAAATTAATTTATTAATTAATAATTAATTTTTTAATAATTCTAATAAGAAATATTTTTTTTTGTTTCAGGTGAATATGTTTTCTGCCAGATTTATTTCGTAAGTAAATATTGATGTAAATAATTCTGGCGCGTTGCGGAAAAAAAGATTAAAACCCTTTTCTAACGTAATTAGACGAATAAATCTTTTTTTAATTTTTGATTAGTTTTTCGAAAATTAAAATTCGATTGTCCTCTATTTTTGTAAAAGGAAAATCACTATATTTTTGCTTTTGATTTTTGAATAAAATGGGTGTAAATTTTATCGAGTTGATAATATTGTCTGACGGTTCGTGACCATCAGACTATCAGAGAATTAGGATGCATATAGTGTGAGGCCTCTCTTTGATTCTTGATTGTGAAGGTGAAAAGGTGTTTCGAAGGGAAGGGAGCGTGGCATTCTCTGCATAGCATCCTTCTGACGGTTCACCTTCGTGTTCATCTACAAATACATTCACAATTTATACTCTACACACCATAGAATACATTCTCATTTATTTATACACCTATATCTATTTTTTTTTCACCCACAATAAAGGTACCGTAATCGACAAAGTGAATGATTTCAAAAAAAAAAATAAATAAATAAAAAATCACGACGAGAAAAAAAGGGGGGAGGGAGGGCGAAAAAAAATGTCCGAATCAGTAGCCACGATCATGGATCAGTTATTGCCTTATTTTTTTTCTGCGTCAAATATAAGCTGAGAAACAAATTTCCAGCATTTATTTCACCAAAGATTTTAGAGATGAATATTTTAGATTACCTCTTAGCCTTTCTAAACTTCTTCCAACCAGTCAGAGGGGGGCAAAAATCGTGACTAAAATTTTCAACATTGTGTCCCCGCTTTGTTACTTGAAATTGCATTCATTTCGCTTTTTAGAAATGAATTTGAAATTAAATTTTAATTGAAAATTTACCTGTGGGAAAGTTTGTAAAATAATTCTCTGCGAAATATTTTTTACGAAAAAAAACAGGGACCGCCACCGACACGATGTGACACGAAAATCAGTATCGTGTCGGTATCGTGTCGACGCCCGATACGATGCATCGTGTCGAGAAAAGTATCGTGTTGCGACACGATACGATACCGACACGATACGAAATTAACGTGTCGCACATGTTACATTAAAAAATGCTTTTTATCAGCACATGGCGCATATACAGCCATCTTGTAAAACCAAAAATATATATATTTTAAGTTGCGCAGTGTACTACCACCACACTTGGACATGCGCAGTAGTGTAATTTGGTATTTATTGCTGCGCAGTAGTGTAATTTGGTATTTATTGCTGCGCAGTAGTGTAATTTGGTATTTATTGCTGCGCAGTAGTGTAATTTGGTATTTATTCCTGCGCAGTAATGTAATTTAGTATTTATTCCTGCGCAGTAATGTAATTTAGTATTAATGGATGCGCAGTAGTATAATTTAGTATTGATTGATGCGCAGTAGTGTAATTTAATAATAATGGATGCGCAGTAGTGTGATTTGGTATTTATTGCTGCGCAGTAATGTAATTTAGTATTAATGGATGCGAAGTAGTATAATTTAGTATTGATTGCTGCGCAGTAGTGTAATTTAATATTAATGGATGCGCAGTAGTGCAATTTAGTATTAATTGATGCGCAGTAGTCTACCACCGCAATTGGGCATGCGCAGTAATCTAGTTTAGTATTAATTGCTGCGCAGTATATTAAACCTGCATACTGCGCAGTAATAAATACAAAAATTACATTATTACGCAGCAATTAATGCTAGATTAGACTACTGCGCAGCAATTAATACTAAATTATGTCACTGCGCATCAATAAGTACTAATTTGCACTACTGCGCATGTCCAAGAGCAACTGTAGGCTTCTGCGCAGCAATAAGTACTAATTTGAACTACTGCGCATGTCCAAGTGTAGTGATAGGCTACTGCGCAGCAATAAGTACTTAGTTGCCCTACTGCGCATGTCTAAGAGTAATGTAATTGCTACTGCGCAACAATAAATACTAAATTGCACTTCTGCGCATGTCCGCCATATTGAATTTGTTACTAAGTTATTATATGTAATGTAATTACATAAATTACGTAAGACATTTAGGGGGTATGGGGGTCTGTAAATTCTTACAAACAATAAAAATGGCGCTAATGTATGTAAAATATCTTACATTAATGGGAGGGGGGGGGGTAAATTAAAAAAATATTTTTCGTAATTTATGGATGGCCCCCAACATTATTTTGTAATTTTGTTTAATATGATTGTGCACATCTTATGTAATTTAATCAGCTATTTTTGTAATGCGACACGATACGAAAATCCTATCGTGTCGGTATCGTGTCGGCATCGTGTCGCGACACGATACTCTTCTCCGTGGTAGAATAATATCGTATCTTGACACGATACCGACACGATACCTTTGCTTCGTGACGGTCCCTGAAAAAAAATGAAGAAATGATAATTAAAAAAAATTAAATGAATGAGAATAAAAATTGTAATTAAATTTAAAATGTAATTTTTAATTTTTAAAATTGTAGAATATAGTTCGTTAAGTAATTCTCTAAAAAATATTTGTTATGAAAGAATAAAGAAAAGAATTTACAGTAAATTCAAAAATGGGGAATAATCAAAAGAATATAAAATTTATAATTAAAATTAAATTTATAAATTAAAATTTTTTAAAAGTAAAATATAATTCGTTAAGTAATTCTCTAAAAAAAATTTGTTATGAGAAAAAATAAAGAAAAGAATTTACAGTAAATCAAAAAGGGGGAATAAATAAAATAATATAAAATTTATAATTAAAATGAAATTTTATTTTATAAGTTAAAAATTTTTAAAAGTAAAATATAATTCGTTAAGTAATTCTCTAAAAAATATTTGTTATGAAAAAATAAAGAAAATAATTTACAGTAAATTAAAAAATGGGGAATAATTAAAAGAATATAAAATTTATAATTAAAATTAAATTTAAATTTATAAATTAAAATTTTTTAAAAGTAGAATATAGTTCGTTAAGTAATTCTCTAAAAAATATTAGTCATGAAAGAATAAAGAAAAGAATTTACAGTAAATATAAAAATGGAGAATAATCAAAGAAATATAAAATTTATAATTTAAATTAAATTTAAATTCATAAATTAAAAATTTTTAAAAGTAAAATATAATTCGTTAAGTAATTCTCTAAAAAATTTTTGTTATGAGAAAAAATAAAGAAATGAAATTACAGTAAATTAAAAAGGGGGAATAAATGAAAGAATATAAAATTTGTAATTAAAATTAAATTTAAATTTATAAATGAAAATTCTAGGTAAAAATATTTTATTGTTTAATTCTTTGGAAAATATTTGCCATTCACGAGAGAAAAAAATAAAAAGTAAATAAAAGTAGAAAAATAAATAAAGAAATAAAGAATTATAATAAAATTTTAATTTATTTTCTCTGAAAAAAAGGTTTTTTCCAAAAGAATAAATAGTAAAAGAGGAATTTAAATAAATATGAAATATTTTCTCGCATAATTCATTGCAAAATATTTTTCATTTACCAAAAAAAATTAAAAAATGGGAATTAAATATTGAAATTGAAAACTTATAGAAATATTTTTACTAAAAATAATAAATTTTTTGGAAATTTTTTTTGTTTACAAGCAAATGAGGAGTAAATGAGCAAATGAGAATAAATAAAGAATGATAATTAAAAGGAATTTAAAATTATAATTGAATTCAAATTTTTTTTCTAATTTGATTTTTCCAAGAGAATAATAAGTAAAAAAGGAATTTAAATAATTTTATGAAATGATTTCTTAAATAATTTTTTGCAAAATGTTTGTCATTTATAAAAAAAAATTAAAAAATGGGAATTAAATTTAAATTGAAAACTTAGAAATGGAAAATATTTTATTATAAACAATAAATTCTTAGCAAAATATTTTTTTAAAATTATTTTTCGTTTTTTTTCGTCTTTTTTTATTTCTCGTTTAGAAATAAAAAGGAAAAAGCACAAATAAATAATTATTTATTATTTATTAATATTTATTTTTATTATTATTTACTTAAAAATATTTTGCAAAGAATTTATTACTTATAATAAAATATTTTCCATTTCTAAGTTAATATTTATTTTTTATTTTATTATTATATTATATTATTATATTATATTATTATATTATATTATTATATTATATTATTATATTATATTATATTATTATATTATATTATTATATTATATTATATTATATTATATTATATTATATTATATTATATTATATTATTATTTCATTCTTATTGTTATTATTTTTTGATTTACTTTATTTAAATTAATAAATTTTCATTGTAATGTAAAATGATGGAAAAGAATTCAAAGTTATAATTTCATTTTTTTATAAATAAATTGTTTTTTTTCAAAAGAATGAAAAAAATAATAAATAAATAATAAATAAAAAAGGAATTTAAAAATTATAATTAAATTAAAATTGAAAAGTTAGATATGTGAAATATTTTATTGAATCATTTTTTTATAAAATATTTATTTAAAAAAAATTGTTTCATTATCTTTCATATTATTCTTTATTTTCGCATTTTCTTTTTGTTTATAGTGAATAAATAAGGAATCATCATGAAAGCACGTTTCTCGATTTAAAAGGAATTTTAGTAATAAATAATTCTTCTAATTTTACATTATTATTTTATTATTTTCTTTATCAAATTGTCTGTTTCTTTCGCTTTCACGTGTCTAATTTTTTAATTATTATCTTTTTTTTCCTTTAAACGTGAAATTTGTTTTTTTTTCTTTCTAAGAAGTTATAATTATTAATTTTGCTCGTGTTGGGTCTTCACTTCTTTTACCTTTTTTTTTATCAAATTTTCTTAATTACAAATGGTGTAATTATATGTGTTGGAAAATGTGGTTTGAAACTCTTTAACGATAATGTATTCCCCGATAAGACTCTCTCATTTAATATTTCTGACTCACATTGTTATACTTTTTATCTTATCACAAAGAATGAAATATCCGATTGTATAGATTTTCAGTGTCTCTTTAATTATGTGTATTTTATTATAAAAGTAAATTTGAAAATTTAAAGAAAAATATTTTCTTAAAAAAAAATTTTGTTAAAAAAAATTTTGTTGAATGTAATTTTTTTTTTAAAAAAGAGTTTTTCCTTCTGTAAAAATTTATTATTTTTCTTCGAGAAGCGTAGAAGTAGAATATTGCAGAAAACGGAAAAATTTATCTAAATTGTGAAAAATAGTTTCTTTTATTATTTTTATATGATTTTTTTATTACTATAGAGTCGTTCCGCTTGAGATGAACTCGTACATAGATGAGTCAGAGTTTCTTTTGAAAACTTTCTAATATAAGAGCGTTTTTTTTTGTTGTTGAAAAAAGTAATGTAACGTTACTTTAGATATAAAATATAAATAAAATAGTACACAAAATAAAAATAAGTGGAAATTTGATTGAAAATTTTCTAGAAAAGTTTTTTTTTTGTTATCTTTGTTATAAATTTTTGTTTTTAAAGTTGAATTTTGTTTTCTATTAAAGGTGGATTTGTTTTTCTTTTTTTAAAGGATTCGAATTTGTTTTTGTGTTTAAAAATGAATATAGTTAGAAATTGGAAATATTTTATATCGTTTAATAAGATTCAGTCGCTCTGATATAGGTATTTGCTTGCATACAATTCGAGGTAATCGGCTTTTCAAACGAGAGGAATGCGAACGGCGTAAACGATTCCACTATTCAAGTGAATTGATTTTGCAGAGTAATGCCAATATCTATTGATATTCATTTCAATCTACTTTTAAAGGAAAAAAATAGCCCTCAAAGAAAAATTGTTATACTATTGAGTCGCACATGCGATTTTAATTTCGAATTCATTATTTTCGTTTTCTTCACAAAGACGAGGGAAGAAGTCTTTTTGATTTCGAGAAAATTGCTTCGTCAAAATTATCCTTTTTATTTGATTTAATTTGTAATTGTAATTTGTAATTTGATTGTAATTAAGAATAATTTAGAGTAATTTAGAGTAATTTAGAATAATTTAGAATAATTTAGAATAATTTAGAATAATTTAGAGTAATTTAGATTTTTTTACTGCCATTTTATTGGACAAAATTTTGCCAGTTTTTTTAAAGAAAATAACAAGTTTTATTCTATTTAATTTAAATTAATTTATAACAATTTTAATTTATTAATTTATAGTAGAAATGTTTACAAATAATGAACTACTAACTTTTCGCTTTTGAATAAGTAAATTTTACTAATAAATAGTCGTTTCTACTAATTTATTAGTGAATTTAATTAATTTGGAAGCTAAAATTTAATTTATAGTAAAAATGTTAACTAATAATATTTTACTAATTTTTCGCTTTTGAATAAATAAATTTTACTAATAGATAGTCGTTTCTACTAATTTATTAGTGAATTTTACTAATTCAAAAGCAAAAAGTCAGCCACTAATTTAAATAAGCAAATATTTTTCTTATAGAATTTTTCTACTACATAAAAAAGGGTGTCGAACTCAAAGTGGTAAATACTTTTTTCTAATTTTTACACAATTTTTGCTTTTTAATTAGTATATTTTACTAATAAATTGTCTTTTCTTCTCTGCTATTAGTAAATTTTACTAATTCGAAAGCAAAAAAGTCAGTAAAAATATTTACTAATTTGAATTAGTGACTAAATTTTTGATTTTGAATTTGTTCGTTTTACTAATAAATTATTAGAAATTACTATGAATTAGTAAAATTTTCCTAATTTTTTACTTAATCAGTTTTGCATTTTAAATTGAAAAAGAAAAAAAATCAATGAAACATTTGAATTATTAAAAATGTTCATCAATTTTTATTGATTTTTTGCTTTCGGATTAGTAAATTTGACTAATGAATTAGTAGAAATTACTTTTTACTTAATACTAAAATCTACAAATTCGAAAGCAAAAAGTAAGTCACAAATTCAAATTAGGAAATATTTTTATTAATTTTAACTCCTTTTTGTTTCGAATTAGTAAATTTTACTAATAAATTAGTAAAAATGATTGTCTATTTATCAGTAAAATTAAAAAATTAAAAAACAAACCGTTAGTAACTAATAGTAAAAATATTTCTTAATTTCTTTTTGCGTTTTTTATGAATTTTTTTATTAATCTTCTGTTTTTGAATTAGTAAAATTTAGTAATAAATAACCATTTCTACTAATTTATTAGTGCATTTAGTCAACAATTCACTACATATTATAATAAAATTTACAAATTCAAAAGCAAAAAATTTGTCACTATTTTAACATATTAGTAAATGTTTTTACTGTCTTTTTCCTTTCGAAATAGTAAATTTGACTAGGAAATTAGTACAAATTACTATTTATGTACTAATTTCTAATAAAATTTTTTAATTTAAAAAGAAAAAGGCAGTAAAAATTAGTAAAAATATTTACTAATTTTATTTAGAGGCTGACATTTTGTTTTCTTATTAGTAAATTTTATTTACAAATAACCAATAATTTCTAATAATTTATTAGTAAAATTTACTAATTCAAAAGCAAAATGTCAGTGAAAATATTTACTAATTTGAATTCGTAACTGATTTTTTGCTTTTAAATTTGAAAATTCTACTAATAAATAAAAAACTCTATTTTTTGCTTCTTAAATAGTAAATTTAGTAGTAATAAATTAGGAGAAAATATTTTTAATAACAAAATTTACTGATTCAAAAGCAAAAAATAGGAAAATATTTACGATCTAGAATTAGTGAATAAAACTTGTCTTTCAATTTGAATTACTAACTTTTTGCTGTTGAATTAGTAAAATTTAATAATAAATAGTCATTTCTACTAATTTATTAGTGAATTTTACTAATTCAACAGCAAAAAGTTAGTTTATAATTAAAATTAGTAAATTTGACAAATAAATTTTTAGAAATGACTAATTTAGAATAAATAATAGAATAAAATGACTAATTTTTAGAAATTACTAATTCAACAGAAAAAAGTTAGTTTATAATTGAAATTAGTAAATTTGACAAATAATTTTTTAGAAATGACTAATTTAGAATAAATAATATAATAAAATGACTAATTTTTAGAAATTACTAATTTAACAGCAAAAAGTTAATTTATAATTGAAATTAGTAAATTTGACAAATAAATTTTTAGAAATGACTAATTTTTTAGTAAAATTTACTAATGGAAAAATTTCAGCAATGGAAAAGTAAAAAGCCAATTTCTAACTGAAATTAGTAAACATTTTTACCAAATTAAATTTAGAGAGTATTGTAATTAATCACATTTTTTTATTGTTTATTATTATTATTATTATTATTATTATTATTATTATTATTATTATTATTATTATTATTTTTATTATTATTATTATTATTTGTTGCCAGGTAATTAATTATCAAATGTCACTAACTAATAATACATTTTAACTATCAAATTTTTCCTGATTTGCAATAAAATTTTACAGAAGTAAATCCCAAAAAAGACCATAACTGTAAAAATTTTACTACACAATTTTTGTTTACTACAAATTTTACTACTTTTTCGAAAATTGCAAAAAAACAGTTTGGAGTAAATTTCATATCATCCGATTTCAATTTCTCGAAACTAAATTGAAGAAAAAATTATGTAGGTTAATTACATATGTATATATGATCACGACGATTACATTTTTCAACTTGAGGAGAAAGTTTACGAGTTTATTATCATAATATTTTCTAGGACAAGAAATTTTTGATTTTCTTTTGTCATCTCCCTCTCTTTCTCTTTCTCTCTCTCTCTCTCTCGCTCACTTTATACGACTGAAAGTACACAGAAGTAAATATAATTAATATCTAACATGATAAAGTTATTCTAGGAAACTCGTGTTCAACAAAAGAACTTTAATGACGTGTATTTAAAAAAGTAACAAATAAAGTAAATATTTTTCTGTATACGACAGACCTGTGTTGGTTGCTAATTATATTATAGACTACGGTTACTTTTGTAATAATTACCCGTGAAAAAAAGTAAAAAAAAAAAGAAAAAGAAGAGAACAACTCGTCTTAATTATAAAAAAATATTTTTTTTCCTCTATTTTGCAAAATATGATTGTAAAAAAAAATTTCCCTTTAATTGAAAATTTCATCTTCCGATTCATATTTCTATAAAATATAATTTTTTTTTCCTTTGATATAAACTCAAGCAAGCGAATATGTAAAATTATATTGTACGTGAAACTATAAAGTTATACTAGAGATCACGTTTTTTTTCGAGAGATTCCTTTTTGAATTTTACTCATTTTATTACTTTGAGTAAAATACCAGTAGAATTTTTATTATTCGCCGGTTACGATATTATATGAAAGATATGAAAAAGAGTATATATTCCGGGTTAAAAAATATATGTGTATATATAAAAGTTGGTAAGACGGAAAAATTGATTAAGAAAATTATATGAGGGAAAAAAATTCAATTTTTTATATTTCACGTAGAATAAATTATTTAGATTGAATATAAAATTAATATCTTTAATGTATTAATTTACTTTCTTGTTTTAATGGGTAAAAAATTGTCACTATAGTCAGAGATTAATTTTAGTTAATAAATAATTACTTTTTATTTTTTGTCACTGTAAATTTCAATTAGCACAAAAATATTTATTAATTCAGGTTTAGAGAGGGACTTTTTGCTTTTGAATTAGTAAATTTGACTAAATTTAGTAATTGACTAAATTAATAAAATTTGAATTAAAATACATTTTACTAATAAATAGTAATGTTTACTGATTTATTAGTCAAATCTACTAATTTAAAAGCAAAAAAAGTCAGTCACTAACTTAAGTTAGTAAATATTTTTACTAATTTCGACTGATTTTTTTGCATTTGAATTAGTATGGTTTAAATAAATAAAAATAAATAAATAATAAAAAATAATAATAATAAAATAATAATAATAATAATAATAATAATAATAATAATAATAATAATAATAATAAATTAAAAACTACTATTTATTAGTAGAATTGACTAATTCAGAAGCAAAAAAGCGAGTTAAATTAGTAAACATTTTTCCTAATCCAAAATTACTGAGTAAAATAGTCGAAATTAATTTAGTTAATAAATAAATTACTTAAGTCAATCTAAACGCCCTTTTCTACAAAAAGAATATACAAACATTTTGTTTACGAATAAAAATAGAATAATAATTTTCTCCCCCAATGTTTCCGTAAATAAGAAAAAATTGCCAGGGGCAATCCAAACTTGTTCCGCGTTAGAAATTATATTTTGCAGATAGAGAGAGAGAGAGAAAAGTTTTTCTTTTTCGGGATTTAACTTTAAAAAGCTCTGTGTTTATTTTAGTCGGAATTGTCGTCGGAGGTTTTTTTTTATATTAAGCAACTGGGAGAGTTTTACTCATCAGCGAGGAGGTTGTTGGTTCCTATAAAACAACCACGGTCGAGTTCCTTTGACGAGTCCCTTTTGAAACTACCCTGAGGTATGCGGATGTAGCGAGTGCTTGCCTTTGTTTCACTGAATGGACAGATGATTGAGATTCTTTTATATATAGTGAGCCTTTTGCAGAATCGAAATGAAAGTGAGAAAAAGTTTTTCGTTTCAATGCAAGTTAATAATAGTGAGAGAGAGAGAGGGGAATATTTTTGATTATTTATGCAAAATGGCGTCTAAAATGGAAAGAAAGGGTGAGAAAAAAAGAGAGAAAGTAGGTAAAAAGAAGAAAAGAAGAAAAAAAGAAAAAAAAGAAAAGAAAGAGAGGAACGAAAAGGAGAAAATTAGAAAAAAGAAGGGAAGAAGGAAAGAATCCAAGGAAAAGGAGAAAAAAGAAAAAGAGTCAGAAAAGGAGAGAAAGGAGGAAAAAAGAAGGGAAGAAGGAAAGAATCCAAGGAAAAGGAGAAAAAAAGAAAAAGAGTCAGAAAAGGAAAGAAAGGAGGAAAAAAGAAGGAAGAAAAAAAAGAGAGAAAAAAAGAAAGAAAGAAAAAAAGGAAAGAAACGAGATAAAGAAGGATAGAATGAAAGAAAAAATTTAAAAAAGAAATAGAGAAAGAAGGAATAAAAAAAGAATGAAAATAAAGAAAAAGAAGAAAGAAAGAATAGAAAGAAAAAAATTAAGAAGAAAAGAAACAGAGAAAGAAGGAATGAAAAAAGAAAGAAAATAAAGCAAAAGGAAAAAAAGAAGAAAAAGAAGAATGAAAGAGAGAATAGAAAGAAAAAAATTAAGAAGAAAAGAAACAGAGAAAGAAGGAATGAAAAAAGAAAAAAAATAAAGCAAAAGGAAAAAATCGAAAAGAAAAAAAGAAGAAAAAGAAACAGAAAGAAGGAAAAAAGAAGGAATGAAGAACAGAAACAAAAGAAGAAAGAAAGAATAGAAAGAAAAAAATGAAGAAGATAAAACAGAAAAAGAAGGAAAGAATCGTAAGAAAAAATTATGGAGAAAAAGAAAGAGAGAAAGAAGGACACTAGAAGTAAAAGAAAAAAATAAACTCAAGAATAGAAAGAAGGAAAAAATCGAAAGAAAAGGAGAAAAAGAGAAAAACAGAAGAGAAATGAGAAAAAAGAAAGAAGGAAAAAAAGAAACAGAGAAAGAACGAATGAAAAAAAGAAAAAAATAAAGCAAAAGGAAAAAATCGAAAAAAGAAATAGAAAAAAGAAGGAATAAAGAAAAGAAACAAAAGAAGAAAGAAAGAATAGAAAGAAAAAAAAAGAAGAAGACAAGAAACAGAGATAGAAGGAAAAAACAAAAAAGAAAAGAAAAAAGAAAAAGAAGGAAATAATCGAAAAAAAATGAAGAAGAAAAAATAGAAAAAGAAGGAAAGAATCGTAAGAAAAAAATAAGGAGAAAAAGAAACAGATAAAAAAGAAAAATAGAAGTAAACGATAAAAATAAACTCAAGAAAAAAGAAGGAAAAATCGAAAGAAAGGGAGGAAAAAAAGAAAAAGAGAAGGAAAAGGAGAGAAAGGAGGAAAAAAGAAAGAAGGAAAAAAGAAACAGAGAAAGAAGGAATGAAAAAAAAGAAAATAAAACAAAAGGAAAAAAGAAGAAGAGAAAAAAAGAAAAAGAAGGAAAGAATCGAAAGAAAAGGAGAAAAAAAGAAAAGGAGAAGGAAAAGAAGAGAAAGGAGGAAAACAGAAAGAAGGAAAAAAAGGAACAGAGAAAGAAGGAATGGAAAAAAGAAAGAAAATAAAACAAAAGAAAAAAATCGAAAGAAAAAAAAGAAGAAAAAGATGTAGAGAAAGAAGGAAAAAAGAAGGAATGAAGAAAAGAAACAAAAGAAGAACGAAGCAATGGAAACAAAAAAATGAAGAAGAAAAGAAACAGAGATATAAGGAAAATAGAAGGAAAGGAAAAAAGAAACAAACAAAAAAGAAGGAAAGAATCGAAAAAAATGAAGAAGAAAAAACAGAAAAAGAAGTAAAAAAGAAGGAAAGAATCGTAAGAAAAAGATAAGGAGAAAAAGAAACAGAAAAAGAAGGAAAATTGAAGTAAAAGAAAAAAATAAACTCAAAAAAAAAGAAGAAAAAAATCGAAAGAATGGGAGAAAAAAAAGAAAAAGAGAAAGAAAAGAAGAGAAAGAGAGAAAAAAAATAAAGAAAAAGATAGAATAGAATTAAAGAAAAATTAAGAAAATAAAGAAACAGAAAGTAGATGGAAAGAAAGAAAAAAGACTGAAAATAGAGAAAAAAGGAATAAAAGAAAGAAAGAAAAAAGAAGGAAGAAGAGAAAAAAAGCGAGAAAGAAAAAAGAAAGAATAAAAGAAAAAATAAAGAATGAAAGAAAAAATAAAGAACGAAAGAAAAAAGAAGGAAGAAGAGAAAGAAAGCGAGAAAGAAAAAAAGGAATAAAAGAAAAAAAAAAGAATGAAAGAAAAAATGAAGAATGAAAGAAAAAAGAACGGAAAAGAGAAAAAGATAGAAAGAGAAAGATAGAGAAAAAGAAAAAAAGTGAAAGAAGAAAATAAAAAATTACACGAGAGGCAAAGAGAGAAAAAAAACGAGAAATATTAAAAAGAGAAAATTCAACGATTTATTCCATAACTATTGTCTTCGCTATTTTCACTATTTTATGACATTAGTTTCACTGTCGCGTGTAAATCTGAGAAAGTTATTCAACAAGTGCAACAATAAATGACAGTCTCTCTCTCTCTCTCTCTCTCTCTTTCTCTCTCGAGTCAATTTGACATGCGTTTTTACCTCACGCTTTAGAAATATCAATGTAATTCCCAGCCGAAATAATTATTTTTAATCACTTGAAAACAGTGACAAAAAAAACTTTTTTTTTCTAACAATTATAACAAACAATAAAGAACTAATTTATTCGTAAAAAGCCAGCAGCTGATTCACTATATATAGTAATAGTAAATTATAGTGTAATTAGTCAACAGAATTATTAGTAATTAGTTAATAATTACTAATTACTAATTATTACTTAAATTTACTTTCGGGTTAGTTTCAATATTGAGTAAAATTTTTTGTAACTAATTCAAAAGCGAAAGGTTAGTAATTCCATTTGGTAGAAAAATCAGTTTCTAAATTTAAATAGTAAATATTTTTACTTAATTTTTGCTTTTGAATTAGTAAACTTGACAAATAAATTAGTTGTAATTACTATTAAGTAGTTAAATTATGATTTAATTCAAGAGCAAACGTTTGGTCACTAATTTAAATTAGTAAACATATTTTTGCTTAATTTGCTTAATTTGCTTTTGAATTAGTAAATTTTTGCTAATAAATTAGTAGAAATTACTATTAAGTAGTTAAAATATTATCTACTTTAAGTGCCAAAATTTAATTACTAATTTAAATTAGTAAATATTTTTACTTACTTATGCTTTTGAATTAGTAAATTTGTTTAACTAATAAATTAGTAGAAATTACTATTAAGTAGTTAAATTATTATCTACTTTAAGTGCCAAAATTTAGTTACTAATTTAAATTAGCAAATATTTTTAACTTACTTATGCTTTTGAATTAGTAAATTTGTTTAACTAATAAATTAGTAGAAATTACTATTAAGTAGTTAAATTATTATCTACTTTAAGTGCCAACATTTAGTTACTACTTTATATTAGTAAATATTTTTACTTACTTATGCTTTTGAATTAGTAAATTTGTTTAATTAATAAGTTAGTAGAAATGACTGATTATTAGTAAAATTTACTAATTTAAAAGCAAAAATTCAGTTATTTACTCAAATTAATAAATATTATTAGCAATTTTAACTGACTTATTCTTGCTTTTTGAATTAGTAAAGTAATAAATATAATTTTTAGCAATTCATTACTAAAATTTACTGATTCGAAAACAAAAATAATTATAAAATTTAATTAATAACTAGTAATTTTTGCAAAATTTATTATTCAAATTTACTTATTCGAATGCAAAAAGTCCGGATAAATAAGTAAAAATATTTACTAATTTAAATTATTGACCGACTTTTTTCTTTTTAATACGTAAATTTTACTAAAAAAATTAGTCATTTCTAAAAATTTATTTGTCAAATTTACTAATTTGAATTATAAACTAACTTTTTGCTGTTGAATTAGTAAGATTCTCTAATAAATTAGTAGAAATGACTATTAGTAAATTTTACTAATTCAAGTTGAATGACAAATTTAGTCACTAATTCTAGATCGTTAATATTTTCATATTTTTTGCTTTTGAATCAGTAAATTTTGTTATTAAAATTAAATTAGTAGAAATGACTATTTATTAGTAAATTTTACTAATTCAACAGCAAAAAGTTAGTAATTCAAATTGAAAGACAAGTTTTATTCACTAATTCTAGATCGTAAATATTTTCCTATTTTTTGCTTTTTAATCAGTAAATGTTGTTATTAAAAATATTTTCTCCTAATTTATTACTATACTAAATTTACTATTTAAGAAGCAAAAAAAGTCAAATACTAATTAAAATTAGTAAAAATTGTCGCTACTTCAATTTTTGGGAGTGGATAATATTTAAGAAATGAAAAATGATGCTAATTACTAAAAAATGCAGACGCATAATTATTTCTTAAAAATTAATTTTAAAACTGAAAAGTTAATTAGCAAAATTTCACGATCACACGCTTATTTAGAGTTTCAGAAAGCAATTAAACATTATCGAATGTACAAACTCATTTAAATTCTGTCAGATTACGCCGTGTAATTAATCAGAAGTTGTTATTAGTAATTTCGAAATTAGAGTAACTTGAATGCATGGCCATATATATACATGTTTAAAGGAAACTTCACGAGCAGAAACAGAGGAAACTGCATCAGAATTTTGTTTATAAAGCGGAACCTTGTAGACAAATTAGAATTAGTTTCCATAAACATTATAGTAAGAAAAATAATAATATTTACAATGTTTCATATTGCTGTTTTCGAAATTAACTTTTCTCCTGCAATTATTTTAATTTTGTTGGTTTTGTTTTAATTAACACACTACTGTGATTACAGTTCTAGTCCTCTTATTTACCTTAATCCCTTCTTTTTTTTTCTTTTTTATGCCCTTAGAGTAATTGAATTTTTTTTAAATACTTAAAAGTTTGCAAATTCTTTCTTATTTTTCTTTTTAGCCATTTTTTTTAAAAGAAATTAATAAAATTAGTTAATATTATGAAAGAATATTTTTCTCTTTTTTTAATGGAAAAACTTGATATAAATATTCTCGTTTTTTACATTTTTTCCGATTTTTTTACTTTAAAAAATTCCCTTCTTTAAAGAAAATGTATCGTCATTTTTTTTGTAATTTAGAAAAATTTTTTTTTACCTATTTTGACGAAAATAATGTCTACTTTCTTGCAAAGTTTGGAGAAAATTTTAGTTTTTTGAAACTTTCAAATTTTTTGTTATTTTTCACGAGTTTTTAAACTTGGGAATTTTTTAAAGAAAATAAAAAATTACTTTTATTGCACGAAAAAAAATTTTAACTGTTCGAATTTCTGTCTCAGCTTATACTATTTCTAGAATAAATTTTACTGACTCAAAACTATATTTTATACTAAATTTTATTAAAATTTGCTTCTATTAAAAAATTTACTCTGTAAATAACGATTTTTATTTTCACAGTTACTTTTTTTTGTAAAAATGTATTTTAAATCTTCTTTGAATGTAATACAATTTGTTATGTATTGTTTCCAGAATAAATTCTATCGCAGTTTCGAATTAAATTTTAGAAATTTTTATTAAAATCTACTTTTTGCGGATATTCATTAAAAAATGTAAATATGTGTAATATAAATATAATAAAAAATATAGATTTAAAAAATATGAATAAAAATATAAAACTAAAAAAGGAATGTTCTAACAAAAAGTTTGATTTAAAATTTAGAAAAAAATATTCACTATATACGAAAAAATAGAAAAATATCGATAATTAACAGAAAAAATTGAACAAACGAGTTTGATTTAAAAAAAATTGCAATTAAGAGAAAAAGTAAAAAAAAAGCTTTAGAGTGAACTATATTCGCTGAAGGATAATTATTTTTTACTTAATTTGAAAAATCCACTTTTTCAACTAAATCCTTTTTTTTAAATAATTAAAATCATCTTTTTTTGCTTACACTGTGAAAAAATCATTTTTAATTGAAGGACAAAATTAATTTTAGATAATTTTGTTTAATTAATCAATTTGATAAGGTTAATTCGAAAATGAAGAAAAGAATTAGTAAAATTATTATATGATATTAAGAAAAAGAATTAGTGTTATTAAAAAATATTATTTGTTTCAATATTTGTATCTAATTCAAAAATATATTCTGTTTTTGTTCATGAAATCGTTATTAAAACATAAAATTAAAAAATAATGAGAAGATATTTTTATTATTATTATTATTATTATTATTATTATTATTTTGAAGTAGTAAATTTTAGTAATAAATTAGAAATTACAATTTATTTGTTAGCAGATTTTTTAAATTCAAAAGCAAAAATTCAGTCACTAATTTTAATTTGTAAATATTTTTACTAATTTTTACTAACTTTTTGCTATCGAATTAGCAAATTTTGCCAATAAATAGTGTTTTCTACAAACTTTTTGGTTAAATTCACTACTGAAAAAGGAAAAAAGTCAATTACTAATTCAAATTAGTAAACATTTTTACGAATTAAAATTAGTAAACATTTTTACGAATTAAAATTAGTAAAAACTTGTACTAATTAAAATTAGTAAAAACTTTTACTAA
Organism: Leptopilina drosophilae; assembly: GCA_032873175.1. NCBI lineage: Eukaryota > Metazoa > Arthropoda > Insecta > Hymenoptera > Figitidae > Leptopilina > Leptopilina drosophilae. The sequence goes on from CM065480.1 coordinate 52,519,296, forward strand.
TTCAAATTAGTAAAAACTTTTACTAATTCAAATTAGTAAAAACTTTTACTAATTCAAATTAGTAAGAACTTTTACTAATTCAAATTAGTAAAAACTTTTACTAATTCAAATTAGTAAAATTTTTACTAGTTCAAATTTATTAGCAAAGATTTTGAATTTCAATTTTCAGAAAATTTGTTTTAATAATAATTAAACTGAGCGATTAATGCAAATTTTTATTTTTATAACAGAAGTCGCTGTAATTTCGTGCAAATTTGAACCATTTTTGGTGTTAAATAATAAAATTGTAATGTGAATTATGGAAGTAAAATTATGGAGCACCAGGTGATGCTGTTTCATTATTTCGTTCAAAATATACACCACATCCACTTAATTAGTGCAACCACTAGGGGATGTGCCTATATCTCTCCTCTCTTACTCTCTCTCTCTCTCTCTCTCTCTCTCTCTCTCTCTCTCTCTCTCTCTCTCTCTCTCTCTCTCTTTCTCGTTTAAATTTATTCAAATATGAATTGATTTATTCATCAGCTTAAATACTCTGAAATAGGTTTCTCTCCTTTTTTCTCTGTTTCTCGCTCTTTGTGAATTGTTTATGGAGTAAATGAATATTTTAAAACTATACATATATATATATATATAACGTCCCCTTTGGCACAATATACATTTATAATTAATTTAGTCTCGTAACTAGATATTAAATTTGATAAACTATCGCAGCATTGAAGATTAAATTTTCATTTCATTATTTTCAAATAATTTCTCCTTTCTATTTATATGTTTATTTTTTTTTATTATATTTGCAAATGTGTAATAGAAAAGAAGTAAAATGTATATATAATTTTCATTTTTAGCGGAAATATCTTTTATATGCAACTTTTCATTTTGTTTTGTTTTTCCTTTTTTTTGTGCGCCTGTAATTTTTAGTCGTAAATAATGTATACTACTTTTCCTTTATGAAGAAGCAATATTTTTTGCATAATTTTTTTTTATATATAAAAAATTTTCTGCATAAAAAGTGTATGAAATGGGTTTCTTGAAATTTGAGAGAATATTGCTTTATTAAAACTCGTATTATTATTATTAATATTATTATTATTATTATTATTATTATTACTATTATTATTATAATTATTTATTATTATCATCATTATTATTATTAAAATTTTGTTATTTTTTTATTATTATTTTTATTATTATTATCATTAATATTATATTTTTATTTTATAAATAATAATAAAACTACTGTCTATGTTTGAATTAGTAAAAATGTTAACTAATTCGAATTAGCGCATCGCTTATTGCACTTGAATTAGTAAATTCGACTAATAAATATAGTCATTTCTAATAATTTATTATTGAATTTTACTAATTTCAAAGCAAAAAGTCAGTCACAAATTGAAATTAGTAATTATTTTTACTAACAGTTTATTTTTGAATTAGCAAATTCGACTAATAAATATTGTCATTTCTAATAATTTATTATTGAATTTTACTAATTTCAAAGCAAAAAATCAGTCACAAATTAAAATTAGTAATTTTCACTGACTTGTTGTTTTCGAATTAGTAAATTTGACTGATAAATAGTAATGCCAAATAATTTATTGCTAAACTTTACTCCAAAAAAAAAAAAAATTAAGAAAATTTGCGAATAAATAGTAATTTTCATTAATTTATTAGTAAAATTTACAAATTTTATAGACAAAACAAGTAATTTACTAATTTAAAATTTTTATTTAAGAAATATTTTATTTTTTTCGCTTTGAATTAGTAAATTTTACTTCTACGTTAATAGTAATTGTTACTTTTCAATTAGTGAATTTTACTAATTAAAAAGCAAAAAATAACAAATTAGTAGAGATTATTATTTATTAGTAAAATTTAATAATTCATAATTTAATTAATTAAAGTAAAAAGTCAGTCACTAATTTTAATTAGCAAATATTTTTTCTAATTGTTAGAGACTTTTTGCCTTTGAAGAAATAAATTTTCGTAATTATTTGTTATTCAAATTTACTAATTCAATAGCAAAAAGTCAGTGAAAATATTTAATTATTCAAATAAGTGCGACTTACTTATTGCTTTCGAATTAGTAAATTTTAGTAATAAATTAGTTGTAATTACTATTAAAATTCTTTGGAACATTTACTAATACAAAAGCAAAAAGTTCAGTTACTAAATGAAATTAGAAACATATTTTTTTTTACTAATTTTCACTGACTTTTTGTTTTCGAATTAGTAAATATTACAAATAGTAATTTGTACTAAATTACTCCTTCAAATGAAAAAAATTAAGACATTTTACTAATAAATAGTAATTTTTACTTATTAGTTAAATTTCTAAATTTAAAAGAAAAAGAGAAATTGGTCACTAATATTGAAACTAGAAAATATTTTTACGAATTTTTACTGACTTTTTGCTTGTGAATTAGTATTTTTAACTAATAAATTAGTTGAAATGAGTACACTGGAAAAAAAAATTTATTTGATTCAAATAACCGATTATTTGTCTATAATCAAATAAATATTTACTTGAATCAAATAATTTTTATTTGAATCAAATAAATTGTGTTTGAATCAAATATTTCAGTATTTGAAGCAAATACTAATTAATTGATTCAAATGAAAATTATTTGATTCAAGTAAATATTTATTTGATTCAAGTAAATATTTATTTGATTATAGACAAATAATCGGTTATTTGAATCAAATAAATTTTTTTTTCCAGTGTATTTATTAGTAAAAGTTACTAATTTAGTTAATTTAGTAATAGTTACTAATTAAAAAGCAAACAGTTACTAATTCAAGTTAAGAAACATTTGTATTTATTTCAATTTTGATTTCAACTATAAATATTAATTTTGATTTCATTTATAAATATTAATTACTTGTAATTAATTCAATAAAATTTAATTTCTTTTTTTATTTGTAATTAAAATTTAATTTTAAATTTCGTTTTATATAGAGAAAAGTGCGCTGGGTGAAAGTATTATGTGATTAAAATTAACGTTTTCCAATATTAATAAAAGCAATGTCAGCTCTTGTTAATTCTTCAGATTCGACGCTATTGATCAATATTAATTACATTCATTACATAAATGTATATCGCTTGGGGATTTATAATATAGAAAAGCCAGTAATCCGTAACATTAAATAACAATACAATGCTATATATATATGTATATATTTCAAAAGATGTTATGAAATAAAATATATAAATATTTTTTTTTTCTCTTTGTTTCAGTTTTGTCGTGCGGTGAGGATAAAATGACTCCCTGGAAATTTAAACAAAGTGTGTAGGCGCACTGAATATATTTGTAACTTAATTTTCAAAATTAAGTTGTAAAATTTGTGACTCAACTTTCGGTGTATAGAAAATTGTATTTTTGGAAACTTTTCTGTATTTTTAATTAATTTGCGAATAAAACTAGTTGTGTAGACACAAAGTATTTATTTGTTTATTAACTTTTTCTAAAAATAAGGTTTTAATTGTTTTTGGAATTTTTTTTCGAGAAATACATTATACGCTCTAAATTTGAATTAGTAAAAATGTTTACGAATTAATGGCTGATTTTTTGCTCTTAAATTATGAAATTTTACAAATGGTAATTTTTACTAATTTATTAATGAATTTTTCTAAATTAATTAATTTTTATTTTTTACTAAAGCAAAAATTTTTTATTACTTCAAATAAGTAAATAGTTTTACCAATTTTTACTGCCTTTTTGCTTTCGATTTAGTAAATTTTACTAATAAAAAGTTATTTCTATAAATTTATTAATGAATTTTACTAATTAGAAAGCAAAATACATTTATTTCTTGAAATTAGTAAATATTTTTCTTATTATTATTATTTTTAATTGTCTTTTTGCTTTTGAATTAGTAAATTTGCCTAAGAAATTATAAAATTAATAGAAATTACGATTTATTTATTAGTAAAATTTACAAATTAAAAAGCAAAAAATCAGTTACTTATTCAAATTGGCAGATCTTTCACTGACATTTTACTTTTGAATTAGTAAATTTTACTAATAAATTAGCATGAACTATTGTTTATTTCTTAATAAATTTTACTAATAATAAAACAAGGAATCAACTACTAAATAACATTAATAAATATTTTTACTGACTTTTTCCTTTTAAATTAGAAAATTTTCTTAGTAATTAGTAAATAAATAGTAATTTGAACTAATCTGTCAGTCAAATTTACTATTTTAAATGCAAAAAGACAGTAAAAACATTTACTAATTTGTTAAAATAGTGACAAATTTTTTGCTTTTGAATTAGTAAAGTTACCTAAGAAATTAGTACAAATTACTATTTATTTACTAATTACTAATCAACTTTTCTAATTTAAAAGAAAAAAGTCAGTAAAAATATTTACTAATTTTAATAAACAATAACTTCTACTAATTTATTAATGAAATTTAATAATTAAAATTCAAAAAGTCAGGAGAAATTGGAAAAAACAACGACTAAATTAAATTAGTAACCGACTTTTTCCTTTTTAATTCGTAAATTTTACTAACAAATTAGTCATTTTTAATAATTTGTTAGTTAAATTCACTAATTTGAATTATAAACTAACTTTATGATGTTGAATTTACAAAATTTACTAATATCTTAGTAGAAATAACAATTTATTAGTAAATTTTATAAATAGTGATTTTTAGTAATTTATTAATAAATTTTACTATTTACAAAGCAAAATGTTTTTTATTTATTAAAATTAGTAAATATTATTACTAATTTTCACTGATTTTTTCCTATTGAATTTGTAAATTTGACAAATAAATTATAAAGTTATTAGAAATTTTTATTTATTAGTAAAATTTTCAAATTTAAAAGAAAAAAATCAGTTACGGATTCAAATTAGTAAATATTTTCACTGACATTTTGCTTTTGAATTAGTAAATTTTACTAATAAATAATTAGAAATTATTGGTTATTTGTAAATAAAATTTACTAATAAGAAAGCAAAATGTCAGCCTCTAAATAAAATTAGTAAATAATTTAACTTATTTTTACTGACCTTTTTCTTTTAAATTAGAAAATTTTATTAGTAATTAGTAAATTAATAGTAATTTGTACTAATTTCCTAGTCAAATTTAGTATTTCGAAAGCAAAAAGACAGTAAAAAGATTTACTAATATGTTAAAATAGTGACAAATTTTTTGCTTTTGAATTTGTAAATTTTATTATAATAAATAGTAAATTTTTGACTAAATTCACTAAATAAATTATTAGAAATGATTGTTTATTACTAAAATTTACTAATTCAAAAACAAAAGGTTAATAAAAAAATTCATAAAAAACCGCAAAAAGAAATAAGAAATATTTTTAGTAATTATTACTAACGAATTAATTAAAATTACTATTCATTTGTTAGTAAAATTTACTAATTTGAATTGTTGACTGAATTTTTGCTTTTGAATTTCGCAAAATTCACTAATAAATTAGTTGAAATGACTATTTATTTGTAAAGTTCTTCGATTCAGAAGCAAATAGTCAGTAAAAATAATTATTAATATGAATTAGTTACTAAAATTTTTTATTTTTTAATTTTACTAATAAATAGAAAATTGTATCTACGAATTTATTAGTAAAATTTACTAATTCGATGCAAAAAAAGTAAAAATTAGTAAAAATATTTCCTAATTTGAATTTGTGACGGATTTTTTTGCTTTTGAATTAGTTAATTATACTAATAAATTAATAGAAATTACTATTTATTAGTAATTTTTATTAATTCAAAAGCAAAAAGTCAGTTACTAATTTAAATTAGTAACCATTTTTACTAATTCAAATTTTAGAGAGTATGAAAGGTTGTAAATTTTATTATAAATATCTAATATTATTTATTCTATTATAAATAATATTATTTTCTTATAAATAATAATAATAATAATAATTATTATTATTATTATTATTATAATACTCGTAATATTATTATTAGGCATTATTATTATTATTATTATTATTTTTATTATTATTATTTTTAGGCTTTATGTCCCTCAATAATGTGCAAAGGAGTCATAATGAAAAGTAAGCGAAAAGAACTTTCCGGTTAGTTTCGGTCATCGTTCTCATATCGAGAGCCTTGAGTGCGATTCGGATATAATAAAGGATATAGAATGTCTGTGACACTGACATATAATCGATTTTTGAAGGCCATCATTTATCTTGTCGAGAAAAAAAAATATTCAAACGATTGAAAAAGGGTTTAGTTTTCAATTTCTTCTCTCGTGCTCGAAACAAGTTTAATTGGTTCATTATTATTTCCACTCGCGGACGAATAAATTTCAGATTCCCTTCTCCTTCATTCGATTATTATTATTTTTATTATTATTATTATTAGTATTATTAAAAATAATAATTGAAAGTCAATATAGTTTTTCTCTTTTTTTTTGTTTGTCTTGTTTCATAACTCTTCATGTATATAACCGGATGTTGTATACGAAATCAGCACTTTTCTTTCAGTCTGCTCGGAAAGTAATAATTTTCGAAACAATCTTTCTGGAATGTCATAATTTTCTCTTTGATTCGAACGAGGGAATACGAATCAAATACCGAAATGAAGAAAAAAATACTGTCTAAGAGTTTAGTACTTGGGTAGTTGTGTTTTCTTTGAGTATTGAATTTGTAATTGTTTTGTGTTATTTTGTAAATTTTTGTAAATTTTTGTATGTTTTTGTATATTTTTGTATGTTTTTGTATGTTTTTGTATGTTTTTGTATATTTTTGTATGCTTTTGTACGTTTTTGTGAATTTTCATTTTTTATTTTTGTTTCTTTGGGATGTAACAGCAACTGTAATTTGGTTAATTTTCGAACCCTTTTTTTGGAATGTTGGTAACAAAAAAGAATGTCAGTTTTCTTCTGTAGTATCTTAGGATCTTTATAATGATTGTAAGGAGATTTAAAATTGGGATAAAAAATTGTTGTTTCTTTGTCCTGTGGGGGGGATTATTTGAATTTAAGTTGTTTCAATTGCTAATTGGCAGTGAATCATCAGCAGCAATGAACACGACCTCTTGACCTCTACTCTCGACTCTTTGAGAAGTGATTTTGCTTTTGACTGCGGGGAGACCAAACTCCACCGCAGTAAAGGTCTCAGGTAAACGAGCATCTGAGACTTTCGGTATTCAGGTTCTTCAACCTGTCCCACATTTCCTATAAGTGTATACACACTTCCTCATCGTGAATTGTAAATTCAAAACTAGGAATCTTCCTTTTCTTCGTATATTCATGATTTGATTGGTACTTGAAAGTTTCTTAAATGTTTGTTAATGTTTGGAAATGTTTGAAAATGTTTGAAAATGTTTGTTAATGTTTGGAAATGTTTGGAAATGTTTGTAAAGATTTGCAAAGATTTGTTGATGTTTGGAAATGTTTGTTAATGTTTGGAAAAGTAAATGTTTGTAAATGTTTGTTAATGTTTGAAAATGTTTGTAAATGTTTGTTAATGTTTGAAAATGTTTGTTAATGTTTGGAAATGTTTGTAAAGATTTGTTAATGTTTGGAAATGTTTGTTAATGTTTGGAAATGTAAATGTTTGTTAATGTTTGAAAATGTTTGTAAATGTTTGTTAATGTTTGAAAATGTTTGTTAATGTTTGGAAATGTTTGTAAAGATTTGTTAATGTTTGGAAATGTTTGTTAATGTTTGGAAATGTAAATGTTTGTTAATGTTTGAAAATGTTTGTAAATGTTTGTTAATGTTTAAAAATGTTTGTTAATGTTTGGAAATGTTTGTAAATGTTTGTAAAGATTTGCAAAGATTTGTTAATGTTTGGAAATGTTTGTTAATGTTTATAAATGTCTGTTAATGTTTGGAAATGTTTGTAAATGTTTCTAAAGATTTGCAAAGATTTGTTAATGTTTGGAAATGTTTGTTAATGTTTGGAAATGTAAATGTTTGTAAATGTTTGTTAATGTTTGGCAATGTTTGTTAATGTTTGTAAATGTTTGTAAATGTTTGTTAATGTTTGGAAATGTTTGTAAATGTTTGTAAAGATTTGCAAAGATTTGTTAATGTTTGGAAATGTTTGGAAATGTTTGTAAATGTTTGTTAATGTTTGGAAACGTTTGTAAATGTTTGTAAAGATTTGCAAAGATTTGCAATGATTTGGAACCTAAAGAGTTATTTTTCCGTTCGAGTTTTCTAAACAATAGATTTTTTCAGTTTAATAATTAAGGGGGAATTGTTTTACTCACTCTACGAGCAGATCGAAACGTTACAGATGTAAATGCGCTGCTGCATGATTCCTTCTCTACTTTATTGGTTCTTTTCTTCTTCTTTTATTTTCTTTCTTTGTTATTTTGTTTTTGTTTTCTTTTTTGCTTTCTTTTTTGTTTTCTTTTTTGTTTTCTTTTTTTTGTTTTCTTTTATTGCTTTCTTTTTTGTTTTCTTTTTTGTTTTCTTCTTTTTTTCCCCTCTTTTTTGTTGTTTTCTTCGATTTGCCTTTCAAGTGTCAATCTTATTTGCTCAAAGACATCTGGATCAGCTGTGAACCGTTAACACAACACCTTACTCATCAGAACACAACACTGGTAACCCATGGCGACGCGTTTTTCTTTCTTTAAGTTTACTTTCAATGAACCAACAAGTGTATTATCAGGTTTTTGGTTTTGAAATTCATTTTTCTAGAAATTGGGGTGAATTTTCAACTACATCACTGCTTTAATTGCAAATATTCTTAGAGTGTTGTTAAAGTTGTGTGTACCACTGACAAACACTCTTTGGTCTTTGAAGAAACCTTTTGCCTTTCGAATATAAGCGGCACGAAACCGGCACATTTACTATATTTTTCCCCACATGCGTGTATAACTGAAGTAACTTTATGTATGTGTGTATATCCCTGTAATGTTGAGGCACCCGACACAAATGACGACGATGTGAACGCTTCCACGTTTGACGCTAAACTGACGCGAATCAACGAGCGCACCGGGTTTCAAGTCTCTCACATCTCTCCCTCAAGAACCTACGTCGTCTCCTATACTCCTTGTTTATGTTGCTTTTGGTAATTTATTATTTATGCGGGATTTGATTCGATCAATAATTGGAGGATCGAAGTTTTCACATCTTCTGGATAGTGCTCGTGAAATTTTGCTTCAAATAATTAGAAATGTGGTGATGCTATTTATAGGTTTTAAGTGGATTAAATGATTAAATGCTTTGGATGGTTGATGCTTGAATTTTATTTTCTCTTTTCATTCTGAATATTTATGTTTGACGTTTGTTTAAAATGGTCGATGATGTTCGGTTTGGTAATGATTTGTTCTATGATGTAGTGATTAATGACAAATTTTTTTGTCACTATAAATTTGAATTTTAAAACTTTTTACTGATTTAATAAATTAGTGACTGATTTTTTACAACCTTTTCTGCGAATTAGTCACTTTTGCTTAATAAATAGTCGAGTTTGTAAATTTTACTAATAAATAGTCATTCCTTTAATTTATTAATGAATTTTACTAAATTAATTAATTTTTATTTTCTATAAAAGCAAAAATTTTGATTTATTCAAATAAGTAAATTGTTTTACCAATTTTTACTGACTTTTTCCTTTCGAGTGAGTAAATTTTACTAATAAATAGTCATTTCTACTAATTCATTAATGAATTTTACTAAATTAATTTATTTTTATTTTTTACTAAAGCAAAAATTTTTATTACTTCAAGTAAGTAAATAGTTTTACCAATTTTTACTGCCTTTTTGCTTTCAAATTAGTAAATTTTACTAATAGTCATTCCTCTAATTTATTAATGAATTTTACTAAATTAATTACTTTTTATTTTCTACTAAAGCAAAAATTTTGATTTATTCAATTAAGTAAATTGTTTTACCGATTTTTACTGACTTTTTCCTTTCGAGTGAGTAAATTTTACTAATAAATAGTCATTTCTACTAATTTATTAATGAATTTTACAAATTAAAAAGCAAAAAGTCAGCCACTAATTTTTTCATTTTGAGTTAGTTCATTTTACTAGTAAATTAGTAGAAATTACTATTAATTAGTAAAATTTACTAATTCGAAAGCAAAAACTCAGTAAAAAGTAGTAATAAATTACTAGAATATACTATTTATCAGTAAAATGTACTAATTCGAAAACCAAAATTGAGATACAAACTCAACGTAATAAATATTGTTACTAACTTTTACTGACTTTTTGCTTTTTGAATGAGTAAAATTCACGAATATATATTAATTTTTAGTGATTTATTAATAAAATTTACTGATTCAAAAGCAAAAAATTATGAAATTTTCGTTGGTGAAGTTCATAACGTTTATAGTCAACAATTTCAGAAGAAAAAATTTTTTTAAAGAAATTTTTTGTAAATTTTTGGTAAAGAAAATGAATCGATTAATTTTTTGAATAATAAATTACAAAAAAAAATATTTGTGCACAAAAAATGTTTTTTTAAGTAGGAAAATTTTTTTTTTTACTTGTAAACGTTGATCATAAACGTTGTGAACTTCACCAACGATGAAATTTAACTAATAAAAATTATTTTCTACTAATTTACGAATGAAATTTAATAATTCAAATTCAAAAAGTCAGGAGAAATTAGAAAAAGCAATTACTAAATTAAATTAGTGACCGACTTTTTCCTATTTAATTCGTAAATTTTACTAACAAATTAGTCATTTTTCATAATTTGTTAGTTAAATTCACTAATTTGAATTGTAAACTAACTTTTTGATGTTGAATTCACAAAATTTACTAACATCTTGGTAGAAATAACTATTTATTAGTAAATTTTATAAATAGTGTTTTTTAGTAATTTATTAATGAATTTTACTATTTACAAAGCAAAATGTCTTTTATTTATTAAAATTAGTAAATATTATTACTAATTTTTACTGACTTTAAACCATTAAATTTGTAAATTTGACTAATAAATTGTAAAGTTATTAGAAATTTTTATTTCTTAGTAGAATTTTCAAGTTTATTAGTAAAATTTACTAATTCGAAGCAAAAAGAGTTAAAATTAATAAAACTATTTCCTAATTTGAATTTGTGACTTATTTTTTGCTTTTGAATTTGTAGATGTTACTAATAAGTAAATAGTAATTTCTACTAATTCATTAGTCAAATTTACTATTCCGAAAGCAAAAAATCAATAAAAATTAGTGAACATTTTTAATAATTCAAATGTTTGATTGATTTTTTTTTCTTTTTCAATTTAAAGTGCAAAACTGATAATTTTTTTAATGTCATTTTTCTTTATCAACATTTTTTTTGCCGACAATTTTCTCATTTTTACGCAACAAATGTTTGACATCGAATTTTTCGGTGTAAATTAGAAAATTAACCAAGTAGCCATCACAATGATTTTTATTCATCAATTTTTGAATTCTTGACAAAGAATTTTCATCGCGTTTATTCATTATTACGAATGCTAAATGAAATTTCTTTTTTCATTTTAAATATTCTCTCGAATAAAATAAAAAATAAATGAAAATTCTGACAAATGCAGATTCGATGAGATGGAAATTTTGTAATTTAACAATTCGGCTCAATCGAAATTCTACTGTTGAGTGAGAAATCTGATAAATTAAACTTCGATTAAATCAGAATTGTTTTAAATGAAAATTGGAATGAATAAAAATTTTGGAAAAATAAAACTTGGATTTAATGGAAATTTTATTAAATAAAAAATTCGGTTTATTTTTTAGTTTTTTTATTAAAGTGTATAATTTTTAATGAATGAATAATTTAGAATGAAATGAATATAATTTTTAAAGAAATGAATATAGTTTTTGATGAAATGAATATAATTTTTAAAGAAATGAATACAATTTTTGATGAAATGAATAATTTTTAATTAAATGAATTGATGAGTTTTAAAGTAGTAATTAATTATTTAATTACTATGAGCTCATTTATTAATTTATTCAATTAATCAATTTCGCTGATTTCTAGTAAAATGATTACTGATGAAATATTTGGTGGATGACTTCTTGTCATTTAATTAGTAATTTTTTCATGAAATTCAGATTTTTAAAGATTGATTTTTGTAGCAGATGCAGATGATTTGGAATTTTTTTCTTTTTATACTTTCTGATTTTTTGTTGGTTTAATTTTATTTTTTAATTTAATTTAATGTCAATAATATAATTTTAGCAATTTTTGTTAATAATAATATTTGCAGTTTATATTAATGGTAATATTAGGATTTTATGTTAATATTAGGATTTTTTCTTAATATTAGGATTTTTTGTTAATATTAACAACTTTAGCATTTTATGTGATTATTAAGATTGGAAATTTACAATTGGATTTTTGAATTAATTACGAGAATAAAAGTTAGAAATGAAGTAATTTTGAAAATGAAGAGTAAAGTGATGCAATCTGTTACATGGAAGTCAAAAGGTCGGTTCTACCGCATTCCTTATTCTTTCCTTCTGCATCATTTGTCTCTTCTTTTTAGTTCTCTTTTATTCTCGAAACATCCTTTCTTTTGCCAACTTATAACCTCCACGTTCTAAGTATGAATTTCTTTTATATACATTTTTGGATTATACGACTTCCGTTGCGGATTCTTCGGGAATAATAAAATCCAAACAATATTTATGAATTAGAAATTTTTTTTTATTCCTCCAATTTTATATTTTGATGAAAACTTGAATCTCTACAAAGAACTAATGACAATTTCGCTAATTGTTTAGTAAAATTTGTAGTAAAATTCAAGGAAAAAATTAGTTGAAAACATTTTTTTTTTTTGCTAATTCGAATAAAATTTTATATAATTCAGATTTAGAGAGTTTATGAATAATATAGAGATATTTTTTCATGATTTTTTTTAGTGTTTAGATGGTTAGATTTAGAGATGATTTAATAAAAATATTAATAGAAATAATAATAATTAATACAAGAGTGGATATTTGTTTTTGAAATCGGTTAAAACGTCAAGTTGAGAATAATAATGAATTTGGTAATTTAAAAATTTACATTTGAGAATTTAATAATGTTTCAATTTATCAAGGTTAGATTACTGTGCGGTTAACTGAATACTTCAATGTCTTAGCCTTCACTACAATGACAGATTATTATAACAAGAGTAGATACCTTATAAGCGTAGATTTTAACAGATTTAGTGACCTTTCACTGTAGAAAAAATTGCAGAAGTCCTAAATTCTCTGGAAGGGGAAAATATTTTGTAAAATTTGCCAAAATAATTGAATTATTAATTACTTTCGTCTAACGATCAATTTAATTCAGATAATTACAGAAAGTTTCGGTATTTCAAAAATTATTAAACATATTTCAAATTCTTTTAAATTTAAATTTATTTTTTGTTATGAAAATTTGCAACTAATACAATATTTTTATTAATTTATTAATTCATTAATAATAAAATTCTTCTTCAGAATTCAATTGTTTTCGTCAATAATAATAAATAATAAAGAAATAATAAATTTTTCGTAAGAATTCAGTTGTTTTTATAAATAGTGAAATTCTGTGCAAAAATTCAATTATTAAAAGAAAATCATTTGTTGTTTATTTTTTAACAAAATTTTTTATAAAATTTAACGAATGAATGGGATTATTATCTAAAAATTTTAAAAATCCTTCGAAACAATTCGATTTGTTTCTTTAAATATAGTAGTCTTTGCAAGACTTCAAGTATTTTCATTAAAAATTCACGAAAAATGATAATTATTACCTTAATTTGTTAAAAAATATTTCGGAAAGATTCAATTATTCTGAAAACTTTTAATAAATCCTTCGAATCAATTTAAATATATTTTTAAAAAATAGTAAAATTCTTAACAAAAATTCAATTATTTTGAATACAATTTTAATAAAGTTTCATTAAAAAATTTAATTTTTTATTAATTTCTAATACTATTTCGCGAAATAATTCAATTATTTTCTAAATTTTTTTTAAATCTTCCGAAACAATTCAATTATATTTATAAACACTAAACAGTAGAATTCCTTGTAAAAATGACGATTCAATTTTTTTTCTTAATTCGTTAAAAAATATTTCAAAAGAATTCAAATATTCATCTAAAATTTTAATAAAATTTAATAATTAAATGTTTAACTTTTAATTACCAACAGGCAGGATTATTTTAATAACTTGAAAAAAATTATTGATAAAATTTACTTACTTTCAAAATTATCAAAAATATAACTAAAATTTAAGAGAAACTCCATTATTTAATAAAATTCAAAGAAAATTTTCAAAAAGAATTAGAATTTTTAAAAATTTCAATTTTTAACACAATTTTTTTGCGAGAATTCAATTATTGTTTTGAATAATTTTTATTATTCAAAATATTTAACAAAATAATTATTCTTCTTCGAAGAAATTCAATTATATTTTTAAATAGTAAAATTCTTTGCAAAAAATTCCATTTTTTCCAAAATTTGATATAAATTTTCTCAAAGAATTCAATTATTTTGAATTCAATGTTAATAAAATTGCATGAAAGAATTTAATTACTTTTTCAATTTTTGATAATGATATTTGTCGAAAAAAATTCAATTATTTTCTAAAAATTTAATAAATCCTTTGAAAAAATTCAATTCTTGCTAAAAATTCAATAAATTCTTCGAAACAATACAATTATATTTAAAAACAATGAAACACTTGTCAAAAATTTAATTTTTTTAAAATAAAATTTCGCGGAAGAATGAAATTTTTTTCTTAATTCATTATAAAATATTTCAATAAAATTTAATTATTTTCTAAAATTTTAATGAAATTTAATAATTAAATGTTTAGTTAATAACAGATATGATTTTTTTTTAAATGGTGAAAGAAATGATTCATAAAATTCAATTATTTTTAAAATTATCAAAATCACTAAATTTATTTCAAAAAACTCCAATGTTTAGAAAAACATTGAAAGAAAATTTTGTAAATGATTTTAATTTTAAAATAATTAGAAGTTTAAAAAGTTTTCAAAAAATTCTTTTGCAAGAATTCAATTGTTTTTCTTAATTCTATAGACAATTTTTTTAAAATTCAATGTCATTAAAGTTTCTTTGGAAAATTTTAATTTTGTATTTATTTTTAATAATTTTGCTCCGAATAATTCAATTATATTTACTTTTTTGTTAATAAAAGCTTAGAAACTGTTAAATTATATTTATAAAATTAAATAGTAAAATTGTTTGTAAATATTAATCTATTTTTAAGAAAGAATTTAATTTTTCTTTAATTCGTTAAAAAGTATTTCAAAAGAATTTATTTTTTAAAAATATTTTTATAAAATTTCGTAATTAAATGTTTGAGTTTAGTTATTAAGATGTGTTTTTTTTTAACTTGAAAGAAATTATTCATAAAATTCAATGTTAATAAATTTTTATGGAAAAATTCAATTTTTTATTTATTTTTATGGAAAAATTCAATTTTTTATTTATTTTTATGGAAAAATTCAATTTTTTATTTATTTTTATGGAAAAATTCAATTTTTCATTTATTTTTATTAATAATATTTCTCGAATTAATGTTCAATTATGTTCTAAAATGTTAATATATCCTTCGATACGGTTAAATTATATTTATAAATAGTTAAATTCTTTGCAAATATTAATTTACTTTCAAGTAAGAGTTTAATTTATTTTTCAATTCGTTAAAAAATATTTCAAAAGAATTCATTTTTTTAAAAATATTTTAATAAAATTTAGTAATTAAATGTTTGCGTTTAATTAATTCACGATTCTTTTTAAACTTGAAAGAAATTATTCATAAAATTCAATTGTTTTTAAAATATTTAATTAAAATTATTAAAAAAAAACTTTATTATTTAAAAAAAATTCAAAGAAATTCTTCAAAAAGAGAATTAGAATCTTTAATAATTTTTTTTATATAAAATATTTATATATATTTTCTTCTTGGGGCGAATTTAATTTTTTTCTGAATAATAAAATTCTTTGCGAGAATGAAACTATTTTTGTTAAAAAAAGAAAATTCTTTGAGAGAATTCAATTATTTGTCTAAATAATAAAATTCTTCGACGAAATTTTATTATTTTTGATCCTCTTTTATTTAGTTTTGTGCTAGTTTGTTTTTTTTGTTTGTTTTGTTTTGTTTTGTTTTTTTTTTGTTTTGTTTTTTTTTTTTGAAAAATATCAAAAATATCCTAAAGTTTGAAAAGTTTTTTCGAGTATGAAAATAAAATTAGATGTAAAACAGAAATTGCAAGTTGAATTCTTTCTTTTCTGATACGTAATTAGGTAATTCATAAGGAAAGTAAATAAAAGTCCTTTTGTGTCTAACTGACCTAGGAATATACGCTAACGAAGCTGAGAAAAGGGTTTTGTTATAGGAGAAGAATGCAAACGAGATACACTATATACCTTCTATTATAAACGTCTGGCGAGTTTAGTAATTAGCATCTCTTGTCGTCTAGCTTGTGCTTGTGATAAAAAGACAATAAAAATGAAAAAAAAAATAGAAGATAGAAGGACAAAGACCTTAGAGGCAGAAATTGACGATAAGGTGAGAAATCTCGTAAGTCATAGTCGCATCACACACTAATACTGAACAATCTTTTTATATGATAATGCCACATCACAAAATTCCCATAAGGGATTTCCCACTTGAATCTTTATAAAATATACTCACAGCAGCTTTACTTGTATATTACATTCAGAGAGGTGAGGTGTAAAATCTTTTTTTAGTACAAACAATGCAATCTAGGTGAGACTCAATTACCAATGTCTCATATAAAATCGAAAGTTATATCCAACGAGAGTAAAAACATAAGATTATAATATATTGTTACGTGTTGAAAAGTGAACGTTATTACTACTACAGGTATTGCAAATTAGTCCCTTTTTTTCCCATATCAGAAGTGATGAAATTTTCTCACAATTATAAACTTCTATCGAGAATGTATAACAAAGTCTCAATAATCGTTTATTTCCAAGTTGTACTAAATATTTTTTACTTTTCTTTTCTTTTCTTTTTTCCTAAGTAGTAATTTTAAATCCCCTAAGAGGAGAAATAAAAAATTATTATTTAAAATTAAAAAAAAATTCTTTTGAGAAACAATTGAAAATTTATTTTATACACTGAGAAAAATTATTTTATTCAAATTACCTATTATTTGACTATGATTAACAAATAAATATTTACTTCAATCAAACAATTTTTATTTGACTCAAACAATTTTTATTTGACTCAAACAAATTTTATTTGACTCAAGTAAATTGTATTTCAATTAAATAATTTTTATTTGAGCCAAATAAATTGTATTTGAATAAAATATTTCGGTATTTGAAGCAAATTGATTAAAATAGATTTAATTTATTCAAATAAAAATTATCTGATTCAAGTAAATATTTGATTCAAATACAATTTATTTGATTCAAGTAAATATTTGATTCAAATACAATTTATTTGATTTAAATAAAAATTTTTAGATTCAAGTAAATATTTATTTGATCGGTTATTTCAATAAAATAAATTTTTTTTTAGTTAATTCTTTGAATGAAATTAATTATTCCTAAACAATTTTGATAACACTTTTTAAAAAGATTTAAATTTTCCGTATAAATAAAAAATAATTAAATTAAAAAAAAATAATAATAATAATTAATAATAAATTATTATTATTATATTAATAATAATTAATAATTGAATTATTCTTTTAATATTGATTAATTAATATTAATTAATTAATAATATTAGTAATAATAATTTTAATTAGTTAATTAATTTCTCTCACAAAGTGATTCGAAAAGATTCTGTTATTGATAAAGTTTTAAAAAAATTCCTTTCAAGAGTTCAAGTACTTTTTTTCTATATTATGAAATTCTTTGCTGAAATAGGAACAAAAAAGTTTTGAACGTTCAAGTGAAGAAAATATTTTTTTGATTAAAAATATTTTCATAGATTACTGATTAACAATTGAAATGAAAAACACAAATTTTACATTTGGAAATTGTATATAATTAATTAGTTTGTGATTAGTAATTAGTATATAATTAATTAGTTTGATAGTGACGCAAAATTAGTGATAAAAAATTTAATCTGAAGAAATAAATAATTTTCGTCTATTTGAACTTTCAACATTTTTAGGTCATGTTGGAATTAAAATATTTTCAATATTTATACTTTTAATAAAATTTCCTCAAAAGAATTCAATATTTTTACTTTTAATAAAATTTCTCAAAAGAATTCAATATTTTTACTTTTAATAAAATTTCTCAAAAGAATTCAATTATTTGAAAGTATTTTAAAAAATATTCCAAAATTTGTCGAAAGAAGGGCAATTTTAGTTATTTACTATTATTGTTGGCAATTTTTTACGAACAATAAATTTTTTTTATGTTCTAAAATTAACTACGATTTTACTAATAGTTTTTTAACTAATTTAGATTTTGAGTAAAATATAATTTTTCTGACTTAGATGTAGAGAAATAGAGACAGAAAAATAGTGACAGAGTAAGAGAGAGGGACAATGAATTTATATAACATATTTTAATTATGACGAAAAATTTATTTCCAATAAATTCAACGACAAAATTGTCCGCTTAATTTATAAAGCAAAGCGATTATTTTTGTCTATATATGTACGATCATGCTCTCGATGGAATTTTTGATGTCTGGCTTTGTAAAAAATAACAAAAAATAAAATTGCGGTTAATAGATGAACGCCCCTCGGGGATTTAATATGAATCGTGAGCGAGAGCGATAAATAAGGTATTTATTTCCAATCTGACCAAAAATTATTCTCAAACAAGATTAAATTTACGCAGAAAAAATAAATGTATTTTTTCTTTCATATAAAATATAATTGCCTTTTTGGAAAAATAAGAAAAAGGTGATTAATTTTTCTCTATTATGTATTATGTATGTGGGAGAAGAAAAAATAAATTTCCAATAAAAAGTAATCAGAGATATTTCTTATGGCATAGAGGAATGTTAATAATAAGAATACAGAGTATTTTAAAATTCTTTATATGGGGAAAGAAGTAAATTAATTGAATTAATTACCTCTTTTGTCTTCTTTGTACTGGTTGATAAAAAATAAGAGCAAAAAAATGTCTATTTGTAATTATTTAGTTATATATAATTTTTTCTATTAGTCAGGAAAATTTTACTACATACTAAATTTGAATTAGTAAGGTCAATAATTTTACTATTTTTTACTGACTTTTTGTTTTTAAATTAGAAAATTTTACTAATAAATGAATAGTAATTTCTACTAATTTGTTTGTGAAATTTAAAATTAAAAATTAAGTCCAAAGCAAAAAAAAAATTTTTTTTATTTGACTAATAAATTATTGTTTCTACTAATTTATTTACTAATAAAATTGTTTTTATAGTAAATTTCCTAATTAAAAAGCAAAACATCAGTTAATAATTTAAATTAGTACATTTTTTTTCTAATTTAAATTTAGATGGTAGAATTTGTAGTAAAAAAATTGTAATAAATTTATTTATACTAATGAAATTGTTTGTAGTAAATTTGTTTACTAATAAAATTGTTTTTTTTAGTAAATTTCCTAATTAAAAAGCAAAACATCAGTTAATAATTTAAATTAGTAAATTTTTTTACTAATTTAAATTTAGATGGTAGAATTTGTAGTAAAAAAAATTATTATAAATTTATTTAATAATGAAATTGTTTGTAGTAAATTTATTTATTAATGAAATTGTTTGTAGTAAATTTATTTACTAAAACAATTGTTTGTAATAAATTTATTTACTAATAAAATTGTTTTTTTTAGTTAATTTTCTAATTAAAAAGCAAAACATCAGTAAATAATTTAAATTAGTAAATTTTTTTACTAATTTAAATTTAGATGGTAGAATTTGTAGTAAAAAAAAATTGTAATAAATTTATTTATACTAATGAAATTGTTTGTAGTAAATTTATTTACTAATAAAATTGTTTGTCGTATATTTATTTACTAATAAAATTGTTTGTCGTACATTTATTTATTAATAAAAATTAAAATTGTTTGTAATAAATTTATTTACTAATAAAATTGTTTGTCGTACATTTATTTATTAATAAAAATTAAAATTGTTTGTAATAAATTTATTTACTAATAAAAATTTTTTTTAGTAAATTTTTGCCTAATTAAGAAGCAAAACATAAGTTAATAGTTTAAATTAGTAAATTTGTTTACTAATTTAAATTTAGAGGGTAGAATTTGTAGAAGTTTGGTTAAAAATAAATTGGTCTTTTTTACTAAATGTCGATAAATGATTCCACAAATTAATTTTGGTGAATCATATGAAAGGCAATTAGTGAAATTTTACTAAAAAAAAAATTAGTAATTCTTTACGAATTTGGAATTTTGAGTGTTGTAATAAAAATCTAAAAAAATGTTAAGAAAATTTAGGAACAATTTTCATTTTTTTTTGTGTTTTAATAATTTGGATTTAGAGAGTTGGATGTGAAATTAATTTTTATATATTTATAAGGTTGGAGACTTGTTTTTTTCTGTTTATTGACATTAGTCTTACCACCGATGATCTGGTATCTAGATCAAGGTTTTTTAACAGTAGTTAATTCGACTCGGCATTTTGCTCGTTTATAGATTAGAGAGAGGCTGAGGTTAAGATCCATGTTTCCTTGGCATGATAGTTGTAAATATGTTAACTTATACATTTACATTTGCAGCAGGTACTTTTTTGCAATTAAGTAAAGATTGTTTTGACTTTACTCTCTATTTTTCCATTTGTGTGCAAAAAAAAGATTTTTTCCTTTGTTTCCTGTTGTTAAATTTACTGACTATTTACATTCTGTTATTTATTGCTTTAAAACGTAAAAAATAAATAAATAAATAAATTCTTTTAAAATTTCAATTTAATTTTTTTATTAATTTTTTATTTTTTATTTTTTTGCTTAGTGATTACTAATTACTAAAGAAAAAAAAATTGGAAGTAAGGTGAATAATAAGTTTTGCTTTTTTAATCGACTGAAGGTAATAAAATTTTCAAAGACACCTAAAATAGAGATTTTTCTCTTTTTTACTGTTTACTGGATTTTCTTATGGAGAAGAATTTTTATTTTGAAGAATTTTTATTTTAGTGAATTTTTATTTTGATGAATTTTTATTTTGATGAATTTTTACTTTGAAGAATTTTTATTTTGATGAATTTTTATTTTGATGAATATTTACTTTGATGAATTTTTACTTTGAAGAATTTTTATTTTGATGAATTTTTACTTTGATGAATTTTTACTTTGAAGAATTTTTATTTTGATGAATTTTTTCTATTATTTCATTGTTCTGGAAAAAAAATTATACTTTAAAGTCAACAAACTTTTAGTGATGCGGAATAGAAAAAAAAATATTTTTCTTCGTCGGAAATGCCCACAATTTTTATCTTTTCCAAAAAAAAAAACTATCGAACCAAAATTGTGAAACTAGGGAACAGAAAAAAATTCATTTTAAAAAATTCAATAATTAGAAAAGAAAAATTAAGAAAAGACTCATTGAAGAAAATTCTGCAATTACGTCAAAAAATCGTTTGGCGAACTTCACCAACTTGATAGTGTCCGCAGGGAAATTAGAAGAAAACACAAAATGTCAAGAACAGTTTTTAATTGATCAGTCGGATAAATTTTTTTTCTTTATAGAAAAATTTAATTACAATTACTAACACTTTCTGTTCAGTTTATAGATTTGTTTAAAGTTATTTTTTTAAGTTATTTTAACATTTTCTAAAAAGAAAAAAAATATTCGTAAATTGAAAAAATATATTTGCCTCAATTTTTCGTTCGTTTGTCTATGAAATGAAATGAAATTCTCCGCTTTTTCTTTACACTCTGCGAGATATTTTGCGGTGTTAAGTGAAACATTAATTTATCAGATGTTTTTCTTGAATTTCTTTGATAATTCCTTTCCACTTTTCTGTAGCTCAGAAAACCTGCGATGATAACAAGTTGAAATCACATTAATTACGAAGTTGTTGAGTTTATATAAGATTATCTTCTATATAGCTGAGGGAAATTGCTATTAGTGCGGTTGTTTTTTTTTCTCTCCGCTCTCGTGCAAATAGAAGAAGAAATGAGAGTTTAAAAAAAATTCACTATACAGCGTTTAAGTGAGGGATTAATTTAAAATTTAAATTAGAAAATTTTAGTAATAAATGGAAATTTCTACTAATTTATTAGTGAATTTGAGTAATTCAAAAGCAAAAGGTCATTGCAATAATTTAAATTAGTAAAATATTTACTAATTTTTTACTAATTTTTGTTTTTGAATTAGTATATAAATGTGTAGAAATAACTATTTATTTATTAAATAAATATATTAATTTAATGGCAAAAAAACAGTCACTAATTCAAATTAAGAAATATTTTGACTATTTTTTACTCTTTTTGCTCTAAATCAGTCAATTTAATTTTAATTAGTTTATTAATTCATTTAATTTATTTTTTTAAGTTCAAAAGCAAAAAACCAGGAAAAATATTTAATAAATTGTATTAGCAACAGACTGTTTGTTTTTGAATCAGTGAAATTCACTAATAAATTAGTAGAAATTACTATTTATTAATAAAATTTACTTATTTAAAGCAAAAATAGTAAAGATTAGTAAAAATATTTCTTAATTTGAACTAGTGACTAATTGTTTGCTTTAGAATTTTAAAAATAAAACTAATAAATAAATAGTAATTTTTTAATAAATTATTAGTTAAATTTACTAATTCAAAAGGAAAATGTCAGTAATAAGTATAGTAAAAATATTTATTAACTTGAATTAGTGACTGATTTTTTGGTTTTGAATTACTGAAATTCACTAATGAATTACTTTAAACTACTATTTATTAGTAAAATTTACTAATTCGAAAACAAAAAGTCAGTAATATTAGTAAAAATGTTTACTAATGTCATTTAGTGACTGAATCTTTGCTTATGAATTAGTAAATTTTACTGATAAATAGTAATTTCTATTAGTTTATTAGTAAAATTTGCTAATTCATTCAGAATTAGTAAATGTTACTAATAAATAATAATTTCTATTAGTTTATTAGTAAAATTTGCTAATTCATTCATAATTAGTAAATTTTACTAATAAATAGTATTTTCTATTAATTTATTAGCCAAATTTGCTAATTCATTCATAATTAGTAAATTTTACTGATAAATAGTAATTTCTATTAGTTTATTATTAAAATTTGCTAATTCATTCATAATTAGTAAATTTTACTGATAAATAGTAATTTCTATTAGTTTATTATTAAAATTTGCTAATTCATTCATAATTAGTAAATTTTACTGATAAATAGTAATTTCTATCAATTTATTAGTAAAATTTGCTAATTCATTCATAATTAGTAAATTTTACTGATAAATAGTAATTTCCATTAGTTTATTATTAAAATTTGCTAATTCATTCATAATTAGTAAATTTTACTAATAAATAGTAATTTCTATTAATTTATTTGTAAAATTTTCTAATTCATAAGCCAAAAGGAAGTAGAAAAATTTACTAATTTGAATTATTGACTAAATTTTTGTTAAATTAGTTTTGGTAAAATAGTAAAATAATAATTTGACTAAAAAATTAAAATTAATAAAATTCATTAGTAAATTAGTAGAAATAACATTTTATTAGTAAAATTTCTTAATTCAAAAGCAAAAAGTCTGTAATTAATTCGAATTTGTAAATATTTTTACTTATTGTTACTCACTTTTTGCTTTTGAATTAGTTAATTTTTACCAATAAATATAAATAATAATTTCTATTAATTTATTAGTAACATTTGTTAAATTGGAAGCAAAAATTAGTGAAAATATTTACTAATTTGAACTATAGACTAAATTTTTGTTTAATTAGTGAATTTGACCAAAAAAATTAGTAAAATTTAGTTTTAATTTTTTTGTAAAATTTTTTATTTCAATAGCAAAAAGTCAGTAATTAATTCAAATTAGTAAATATTTTTACTTATTGATACTCACTTTTTGCTTTTGAATTAGTAAATTTTATCAATAAATAACTAATAATTTCTACTAATTTATTAGTGAACTTTTCTAATTTAGCAGCAAAAATTGTATTTAGTATTTTCAAGTAATTCTTTTGTAAAATTTACGAATTAAAAAAAAGATTTAGAAAAAATTGGTTAAAATATTTACTAACTTTTTTTTTGCATTGAAAATTTAATTTAGTAAATTTCACTAATAATTCGTAATTTAACTAATTTATTAGTAGAATTTAGGAAAAAATTAGTCTTTCTCTTTAAATTTGAATTAAATCAAAAATAACCGAAAGTAAAAAGTCAGCCACGATTTTACTAATAGTAATAATTAATTTTTAATTCAAATTTAATTTAACAATTCAAATTTAATTTAACTTTAATTTAAATTTGAATTCAACTTAGTAAAAATGTTTTCTAATTGAAATTGTGAGAGTAACTAATAATATTGTGTTCGTATTTTGTTCATTAATTACTACCTGAGTATAAATATTAAAATTGACAATTTGTTCCCTCTTTGCGTAGACAATGATTTTTTTAATCATGACAATAGAAATTCACGTCTCTCTTTAAAATCAAGGAATTGTCTACGTAATGCGTTCAATGTAATTTAATTAGGTGCAAACCTCATTAGTTGTTGACATCATGAAGTTACGTGTGATTTTAATGGGATTACGAATAAGTCACGGTTGTATCCTTGATATTTAAAAAATGACAGTTTCCATCAAATTTATTCTTATTATTTGTTTAAATTTCCGGTTTATCTTTATTTTGTTTCTATTCACTATTGTAATTTTCCTTTTATACGAATTTTTAATGTTGTAAATTTTTAATTACTTCCTGTTTACAAAAAAAATTTTTTAACAATCGAATTTTAAACAATAAACTTTTAGAACATTTTTTTACTTTTGTGAATTTTTATTAAAAAAAAAGTAATTCTTAATAATAATTTAAAGAATAATATTTTTTATTGTTAACTCCTTCCTCCTGTAGTAATATTTTTTTTAATTTCGTAATTTTTAAGTTTTTTTTTAATAATAATTGTTGTTTAACTGTCGGAAAATTTTTTTTTTTGTTTATTTTTGCGTTGATAAATTAATTTTATTTATGTTTTGTTTTTTCTACTTCTCTCAAGTGTTATAGAGTTCAATTAATCTTCTCCAGTGTCTTCTTGTGTTTTTATGTGAAAATTTTTTATCATGAAATAAAGAATTGAGAATGTAAAAAATTATTGTGTTATTTACTTATTTTATGATGAAACCTTGAAAAAGTTCTCTTATGGATACTTTCTAACAATATAATAATGATGGTTATCGTGAATCAAATGGAATATTATTTGCATAAGGAATTATAAATTAACTATTATTTATTTATGAAAATTTTTGTGAATGAGAATTGAAAAGAAATCGCTGTTTTTCGATTTTAGAAGAAAATTATTTTATTTTTTCTATTGTTTTTCTGCTTATGATCGTAATGAGCTAAAAGTTTAATTTGGGGAATAAATGAAACTTTTCTTTTTTCTTCTTTAAAATTTACTCTCTAAATTTTATTTAGAATCTTTAGTAATTTTAATTAGTGACTGACTTTTTGCTTTTGAATAAATAAATTTTACTAACAAATTAGTAGAAATTAGTAAAATTATAAGTAAAAATTTATTAATTTGAAAACAAAAAGTTACTAAAAAATAAGACAAAAAATTTACTAATTTGAATAAGTGTCTGATTTTTTGCTTATTTTTGAACTAGTAAATTTTACAAATGAATAGTTATTTTTAGTAATTTTTTAGTAAAATTTACTAATACAAAAGCAAAAAGTCAGTAATTGATTCTAATTAGTAAATATTTTTACTAATTCAAATTTAGAGAGAAATTTTTATTAGAATAATTTTGCGGTACTGTCAAAATTGATAATAAATTTTTTCCAATAATACTTTCAATAATGGTTCGTTTATTGAAACGTCCAAAACTTGTGGATGATTTCTGTTGAGTGTAATTATTATTAAAAACAGATGACTATTTGTATAAAGCAGAAATGATTCTGGAGAATGATTGTTATTCACAAAGGGGCGTATTTCAAATAATCTATTAAAATTTACAGTTATCTCTTTTTTGATTACGTTTCTAATTAATCTTAATCAAAAAACAAAATTTGTCACATTTACAATTTTAGGTCATTTAATTTAATCAATTCTATAAATTTTAGTCAATTTTAATGATCTACAAATTTTTAATGTTCAAACGAACGAAATATTTTCATTAAAAATATTTTCATAAATGATTTAAATAAAAATATTTTCATAAATAGTTTCATTAAAAATACTTTCAAAAAATAGTTTTATAAATATTTATTTAATTTTTAATGTAGTTCTAGTTTGAAAAATTTTAGTGTAAAAATTGACAGAACTGTTTTTACCAGACTTTCATTTGCTGTTTTTCTATTTTAATTTTTTTTTCTTTTTCTTTTTTTATTTCTTTTTTACTATTTTTTCTATTTCATTTTTACTTTTGTAATTTTGTTTTTTCTTTTTTTACATTGTATTTATTTTCTTTTACTTTTTTAATGTTGTTTTTCTTTTTTTTATTTATTTTCGTTTACTTTTGTAATTTTCTTTTTTCTTTTATATTTATTTTGTTTTACCTTTTATACTTTTGTTTTCTCGTTATCTTTTTTCACTTTTAATTTAATGTCTTTTATTTTTTACTTTTGCTTTTTCGTTTTATTTTTTTTTTTTGGCTACTTTCTATTTATTTATTTATCTATCTATCTATTTTTCTTTACTTTTAATTTATTTTCTAGTTGCTTTTTTTTAGTTTTTTTTATTGTTACTTTTTTTAGTTCCTTTTTCGGTGAAACCAACAAAGTGGTTAATGCCTCGATTTATCCCTTTTTCCAAATGTAGTGAAAAGCAATTCATCATCTGCAAGTAAAGTTAATCTACTAGACGTGACTTGGATAATATTGTTAGACAATATCGATTTATTGATGAGAGTAGGCTTCGCGAACGCACAAAAAAAACAGGATGCAGTATGAAAATCTAATATATTTAAATTGGCTGATGCGATCAACGAATTTCGTAATATAGATATCATTTTCTCTCTCTCTCTCTCTCTCTTACTCTCTCTATTTTTTCCTCTCTTTTTTTCTCTCTTTTTCTCTCTCTCTCAAGTACCAATATGGAAAGGGGTTGAACAAACTTTTATCGATTTTGGTTGACCTGCCAAAATACACATATTGTTCACTTTACGTCTATATATGTATGTATAAATGTACACTTGTCTATAGACAAGATTCATTTTACATTAATTATTCCTGAAAACGTCAGGTTTCGATGTTTTCATTTTATTATATTCTACTATATACTGAATATACAATATTTTGTGTATTGCAATCTCCTTTTTGCGAACGCGTATAATATAATTATGCGATAGAAGGCTTTTAAATTATCTTTGAAATTTTCTAACTTTGAAATACTAGCTCATTCGTCATTTTTCTCTGTATAGGAGGGAAAAAATATAAATCCTCTTTTTTTCCCCATCCAGGCAAAATTTATTGTTGCGCACAAAACTATAAACTTTGACATTTAGTTTTGAATTTTGAAAAAGTGTTCAAATGATAAAGTTATGGGTCTATCGATTTTGATGAATTGTTTAATTACGAAAAACTAGAATGATAATTAAAAAAATAAAAAAAATGTTTAAAATAATAAAAAATAAAAAAATTATAAAAATAATTTTAAAGAAATTTTTTAAATAATAATAAAATTTAATTACAAATTTCTAATAGTTATTACTTTTGTTAATTTCTAATAACAATTAATTTCGAAAATTTGAAATCGTAATTAGTTTTATAAATTTCAAATAGTAATTCATTTCGTTAACTTCTAATAAAAATTAATTCGTTTCATTTATAATAATAATTAAGTTTGTTAATTTCTTATAATAATTAATTTTATGAATATATAAAAAACAATTTTGTTACTTTTTAATAGTCATTAATTCTTCTTTAGACGCATTTTTCTAGGACCAAAATTAAAAAAGTTACAAAGGTTTTTCCAAAATCAGAGACATTTTTTCATTTTGAAACTTGAACTTCCGGTAACTTTTTGCCACTTTATTTTTTCAGGGATTTTAAAATTTTTCCTAATAACTGGACCAAAACCATGCAACTTCTTCTTTAGACGCATTTTTCTAGGACCAAAATTAAAAAAGTTACAAAGGTTTTTCCAAAATCAGAGACATTTTTTCATTTTGAAATTTGAACTTCCGGTAACTTTTTGCCACTTTATTTTTTCAGGGTTTTTGAAATTTTTCCTAATAACTGGACCAAAACCATGCAACTTCTTCTTTAGACGCATTTTTCTAGGACCAAAACTAAAAAAGTTACAAAGGTTTTTCCAAAATCAGAGACATTTTTTCATTTTGAAACTTGAACTTCCGGTAACTTTTTGCCACTTTATTTTTTCAGGGTTTTTGAAATTTTTCCTAATAACTGGACCAAAACCATGCAACTTCTTCTTTAGACGCATTTTTCTAGGACCAAAATTAAAAAAGTTACAAAGGTTTTTCCAAAATCAGAGACATTTTTTCATTTTGAAACTTGAACTTCCGGTAACTTTTTGCCACTTTATTTTTTCAGGGTTTTTGAAATTTTTCCTAATAACTGGACCAAAACCATGCAACTTCTTCTTTAGACGCATTTTTCTAGGACCAAAATTAAAAAAGTTACAAAGGTTTTTCCAAAATCAGAGACATTTTTTCATTTTGAAATATCAATTTTCGGTAACTTTTTGCCACTTTATTTTTTCAGGGTTTTTGAAATTTTTCCTAATAACTGGACCAAAACCATGCAACTTCTTCTTTAGACGCATTTTTCTAGGACCAAAATTAAAAAAGTTACAAAGGTTTTTCCAAAATCAGAGACATTTTTTCATTTTGAAATATCAATTTTCGGTAACTTTTTGCCACTTTATTTTTTCAGGGATTTTAAAATTTTTCCTAATAACTGGACCAAAACCATGCAACTTCTTCTTTAGACGCATTTTTCTAGGACCAAAATTAAAAAAGTTACAAAGGTTTTTCCAAAATCAGAGACATTTTTTCATTTTGAAACTTGAACTTCCGGTAACTTTTTGCCACTTTATTTTTTCAGGGTTTTTGAAATTTTTCCTAATAACTGGACCAAAACCATGCAACTTCTTCTTTAGACGCATTTTTCTAGGACCAAAACTAAAAAAGTTACAAAGGTTTTTCCAAAATCAGAGACATTTTTTCATTTTGAAACTTGAACTTCCGGTAACTTTTTGCCACTTTATTTTTGAAGGGTTTTTGACATTTTTTCTTTTGACTGGACCAAAACCATGCAACTTCTTCTTTAGACGCATTTTTCTAGGACCAAAATTAAAAAAGTTACAAAGGTTTTTCCAAAATCAGAGACATTTTTTCATTTTGAAACTTGAACTTCCGGTAACTTTTTGCCACTTTATTTTTTCAGGGTTTTTGAAATTTTTCCTAATAACTGGACCAAAACCATGCAACTTCTTCTTTAGACGCATTTTTCTAGGACCAAAATTAAAAAAGTTACAAAGGTTTTTCCAAAATCAGAGACATTTTTTCATTTTGAAACTTGAACTTCCGGTAACTTTTTGCCACTTTATTTTTTCAGGGTTTTTGAAATTTTTCCTAATAACTGGACCAAAACCATGCAACTTCTTCTTTAGACGCATTTTTCTAGGACCAAAATTAAAAAAGTTACAAAGGTTTTTCCAAAATCAGAGACATTTTTTCATTTTGAAATATCAATTTTCGGTAACTTTTTGCCACTTTATTTTTTCAGGGTTTTTGAAATTTTTCCTAATAACTGGACCAAAACCATGCAACTTCTTCTTTAGACGCATTTTTCTAGGACCAAAATTAAAAAAGTTACAAAGGTTTTTCCAAAATCAGAGACATTTTTTCATTTTGAAATATCAATTTTCGGTAACTTTTTGCCACTTTTTTTTTCAGGGTTTTTGATATTTTTCCTAATAACTGGACCAAAACCATGCAACTTCTTCTTTAGACGCATTTTTCTAGGACCAAAATTAAAAAAGTTACAAAGGTTTTTCCAAAATCAGAGACATTTTTTCATTTTGAAACTTGAACTTCCGGTAACTTTTTGCCACTTTATTTTTTCAGGGATTTTAAAATTTTTCCTAATAACTGGACCAAAACCATGCAACTTCTTCTTTAGACGCATTTTTCTAGGACCAAAATTAAAAAAGTTACAAAGGTTTTTCCAAAATCAGAGACATTTTTTCATTTTGAAACTTGAACTTCCGGTAACTTTTTGCCACTTTATTTTTTCAGGGTTTTTGAAATTTTTCCTAATAACTGGACCAAAACCATGCAACTTCTTCTTTAGACGCATTTTTCTAGGACCAAAACTAAAAAAGTTACAAAGGTTTTTCCAAAATCAGAGACATTTTTTCATTTTGAAACTTGAACTTCCGGTAACTTTTTGCCACTTTATTTTTTCAGGGTTTTTGAAATTTTTCCTAATAACTGGACCAAAACCATGCAACTTCTTCTTTAGACGCATTTTTCTAGGACCAAAATTAAAAAAGTTACAAAGGTTTTTCCAAAATCAGAGACATTTTTTCATTTTGAAACTTGAACTTCCGGTAACTTTTTGCCACTTTATTTTTTCAGGGTTTTTGAAATTTTTCCTAATAACTGGACCAAAACCATGCAACTTCTTCTTTAGACGCATTTTTCTAGGACCAAAATTAAAAAAGTTACAAAGGTTTTTCCAAAATCAGAGACATTTTTTCATTTTGAAACTTGAACTTCCGGTAACTTTTTGCCACTTTTTTTTTCAGGGTTTTTGAAATTTTTCCTAATAACTGGACCAAAACCATGCAACTTCTTCTTTAGACGCATTTTTCTAGGACCAAAATTAAAAAAGTTACAAAGGTTTTTCCAAAATCAGAGACATTTTTTCATTTTGAAATATCAATTTTCGGTAACTTTTTGCCACTTTATTTTTTCAGGGTTTTTAAAATTTTTCCTAATAACTGGACCAAAACCATGCAACTTCTTCTTTAGACGCATTTTTCTAGGACCAAAATTAAAAAAGTTGCAAAGGTTTTTCCAAAATCAGAGACATTTTTTCATTTTGAAATATCAGTTTTCGGTAACTTTTTGCCACTTTATTTTTTCAGGGTTTTTAAAATATTTCCTAATAACTGGACCAAAACCATGCAACTTCTTCTTTAGACGCATTTTTCTAGGACCAAAATTAAAAAAGTTACAAAGGTTTTTCGAAAATCAGAGACACTTTTTCATTTTGAAACTTGAACTTCCGGTAACTTTTTGCTAGTTTATTTTTTCAGGGTTTTTGAAATTTTTCCTAATAACTGGACCAAAACCATGCAACTTCTTCTTTAGACGCATTTTTCTAGGACCAAAATTAAAAAAGTTACAAAGGTTTTTCCAAAATCAGAGACATTTTTTCATTTTGAAACTTGAACTTCCGGTAACTTTTTGCCACTTTATTTTTTCAGGGTTTTTAAAATTTTTCCTTATAACTGGACCAAAACCATGCAACTTCTTCTTTAGACGCATTTTTCTAGGACCAAAATTAAAAAAGTTACAAAGGTTTTTCCAAAATCAGAGACATTTTTTCATTTTGAAATATCAATTTTCGGTAACTTTTTGCCACTTTTTTTTTTCAGGGTTTTTGAAATTTTTCCTAATAACTGGACCAAAACCATGCAACTTCTTCTTTAGACGCATTTTTCTAGGACCAAAATTAAAAAAGTTACAAAGGTTTTTCCAAAATCAGAGACATTTTTTCATTTTGAAACTTGAACTTCCGGTAACTTTTTGCCACTTTATTTTTTCAGGGTTTTTAAAATTTTTCCTAATAACTGGACCAAAACCATGCAACTTCTTTTTTAGACGCATTTTTCTAGGACCAAAATTAAAAAAGTTACAAAGGTTTTTCCAAAATCAGAGACATTTTTTCATTTTGAAATATCAATTTTCGGTAACTTTTTGCCACTTTTTTTTTCAGGGTTTTTGATATTTTTCCTAATAACTGGACCAAAACCATGCAACTTCTTCTTTAGACGCATTTTTCTAGGACCAAAATTAAAAAAGTTACAAAGGTTTTTCCAAAATCAGAGACATTTTTTCATTTTGAAACTTGAACTTCCGGTAACTTTTTGCCACTTTATTTTTTCAGGGATTTTAAAATTTTTCCTAATAACTGGACCAAAACCATGCAACTTCTTCTTTAGACGCATTTTTCTAGGACCAAAATTAAAAAAGTTACAAAGGTTTTTCCAAAATCAGAGACATTTTTTCATTTTGAAACTTGAACTTCCGGTAACTTTTTGCCACTTTATTTTTTCAGGGTTTTTGAAATTTTTCCTAATAACTGGACCAAAACCATGCAACTTCTTCTTTAGACGCATTTTTCTAGGACCAAAACTAAAAAAGTTACAAAGGTTTTTCCAAAATCAGAGACATTTTTTCATTTTGAAACTTGAACTTCCGGTAACTTTTTGCCACTTTATTTTTTCAGGGTTTTTGAAATTTTTCCTAATAACTGAACCAAAACCATGCAACTTCTTTTTTAGACGCATTTTTCTAGGACCAAAATTAAAAAAGTTACAAAGGTTTTTCCAAAATCAGAGACATTTTTTCATTTTGAAACTTGAACTTCCGGTAACTTTTTGCCACTTTTTTTTTCAGGGTTTTTGAAATTTTTCCTAATAACTGGACCAAAACCATGCAACTTCTTCTTTAGAGGCTTTTTTCTAGGACCAAAATTAAAAAAGTTACAAAGGTTTTTCCAAAATCAGAGACATTTTTTCATTTTGAAACTTGAACTTCCGGTAACTTTTTGCCACTTTATTTTTTCAGGGTTTTTGAAATTTTTCCTAATAACTGGACCAAAACCATGCAACTTCTTCTTTAGACGCATTTTTCTAGGACCAAAATTAAAAAAGTTACAAAGGTTTTTCCAAAATCAGAGACATTTTTTCATTTTGAAATATCAATTTTCGGTAACTTTTTGCCACTTTATTTTTTCAGGGTTTTTGAAATTTTTCCTAATAACTGGACCAAAACCATGCAACTTCTTCTTTAGACGCATTTTTCTAGGACCAAAATTAAAAAAGTTACAAAGGTTTTTCCAAAATCAGAGACATTTTTTCATTTTGAAATATCAATTTTCGGTAACTTTTTGCCACTTTTTTTTTCAGGGTTTTTGATATTTTTCCTAATAACTGGACCAAAACCATGCAACTTCTTCTTTAGACGCATTTTTCTAGGACCAAAATTAAAAAAGTTACAAAGGTTTTTCCAAAATCAGAGACATTTTTTCATTTTGAAACTTGAACTTCCGGTAACTTTTTGCCACTTTATTTTTTCAGGGATTTTAAAATTTTTCCTAATAACTGGACCAAAACCATGCAACTTCTTCTTTAGACGCATTTTTCTAGGACCAAAATTAAAAAAGTTACAAAGGTTTTTCCAAAATCAGAGACATTTTTTCATTTTGAAACTTGAACTTCCGGTAACTTTTTGCCACTTTATTTTTTCAGGGTTTTTGAAATTTTTCCTAATAACTGGACCAAAAACCATGCAACTTCTTCTTTAGACGCATTTTTCTAGGACCAAAACTAAAAAAGTTACAAAGGTTTTTTCCAAAATCAGAGACATTTTTTCATTTTGAAACTTGAACTTCCGGTAACTTTTTGCCACTTTATTTTTTCAGGGTTTTTGAAATTTTTCCTAATAACTGGACCAAAACCATGCAACTTCTTCTTTAGACGCATTTTTCTAGGACCAAAATTAAAAAAGTTACAAAGGTTTTTCCAAAATCACAGACATTTTTTCATTTTGAAACTTGAACTTCCGGTAACTTTTTGCCACTTTATTTTTTCAGGGTTTTTGAAATTTTTCCTAATAACTGGACCAAAACCATGCAACTTCTTCTTTAGACGCATTTTTCTAGGACCAAAATTAAAAAAGTTACAAAGGTTTTTCCAAAATCAGAGACATTTTTTCATTTTGAAACTTGAACTTCCGGTAACTTTTTGCCACTTTATTTTTTCAGGGTTTTTGAAATTTTTCCTAATAACTGGACCAAAACCATGCAACTTCTTCTTTAGACGCATTTTTCTAGGACCAAAATTAAAAAAGTTACAAAGGTTTTTCCAAAATCAGAGACATTTTTTCATTTTGAAATATCAATTTTCGGTAACTTTTTGCCACTTTATTTTTTCAGGGTTTTTGAAATTTTTCCTAATAACTGGACCAAAACCATGCAACTTCTTCTTTAGACGCATTTTTCTAGGACCAAAATTAAAAAAGTTACAAAGGTTTTTCCAAAATCAGAGACATTTTTTTCATTTTGAAATATCAATTTTCGGTAACTTTTTGCCACTTTTTTTTTCAGGGTTTTTGATATTTTTCCTAATAACTGGACCAAAACCATGCAACTTCTTCTTTAGACGCATTTTTCTAGGACCAAAATTAAAAAAGTTACAAAGGTTTTTCCAAAATCAGAGACATTTTTTCATTTTGAAACTTGAACTTCCGGTAACTTTTTGCCACTTTATTTTTTCAGGGATTTTAAAATTTTTCCTAATAACTGGACCAAAACCATGCAACTTCTTCTTTAGACGCATTTTTCTAGGACCAAAATTAAAAAAGTTACAAAGGTTTTTCCAAAATCAGAGACATTTTTTCATTTTGAAACTTGAACTTCCGGTAACTTTTTGCCACTTTATTTTTTCAGGGTTTTTGAAATTTTTCCTAATAACTGGACCAAAACCATGCAACTTCTTCTTTAGACGCATTTTTCTAGGACCAAAACTAAAAAAGTTACAAAGGTTTTTCCAAAATCAGAGACATTTTTTCATTTTGAAACTTGAACTTCCGGTAACTTTTTGCCACTTTATTTTTTCAGGGTTTTTGAAATTTTTCCTAATAACTGGACCAAAACCATGCAACTTCTTCTTTAGACGCATTTTTCTAGGACCAAAATTAAAAAAGTTACAAAGGTTTTTCCAAAATCAGAGACATTTTTTCATTTTGAAACTTGAACTTCCGGTAACTTTTTGCCACTTTATTTTTTCAGGGTTTTTGAAATTTTTCCTAATAACTGGACCAAAACCATGCAACTTCTTCTTTAGACGCATTTTTCTAGGACCAAAATTAAAAAAGTTACAAAGGTTTTTCCAAAATCAGAGACATTTTTTCATTTTGAAACTTGAACTTCCGGTAACTTTTTGCCACTTTTTTTTTCAGGGTTTTTGAAATTTTTCCTAATAACTGGACCAAAACCATGCAACTTCTTCTTTAGACGCATTTTTCTAGGACCAAAATTAAAAAAGTTACAAAGGTTTTTCCAAAATCAGAGACATTTTTTCATTTTGAAATATCAATTTTCGGTAACTTTTTGCCACTTTATTTTTTCAGGGTTTTTAAAATTTTTCCTAATAACTGGACCAAAACCATGCAACTTCTTCTTTAGACGCATTTTTCTAGGACCAAAATTAAAAAAGTTGCAAAGGTTTTTCCAAAATCAGAGACATTTTTTCATTTTGAAATATCAGTTTTCGGTAACTTTTTGCCACTTTATTTTTTCAGGGTTTTTAAAATATTTCCTAATAACTGGACCAAAACCATGCAACTTCTTCTTTAGACGCATTTTTCTAGGACCAAAATTAAAAAAGTTACAAAGGTTTTTCGAAAATCAGAGACACTTTTTCATTTTGAAACTTGAACTTCCGGTAACTTTTTGCTAGTTTATTTTTTCAGGGTTTTTGAAATTTTTCCTAATAACTGGACCAAAACCATGCAACTTCTTCTTTAGACGCATTTTTCTAGGACCAAAATTAAAAAAGTTACAAAGGTTTTTCCAAAATCAGAGACATTTTTTCATTTTGAAACTTGAACTTCCGGTAACTTTTTGCCACTTTATTTTTTCAAGGTTTTTGAAATTTTTCCTAATAACTGGACCAAAACCATGCAACTTCTTTTTTAGACGCATTTTTCTAGGACCAAAATTAAAAAAGTTACAAAGGTTTTTCCAAAATCAGAGACATTTTTTCATTTTGAAACTTGAACTTCCGGTAACTTTTTGCCACTTTTTTTTCAGGGTTTTTGAAATTTTTCCTAATAACTGGACCAAAACCATGCAACTTCTTCTTTAGAGGCTTTTTTCTAGGACCAAAATTAAAAAAGTTACAAAGGTTTTTCCAAAATCAGAGACATTTTTTCATTTTGAAACTTGAACTTCCGGTAACTTTTTGCCACTTTTTTTTCAGGGTTTTTGAAATTTTTCCTAATAACTGGACCAAAACCATGCAACTTCTTCTTTAGACGCATTTTTCTAGGACCAAAATTAAAAAAGTTACAAAGGTTTTTCCAAAATCAGAGACATTTTTTCATTTTGAAACTTGAACTTCCGGTAACTTTTTGCCACTTTATTTTTTCAGGGATTTTAAAATTTTTCCTAATAACTGGACCAAAACCATGCAACTTCTTCTTTAGACGCATTTTTCTAGGACCAAAATTAAAAAAGTTACAAAGGTTTTTCCAAAATCAGAGACATTTTTTCATTTTGAAACTTGAACTTCCGGTAACTTTTTGCCACTTTATTTTTTCAGGGTTTTTGAAATTTTTCCTAATAACTGGACCAAAACCATGCAACTTCTTCTTTAGACGCATTTTTCTAGGACCAAAACTAAAAAAGTTACAAAGGTTTTTCCAAAATCAGAGACATTTTTTCATTTTGAAACTTGAACTTCCGGTAACTTTTTGCCACTTTATTTTTTCAGGGTTTTTGAAATTTTTCCTAATAACTGGACCAAAACCATGCAACTTCTTCTTTAGACGCATTTTTCTAGGACCAAAATTAAAAAAGTTACAAAGGTTTTTCCAAAATCAGAGACATTTTTTCATTTTGAAACTTGAACTTCCGGTAACTTTTTGCCACTTTATTTTTTCAGGGTTTTTGAAATTTTTCCTAATAACTGGACCAAAACCATGCAACTTCTTCTTTAGACGCATTTTTCTAGGACCAAAATTAAAAAAGTTACAAAGGTTTTTCCAAAATCAGAGACATTTTTTCATTTTGAAACTTGAACTTCCGGTAACTTTTTGCCACTTTTTTTTTCAGGGTTTTTGAAATTTTTCCTAATAACTGGACCAAAACCATGCAACTTCTTCTTTAGACGCATTTTTCTAGGACCAAAATTAAAAAAGTTACAAAGGTTTTTCCAAAATCAGAGACATTTTTTCATTTTGAAACTTGAACTTCCGGTAACTTTTTGCCACTTTTTTTTCAGGGTTTTTGAAATTTTTCCTAATAACTGGACCAAAACCATGCAACTTCTTCTTTAGACGCATTTTTCTAGGACCAAAATTAAAAAAGTTACAAAGGTTTTTCCAAAATCACAGACATTTTTTTTTTTGAAACTTGAACTTACGGTAACTTTTTGCCACTTTATTTTTTCAGGGTTTTTAAAATTTTTCCTAATAACTGGACCAAAACCATGCAACTTCTTCTTTAGACGCATTTTTCTAGGACCAAAATTAAAAAAGTTACAAAGGTTTTTCCAAAATCAGAGACATTTTTTCATTTTGAAACTTGAACTTCCGGTAACTTTTTGCCACTTTATTTTTTCAGGGTTTTTAAAATTTTTCCTAATAACTGGACCAAAACCATGCAACTTCTTCTTTAGACGCATTTTTCTAGGACCAAAATTAAAAAAGTTACAAAGGTTTTTCCAAAATCAGAGACATTTTTTCATTTTGAAACTTGAACTTCCGGTAACTTTTTTCCACTTTATTTTTTCAGAGTTTTTAAAATTTTTCCTAATAACTGGACCAAAATCATGCAACTTCTTCTTTAGACGCATTTTTCTAGGACCAAAATTAAAAAAGTTACAAAGGTTTTTTCCAAAATCAGAGACACTTTTTCATTTTGAAACTTGAACTTCCGGTAACTTTTTGCCACTTTATTTTTTAAGGGTTTTTAAAATTTTTCCTAATAACTGGACCAAAACCATGCAACTTCTTCTTTAGACGCATTTTTCTAGGACCAAAATTAAAAAAGTTACAAAGGTTTTTCCAAAATCAGAGACACTTTTTCATTTTGAAACTTGAACTTCCGGTAACTTTTTGCCACTTTTTTTTCAGGGTTTTTAAAATTTTTCCTAATAACTGGACCAAAACCATGCAACTTCTTCTTTAGAGGCTTTTTTCTAGGACCAAAATTAAAAAAGTTACAAAGGTTTTTCCAAAATCAGAGACATTTTTTCATTTTGAAACTTGAACTTCCGGTAACTTTTTGCCAGTTTATTCTTTCAGGGTTTTTGAAATTTTTCCTAATAACTGGACCAAAACCATGCAACTTCTTCTTTAGACGCATTTTTCTAGGACCAAAATTAAAAAAGTTACAAAGGTTTTTCCAAAATCAGAGACATTTTTTCATTTTGAAACTTGAACTTACGGTAACTTTTTGCCACTTTATTTTTTCAGGGTTTTTGAAATTTTTCCTAATAACTGGACCAAAACCATGCAACTTCTTCTTTAGACGCATTTTTCTAGGACCAAAATTAAAAAAGTTACAAAGGTTTTTCCAAAATCAGAGACATTTTTTCATTTTGAAACTTCAATTTTCCGTAACTTTTTGCCACTTTATTTTTTCAGGGTTTTTGAAATTTTTCCTAATAACTGGACCAAAACCATGCAACTTCTTCTTTAGACGCATTTTTCTAGGACCAAAATTAAAAAAGTTACAAAGGTTTTTCCAAAATCACAGACATTTTTTCATTTTGAAACTTCAAATTTCGGTAACTTTTTGCCAGTTTATTTTTTTCAGGGTTTTTTAAATTTTTCCCAATAACTGGACCAAAACCATGCAACTTCTTCTTTAGACGCATTTTTCTAGGACCAAAATTAAAAAAGTTACAAAGGTTTTTCCAAAATCAGAGACATTTTTTCATTTTGAAACTTGAACTTCCGATAACTTTTTGCCACTTTATTTTTTCAGGGTTTTTGAAATTTTTCCTAATAACTAAGCCAAAACCATGCAACTTCTTCTTTAGACGCATTTTTCTAGGACCAAAATTAAAAAAGTTACAAAGGTTTTTCCAAAATCAGAGACATTTTTTCATTTTGAAACTTGAACTTCCGGTAACTTTTTGCCACTTTATTTTTTCAGGGTTTTTAAAATTTTTCCTAATAACTGGACCAAAACCATGCAACTTCTTCTTTAGACGCATTTTTCTAGGACCAAAATTAAAAAAGTTACAAAGGTTTTTCCAAAATCAGAGACATTTTTTCATTTTGAAACTTGAACTTCCGATAACTTTTTGCCACTTTATTTTTTCAGGGTTTTTGAAATTTTTCCTAATAACTAAGCCAAAACCATGCAACTTCTTCTTTAGACGCATTTTTCTAGGACCAAAATTAAAAAAGTTACAAAGGTTTTTCCAAAATCAGAGACATTTTTTCATTTTGAAACTTGAACTTCCGGTAACTTTTTGCCACTTTATTTTTTCAGGGTTTTTAAAATTTTTCCTAAT
The DNA here is from genome assembly GCA_032873175.1 of Leptopilina drosophilae. Classification (NCBI taxonomy): domain Eukaryota; kingdom Metazoa; phylum Arthropoda; class Insecta; order Hymenoptera; family Figitidae; genus Leptopilina; species Leptopilina drosophilae. Next base: position 52,558,786 of record CM065480.1, read on the forward strand.
AACTGGACCAAAACCATGCAACTTCTTCTTTAGACGCATTTTTCTAGGACCAAAATTAAAAAAGTTACAAAGGTTTTTCCAAAATCAGAGACATTTTTTCATTTTGAAACTTGAACTTCCGGTAACTTTTTGGCACTTTATTTTTTCAGGGTTTTTGAAATTTTTCCTAATAACTAAGCCAAAACCATGCAACTTCTTCTTTAGACGCATTTTTCTAGGACCAAAATTAAAAAAGTTACAAAGGTTTTTCCAAAATCAGAGACATTTTTTCATTTTGAAATTTCAATTTTCCGTAACTTTTTGCCACTTTATTTTTTCAGGGTTTTTGAAATTTTTCCTAATAACTGGACCAAAACCATGCAACTTCTTCTTTAGACGCATTTTTCTAGGACCAAAATTAAAAAAGTTACAAAGGTTTTTCCAAAATCAGAGACATTTTTTCATTTTGAAACTTCAATTTTCCGTAACTTTTTGCCACTTTATTTTTTCAGGGTTTTTGAAATTTTTCCTAATAACTGGACCAAAACCATGCAACTTCTTCTTTAGACGCATTTTTCTAGGACCAAAATTAAAAAAGTTACAAAGGTTTTTCCAAAATCAGAGACATTTTTTCATTTTGAAATTTCAATTTTCCGTAACTTTTTGCCACTTTTTTTTTTCAGGGTTTTTGAAATTTTTCCTATTAACTGGACCAAAACCATGCAACTTCTTCTTTAGACGCATTTTTCTAGGACCAAAATTAAAAAAGTTACAAAGGTTTTTCCAAAATCAGAGACATTTTTTCATTTTGAAACTTGAACTTCCGGTAACTTTTTGCCACTTTATTTTTTCAGGGTTTTTAAAATTTTTCCTAATAACTGGACCAAAACCATGCAACTTCTTTTTTAGACGCATTTTTCTAGGACCAAAATTAAAAAAGTTACAAAGGTTTTTCCAAAATCAGAGACATTTTTTCATTTTGAAATATCAATTTTCGGTAACTTTTTGCCACTTTTTTTTTCAGGGTTTTTGATATTTTTCCTAATAACTGGACCAAAACCATGCAACTTCTTCTTTAGACGCATTTTTCTAGGACCAAAATTAAAAAAGTTACAAAGGTTTTTCCAAAATCAGAGACATTTTTTCATTTTGAAACTTGAACTTCCGGTAACTTTTTGCCACTTTATTTTTTCAGGGATTTTAAAATTTTTCCTAATAACTGGACCAAAACCATGCAACTTCTTCTTTAGACGCATTTTTCTAGGACCAAAATTAAAAAAGTTACAAAGGTTTTTCCAAAATCAGAGACATTTTTTCATTTTGAAACTTGAACTTCCGGTAACTTTTTGCCACTTTATTTTTTCAGGGTTTTTGAAATTTTTCCTAATAACTGGACCAAAACCATGCAACTTCTTCTTTAGACGCATTTTTCTAGGACCAAAACTAAAAAAGTTACAAAGGTTTTTCCAAAATCAGAGACATTTTTTCATTTTGAAACTTGAACTTCCGGTAACTTTTTGCCACTTTATTTTTTCAGGGTTTTTGAAATTTTTCCTAATAACTGAACCAAAACCATGCAACTTCTTTTTTAGACGCATTTTTCTAGGACCAAAATTAAAAAAGTTACAAAGGTTTTTCCAAAATCAGAGACATTTTTTCATTTTGAAACTTGAACTTCCGGTAACTTTTTGCCACTTTTTTTTTCAGGGTTTTTGAAATTTTTCCTAATAACTGGACCAAAACCATGCAACTTCTTCTTTAGAGGCTTTTTTCTAGGACCAAAATTAAAAAAGTTACAAAGGTTTTTCCAAAATCAGAGACATTTTTTCATTTTGAAACTTGAACTTCCGGTAACTTTTTGCCACTTTATTTTTTCAGGGTTTTTGAAATTTTTCCTAATAACTGGACCAAAACCATGCAACTTCTTCTTTAGACGCATTTTTCTAGGACCAAAATTAAAAAAGTTACAAAGGTTTTTCCAAAATCAGAGACATTTTTTCATTTTGAAATATCAATTTTCGGTAACTTTTTGCCACTTTATTTTTTCAGGGTTTTTTGAAATTTTTCCTAATAACTGGACCAAAACCATGCAACTTCTTCTTTAGACGCATTTTTCTAGGACCAAAATTAAAAAAGTTACAAAGGTTTTTCCAAAATCAGAGACATTTTTTCATTTTGAAATATCAATTTTCGGTAACTTTTTGCCACTTTTTTTTTCAGGGTTTTTGATATTTTTCCTAATAACTGGACCAAAACCATGCAACTTCTTCTTTAGACGCATTTTTCTAGGACCAAAATTAAAAAAGTTACAAAGGTTTTTCCAAAATCAGAGACATTTTTTCATTTTGAAACTTGAACTTCCGGTAACTTTTTGCCACTTTATTTTTTCAGGGATTTTAAAATTTTTCCTAATAACTGGACCAAAACCATGCAACTTCTTCTTTAGACGCATTTTTCTAGGACCAAAATTAAAAAAGTTACAAAGGTTTTTCCAAAATCAGAGACATTTTTTCATTTTGAAACTTGAACTTCCGGTAACTTTTTGCCACTTTATTTTTTCAGGGTTTTTGAAATTTTTCCTAATAACTGGACCAAAACCATGCAACTTCTTCTTTAGACGCATTTTTCTAGGACCAAAACTAAAAAAGTTACAAAGGTTTTTCCAAAATCAGAGACATTTTTTCATTTTGAAACTTGAACTTCCGGTAACTTTTTGCCACTTTATTTTTTCAGGGTTTTTGAAATTTTTCCTAATAACTGGACCAAAACCATGCAACTTCTTCTTTAGACGCATTTTTCTAGGACCAAAATTAAAAAAGTTACAAAGGTTTTTCCAAAATCAGAGACATTTTTTCATTTTGAAACTTGAACTTCCGGTAACTTTTTGCCACTTTATTTTTTCAGGGTTTTTGAAATTTTTCCTAATAACTGGACCAAAACCATGCAACTTCTTCTTTAGACGCATTTTTCTAGGACCAAAATTAAAAAAGTTACAAAGGTTTTTCCAAAATCAGAGACATTTTTTCATTTTGAAACTTGAACTTCCGGTAACTTTTTGCCACTTTATTTTTTCAGGGTTTTTGAAATTTTTCCTAATAACTGGACCAAAACCATGCAACTTCTTCTTTAGACGCATTTTTCTAGGACCAAAATTAAAAAAGTTACAAAGGTTTTTCCAAAATCAGAGACATTTTTTCATTTTGAAACTTGAACTTCCGGTAACTTTTTGCCACTTTTTTTTTCAGGGTTTTTGAAATTTTTCCTAATAACTGGACCAAAACCATGCAACTTCTTCTTTAGACGCATTTTTCTAGGACCAAAATTAAAAAAGTTACAAAGGTTTTTCCAAAATCAGAGACATTTTTTCATTTTGAAATATCAATTTTCGGTAACTTTTTGCCACTTTATTTTTTCAGGGTTTTTAAAATTTTTCCTAATAACTGGACCAAAACCATGCAACTTCTTCTTTAGACGCATTTTTCTAGGACCAAAATTAAAAAAGTTGCAAAGGTTTTTCCAAAATCAGAGACATTTTTTCATTTTGAAATATCAGTTTTCGGTAACTTTTTGCCACTTTATTTTTTCAGGGTTTTTAAAATATTTCCTAATAACTGGACCAAAACCATGCAACTTCTTCTTTAGACGCATTTTTCTAGGACCAAAATTAAAAAAGTTACAAAGGTTTTTCCAAAATCAGAGACATTTTTTCATTTTGAAACTTGAACTTCCGGTAACTTTTTGCTAGTTTATTTTTTCAGGGTTTTTGAAATTTTTCCTAATAACTGGACCAAAACCATGCAACTTCTTCTTTAGACGCATTTTTCTAGGACCAAAATTAAAAAAGTTACAAAGGTTTTTCCAAAATCAGAGACATTTTTTCATTTTGAAACTTGAACTTCCGGTAACTTTTTGCCACTTTATTTTTTCAAGGTTTTTGAAATTTTTCCTAATAACTGGACCAAAACCATGCAACTTCTTTTTTAGACGCATTTTTCTAGGACCAAAATTAAAAAAGTTACAAAGGTTTTTCCAAAATCAGAGACATTTTTTCATTTTGAAACTTGAACTTCCGGTAACTTTTTGCCACTTTTTTTTCAGGGTTTTTGAAATTTTTCCTAATAACTGGACCAAAACCATGCAACTTCTTCTTTAGAGGCTTTTTTCTAGGACCAAAATTAAAAAAGTTACAAAGGTTTTTCCAAAATCAGAGACATTTTTTCATTTTGAAACTTGAACTTCCGGTAACTTTTTGCCACTTTTTTTTCAGGGTTTTTGAAATTTTTCCTAATAACTGGACCAAAACCATGCAACTTCTTCTTTAGACGCATTTTTCTAGGACCAAAATTAAAAAAGTTACAAAGGTTTTTCCAAAATCAGAGACATTTTTTCATTTTGAAACTTGAACTTCCGGTAACTTTTTGCCACTTTATTTTTTCAGGGATTTTAAAATTTTTCCTAATAACTGGACCAAAACCATGCAACTTCTTCTTTAGACGCATTTTTCTAGGACCAAAATTAAAAAAGTTACAAAGGTTTTTCCAAAATCAGAGACATTTTTTCATTTTGAAACTTGAACTTCCGGTAACTTTTTGCCACTTTATTTTTTCAGGGTTTTTGAAATTTTTCCTAATAACTGGACCAAAACCATGCAACTTCTTCTTTAGACGCATTTTTCTAGGACCAAAACTAAAAAAGTTACAAAGGTTTTTCCAAAATCAGAGACATTTTTTCATTTTGAAACTTGAACTTCCGGTAACTTTTTGCCACTTTATTTTTTCAGGGTTTTTGAAATTTTTCCTAATAACTGGACCAAAACCATGCAACTTCTTCTTTAGACGCATTTTTCTAGGACCAAAATTAAAAAAGTTACAAAGGTTTTTCCAAAATCAGAGACATTTTTTCATTTTGAAACTTGAACTTCCGGTAACTTTTTGCCACTTTATTTTTTCAGGGTTTTTGAAATTTTTCCTAATAACTGGACCAAAACCATGCAACTTCTTCTTTAGACGCATTTTTCTAGGACCAAAATTAAAAAAGTTACAAAGGTTTTTCCAAAATCAGAGACATTTTTTCATTTTGAAACTTGAACTTCCGGTAACTTTTTGCCACTTTTTTTTTCAGGGTTTTTGAAATTTTTCCTAATAACTGGACCAAAACCATGCAACTTCTTCTTTAGACGCATTTTTCTAGGACCAAAATTAAAAAAGTTACAAAGGTTTTTCCAAAATCAGAGACATTTTTTCATTTTGAAACTTGAACTTCCGGTAACTTTTTGCCACTTTTTTTTCAGGGTTTTTGAAATTTTTCCTAATAACTGGACCAAAACCATGCAACTTCTTCTTTAGACGCATTTTTCTAGGACCAAAATTAAAAAAGTTACAAAGGTTTTTCCAAAATCAGAGACATTTTTTCATTTTGAAACTTGAACTTACGGTAACTTTTTGCCACTTTATTTTTTCAGGGTTTTTAAAATTTTTCCTAATAACTGGACCAAAACCATGCAACTTCTTCTTTAGACGCATTTTTCTAGGACCAAAATTAAAAAAGTTACAAAGGTTTTTCCAAAATCAGAGACATTTTTTCATTTTGAAACTTGAACTTCCGGTAACTTTTTGCCACTTTATTTTTTCAGGGTTTTTAAAATTTTTCCTAATAACTGGACCAAAACCATGCAACTTCTTCTTTAGACGCATTTTTCTAGGACCAAAATTAAAAAAGTTACAAAGGTTTTTCCAAAATCAGAGACATTTTTTCATTTTGAAACTTGAACTTCCGGTAACTTTTTTCCACTTTATTTTTTCAGAGTTTTTAAAATTTTTCCTAATAACTGGACCAAAATCATGCAACTTCTTCTTTAGACGCATTTTTCTAGGACCAAAATTAAAAAAGTTACAAAGGTTTTTCCAAAATCAGAGACACTTTTTCATTTTGAAACTTGAACTTCCGGTAACTTTTTGCCACTTTATTTTTTAAGGGTTTTTAAAATTTTTCCTAATAACTGGACCAAAACCATGCAACTTCTTCTTTAGACGCATTTTTCTAGGACCAAAATTAAAAAAGTTACAAAGGTTTTTCCAAAATCAGAGACACTTTTTCATTTTGAAACTTGAACTTCCGGTAACTTTTTGCCACTTTTTTTTCAGGGTTTTTAAAATTTTTCCTAATAACTGGACCAAAACCATGCAACTTCTTCTTTAGAGGCTTTTTTCTAGGACCAAAATTAAAAAAGTTACAAAGGTTTTTCCAAAATCAGAGACATTTTTTCATTTTGAAACTTGAACTTCCGGTAACTTTTTGCCAGTTTATTCTTTCAGGGTTTTTGAAATTTTTCCTAATAACTGGACCAAAACCATGCAACTTCTTCTTTAGACGCATTTTTCTAGGACCAAAATTAAAAAAGTTACAAAGGTTTTTCCAAAATCAGAGACATTTTTTCATTTTGAAACTTGAACTTACGGTAACTTTTTGCCACTTTATTTTTTCAGGGTTTTTGAAATTTTTCCTAATAACTGGACCAAAACCATGCAACTTCTTCTTTAGACGCATTTTTCTAGGACCAAAATTAAAAAAGTTACAAAGGTTTTTCCAAAATCAGAGACATTTTTTCATTTTGAAACTTCAATTTTCCGTAACTTTTTGCCACTTTATTTTTTCAGGGTTTTTGAAATTTTTCCTAATAACTGGACCAAAACCATGCAACTTCTTCTTTAGACGCATTTTTCTAGGACCAAAATTAAAAAAGTTACAAAGGTTTTTCCAAAATCAGAGACATTTTTTCATTTTGAAATTTCAATTTTCCGTAACTTTTTGCCACTTTATTTTTTCAGGGTTTTTGAAATTTTTCCTAATAACTGGACCAAAACCATGCAACTTCTTCTTTAGACGCATTTTTCTAGGACCAAAATTAAAAAAGTTACAAAGGTTTTTCCAAAATCAGAGACATTTTTTCATTTTGAAACTTGAACTTCCGATAACTTTTTGCCACTTTATTTTTTCAGGGTTTTTGAAATTTTTCCTAATAACTAAGCCAAAACCATGCAACTTCTTCTTTAGACGCATTTTTCTAGGACCAAAATTAAAAAAGTTACAAAGGTTTTTCCAAAATCAGAGACATTTTTTCATTTTGAAACTTGAACTTCCGGTAACTTTTTGCCACTTTATTTTTTCAGGGTTTTTAAAATTTTTCCTAATAACTGGACCAAAACCATGCAACTTCTTCTTTAGACGCATTTTTCTAGGACCAAAATTAAAAAAGTTACAAAGGTTTTTCCAAAATCAGAGACATTTTTTCATTTTGAAACTTGAACTTCCGATAACTTTTTGCCACTTTATTTTTTCAGGGTTTTTGAAATTTTTCCTAATAACTAAGCCAAAACCATGCAACTTCTTCTTTAGACGCATTTTTCTAGGACCAAAATTAAAAAAGTTACAAAGGTTTTTCCAAAATCAGAGACATTTTTTCATTTTGAAACTTGAACTTCCGGTAACTTTTTGCCACTTTATTTTTTCAGGGTTTTTAAAATTTTTCCTAATAACTGGACCAAAACCATGCAACTTCTTCTTTAGACGCATTTTTCTAGGACCAAAATTAAAAAAGTTACAAAGGTTTTTCCAAAATCAGAGACATTTTTTCATTTTGAAACTTGAACTTCCGGTAACTTTTTGGCACTTTATTTTTTCAGGGTTTTTGAAATTTTTCCTAATAACTAAGCCAAAACCATGCAACTTCTTCTTTAGACGCATTTTTCTAGGACCAAAATTAAAAAAGTTACAAAGGTTTTTCCAAAATCAGAGACATTTTTTCATTTTGAAATTTCAATTTTCCGTAACTTTTTGCCACTTTATTTTTTCAGGGTTTTTGAAATTTTTCCTAATAACTGGACCAAAACCATGCAACTTCTTCTTTAGACGCATTTTTCTAGGACCAAAATTAAAAAAGTTACAAAGGTTTTTCCAAAATCAGAGACATTTTTTCATTTTGAAACTTCAATTTTCCGTAACTTTTTGCCACTTTATTTTTTCAGGGTTTTTGAAATTTTTCCTAATAACTGGACCAAAACCATGCAACTTCTTCTTTAGACGCATTTTTCTAGGACCAAAATTAAAAAAGTTACAAAGGTTTTTCCAAAATCAGAGACATTTTTTCATTTTGAAATTTCAATTTTCCGTAACTTTTTGCCACTTTTTTTTTTCAGGGTTTTTGAAATTTTTCCTATTAACTGGACCAAAACCATGCAACTTCTTCTTTAGACGCATTTTTCTAGGACCAAAATTAAAAAAGTTACAAAGGTTTTTCCAAAATCAGAGACATTTTTTCATTTTGAAACTTGAACTTCCGGTAACTTTTTGCCACTTTATTTTTTCAGGGTTTTTGAAATTTTTCCTAATAACTGGACCAAAACCATGCAACTTCTTCTTTAGACGCATTTTTCTAGGACCAAAATTAAAAAAGTTACAAAGGTTTTTCCAAAATCAGAGACATTTTTTCATTTTGAAATTTCAATTTTCCGTAACTTTTTGCCACTTTATTTTTTCAGGGTTTTTGAAATTTTTCCTAATAACTGGACCAAAACCATGCAACTTCTTCTTTAGACGCATTTTTCTAGGACCAAAATTAAAAAAGTTACAAAGGTTTTTCCAAAATCAGAGACATTTTTTCATTTTGAAATTTCAATTTTCCGTAACTTTTTGCCACTTTATTTTTTCAGGGTTTTTGAAATTTTTCCTAATAACTGGACCAAAACCATGCAACTTCTTCTTTAGACGCATTTTTCTAGGACCAAAATTAAAAAAGTTACAAAGGTTTTTCCAAAATCAGAGACATTTTTTCATTTTGAAACTTGAACTTCCGGTAACTTTTTGCCACTTTATTTTTTCAGGGTTTTTAAAATTTTTCCTAATAACTGGACCAAAACCATGCAACTTCTTCTTTAGACGCATTTTTCTAGGACCAAAATTAAAAAAGTTACAAAGGTTTTTCCAAAATCAGAGACATTTTTTCATTTTGAAACTTGAACTTCCGGTAACTTTTTGCCACTTTATTTTTTCAGGGTTTTTGAAATTTTTCCTAATAACTGGACTAAAACCATGCAACTTCTTCTTTAGACGCATTTTTCTAGGACCAAAATTAAAAAAGTTACAAAGGTTTTTCCAAAATCAGAGACATTTTTTCATTTTGAAACTTGAAATTCCGGTAACTTTTTGCTAGTTTATTTTTTCAGGGTTTTTGAAATTTTTCCTAATAACTGGACCAAAACCATGCAACTTCTTCTTTAGACGCATTTTTCTAGGACCAAAATTAAAAAAGTTACAAAGGTTTTTCCAAAATCAGAGACATTTTTTCATTTTGAAACTTGAACTTCCGGTAACTTTTTGCCACTTTATTTTTTCAGGGTTTTTAAAATTTTTCCTAATAACTGGACCAAAACCATGCAACTTCTTCTTTAGACGCATTTTTCTAGGACCAAAATTAAAAAAGTTACAAAGGTTTTTCCAAAATCAGAGACATTTTTTCATTTTGAAACTTGAACTTCCGGTAACTTTTTGCCATTTTAATTTTAAAGGGTTTTTGACATTTTTCCTAATAACTGGACCAAAACCATGCAACTTCTTCTTGAGACGCATTTTTCTAGGACCAAAATTAAAAAAGTTACAAAGGTTTTTCCAAAATCAGAGACATTTTTTCATTTTGAAATATCAATTTTCGGTAACTTTTTGCCAGTTTATTTTTTCAGGGTTTTTGACATTTTTCCTATTAACTGGAACAAAAACATGCAACTTCTTCTTTAGACGCATTTTTCTAGGACCAAAATTAAAAAAGTTACAAAGGTTTTTCCAAAATCAGAGACATTTTTTCATTTTGAAACTTGAACTTCCGGTAACTTTTTGCCACTTTATTTTTAAAGGGTTTTTGACATTTTTCCTAATAACTGGACCAAAACCATGCAACTTCTTCTTTAGACGCATTTTTCTAGGACCAAAATTAAAAAAGTTACAAAGGTTTTTCCAAAATCAGAGACATTTTTTCATTTTGAAACTTCAATTTTCGGTAACTTTTTGCCAGTTTATTTTTGAAGGGTTTTTGACATTTTTCCTATTAACTGCAACAAAACCATGCAACTTCTTCTTTAGACGCATTTTTCTAGGACCAAAATTAAAAAAGTTACAAAGGTTTTTCCAAAATCAGAGACATTTTTTCATTTTGAAACTTGAACTTCCGGTAACTTTTTGCCACTTTATTTTTTCAGGGTTTTTCAAATTTTTCCTAATAACTGGACCAAAACCATGCAACTTCTTCTTTAGACGCATTTTTCTAGGACCAAAATTAAAAAAGTTACAAAGGTTTTTCCAAAATCAGAGACATTTTTTCATTTTGAAACTTCAATTTTCGGTAACTTTTTGCCAGTTTATTTTTGAAGGGTTTTTGACATTTTTCCTATTAACTGGAACAAAACCATGCAACTTCTTCTTTAGACGCATTTTTCTAGGACCAAAATTAAAAAAGTTACAAAGGTTTTTCCAAAATCAGAGACATTTTTTCATTTTGAAACTTGAACTTCCGGTAACTTTTTGCCACTTTATTTTTAAAGGGTTTTTGACATTTTTCCTAATAACTGGACCAAAACCATGCAACTTCTTCTTTAGACGCATTTTTCTAGGACCAAAATTAAAAAAGTTACAAAGGTTTTTCCAAAATCAGAGACATTTTTTCATTTTGAAACTTCAATTTTCGGTAACTTTTTGCCAGTTTATTTTTGAAGGGTTTTTGACATTTTTCCTATTAACTGGAACAAAACCATGCAACTTCTTCTTTAGACGCATTTTTCTAGGACCAAAATTAAAAAAGTTACAAAGGTTTTTCCAAAATCAGAGACATTTTTTCATTTTGAAACTTGAACTTCCGGTAACTTTTTGCCACTTTATTTTTTCAGGGTTTTTCAAATTTTTCCTAATAACTGGACCAAAACCATGCAACTTCTTCTTTAGACGCATTTTTCTAGGACCAAAATTAAAAAAGTTACAAAGGTTTTTCCAAAATCAGAGACATTTTTTCATTTTGAAACTTCAATTTTCGGTAACTTTTTGCCACTTTATTTTTTCAGGGTTTTTGAAATTTTTCCTAATAACTGGACCAAAACCATGCAACTTCTTCTTTAGACGCATTTTTCTAGGACCAAAATTAAAAAAGTTACAAAGGTTTTTCCAAAATCAGAGACATTTTTTCATTTTGAAACTTGAACTTCCGGTAACTTTTTGCCACTTTATTTTTTCAGGGTTTTTGAAATTTTTCCTAATAACTGGACCAAAACCATGCAACTTCTTCTTTAGACGCATTTTTCTAGGACCAAAATTAAAAAAGTTACAAAGGTTTTTCGAAAATCACAGACATTTTTTCATTTTGAAACTTCAATTTTCGGTAACTTTTTGCCAGTTTATTTTTGAAGGGTTATTGACTTTTTTTTGGTATTAGTTTTTAATTTTAAATTTTCTCGAAAGTTGTTCTATATAAGCTCCTTTTTTCAATTATAAAAGTACACTTAAATTTGATTTCAAAACTTGTTGTGAACTTTAGTAATTTCCCCCATGAAGTTAATGGATTTTCTTCAACTTATTTGATAGCTTTCCTGAGGTATTCTAAAATTACGTGGAATTTTCATAACTTGTGAAAATCTTCTAATAACTCAATTAAGTAATAAAGTTCTTGATGGCTTGGAAATAAAAATTTTCTCTCTCTCACACACACACACATTATATTTGCTCTCAAGATTTAAGAAAAAGTATAAAAACAGCTATTTTTTCCTTATTGTGATCATGTAATTTTTTTTTGCTTTAAATTTAATATTGTTTAATTAATTTTATTTCCAATTAAAATTTTTTTTCATTTCTAGACGAATTGTTTTATTCCGGAGTAAATTTTTTACTTTCGAATTAATTAATTAGAGTATAAAAGAGGTTAAATGTGTTTATTAAATAAAGTTTATTTGTTTATTACTTTATTCAATAAAATTTATTTATTTATTAAATAAAATTTATTTATTTATTAAATAAAATTTTTTTAATTTATTAACATAAATTTATTAAATGAAACATTTCTTTGTACAATTTAAGAATGAAATTCAACTTTTTGAACGACTATTAAATTAATTTAATAAATTCTTTTTTTTTTATTTTTATGAAAAAGTTTAAATTAAAGACTGACAGAACTTGATCAGGAAATTAATATTATTTTCAGAGAAAAATTTGAATGAGAAAATATTTTTTACCTCCTAATCGTTGATTATAAAAGTTGTGAACTTCACCAACGTTGAAATTAATGCTAAAATTTTTAAGAACGTTGAATAAATATTTTTCGATTGAATAAATATTATAAAGAAACAATAAGTATGGAAATAAAAAATGAAAATGCTATAAAACAAAATGGAAAATAGAAACAATTAAAAATTCTCTAAAATAAAATTTATAACACAGATGAATAAAAATAGACAATAGAAATAAAAACAACGATGAAAACTAGAAATAAAAAAATTAATAATACACCGCTGATATTAATTGAATATTTTTTATTATCATCGCAAGTTTTTATTTTGAAAAAATAGAGTTTTTCTCTTTTAGAAAAATTATTTTGTACAAAAATTGAAGTGGTTTTTTTTTGTATAATTGTTGTCGAAGTATTACTTATAAAAAGCCTGATATTCATTTGTAATGAATCTCCTAGAATTAATATAAATTTTTTGAAGGAAAATAAAAATTTTGAAAAATGTAAACATTTTGGAAAAATGTACTTTTAAAAAATGTAAACATTTTGAAAAAATGTACTTTTGAAAAAATATACATTTTGAAAAAGTATACTTTTTTTAAAATATTTATTTAAAAAAACATATTTTTTAAAAATATGTTTTCAGAAATATATTTTTATTAATGTATTTAAGAAAAATATTTTTTTTTTCAAAAAATAAATATTAGATATAACATTATTCAATGCACAGAATTGTACACTGAAAATATGTACATTAATTAGATCTTTAAAAGTACTAATTATTATTTTATTGTTTCCTAAATATTTAAACTAGTTTTTTTTCCTATATTGTATAATATAATGCTAGTTTTCAAATAATTAATTTGTTAAAATTTTCATTATAGATATTAAAAAATATTCTTGTCTATATATATTATATCCTTGTGCGCATTTTTAAATAAAATTTAATATTCATTAGTTTGTGAATAATAATAATATAATGTGTATACATATATATGTTGGCAACAAAGGGAAATTTGAAAATCAATATAGAACCCTGTCAATATATTTCACATTAAAATGCAAATGTTACTTTGTAATGCAGTTCACGTATAGTTCATAATAATTTTCCACTTTAAACTTGTTGCACAATAATAAATTTGAATTTTTTAAGGACATAAAGTATCGGAAAATTTTTATTAGTTTTCTATCTTTTCATTTTTTTTGTGCTACTATTGTGTGCGCTCTCCAAATTTTAATTTGTAAAAATGATTTTTAATTTCAATTAGTGACTCATTTTTTGCATAAATTTTACACTGAAAAAATTTTTTTTTATTTAAAAGGTTTAAAAACAATTTTTTCAATGAATTTTTGTTTATGAATTTAAAAGTAGAAAGGAAAGTGTTCTATTAATTTAATAATTAATGATTACTAATTGAAATTAGTTAATAACAATTTTACTAATTTAAATTTTAAGAATGCGATGGTTTAAAAAATGAAAAAATAAATATTCTCTATTTTTAATTTTATAATTAAATTCGGTGTTTCGTTTCTACGTAGTAATAATTTTCTTCTTTAACAAAAAAAATATACATTTGTGTATTTGAAGACCTAGTGATTTCTTAATTATTTATAAATTATATAATATTATGAACTATTGATCGTTTTGCTAGAAGGTATATAATAAATATGTAGCTGTACACTTTTTATTTATAAATTAAAAGATTCTTGACGAATAAGGTCGTAAATCGTATAGTAATTAATTAAACATGAATGCCATTTGCAAATTGGCTCTTTTAAAAAGTCATCTATAAATACTAATTATAAGTCACAATGTTGGTTTTACAATAATTCTTTTTTTTTCTCTCGTTTAAACGCATTGATACAATACGTTAAGGCGGAAGCTACTTTAAATATTATTAATTTGTAATTATTTTATTATTAAAAATATAATTTATGTTAGTTGTACGCTTTATCACTCGAAACTGAATATTATTTATTTAATATTTGGTATATTTTGAAATTTAAATCAATTAATTATAATTAAAGTCAATTAATTATATAAAGCTTTCGAAGATCAAATGAATTTCATGATAATTTTGTTACTTCATTTAAATTCTATTTTTTTATTTTTAAAACAATTTTGCGCCGTTATTTATTTATCCTTTCACTTTATTTAGCGATGTTTGAAAAATATTTAATTGGAAAATAAAATACGCTCATTTGAACCATCGGTACTTTAGAAATGTAATTTTGATAATTTTAGTTAATGTCGATAATTAAAATTTAATTAAATTGAATCAAATTACATTCATAGGTAAGTAAAATTAAAATTTGTAATTTAATTAGGTATTTCTTTGTTTATTAAAGTGAGAAAAAAATTTTTTTGAAATTAAATTGGTCTAAATAGAACAGATTTGATAATTAATATTTGGTCAAGAATTTATTGATTTTGGCAATTAATAATTTTGTTTAAATTCAAACAAGTTTTGGAATCAATCGTCACGAATTTATAGCTGAAAGATCTGTTAACTTTTAATTAATTAAATTATTTAATTATATAAAGTAACATGAAATAATTATTTAATTAAATAAATTAAATTGAATAAATTAATTAATTTTAAATAAGTATTTTAAATTTTTAATTATTTAAATTAATTAAACGTTTATTCATCTTTTAATTTATTTGAAATTCGAAAATTATTGATATAAATTTTTTTTTTAATTTTTTAATTTAAGTAAAATTAAATTTGTTTCAGTGCGAGGTAAAATTTACAATCAAATTTACAATTTACAAAGTTACAATTTTTTAAACAATCTTTTAATTTATTTAAAATTAATTAAAATTAAAATTAAATTTTTTTTATTGTATGATTGAAGCAAAATTGAATTCGTTTCAGTGTGAGGTAAAATTTACAATCTTTTAACACAGATTATATTTTTAGTAAACTGTTTTTCAAAGCACCTTGGTGATTTTGTTATTTTCTATTTTTGCTATTTTTTTTATTTATAATTACTACTTAAAAATCTAATTAATTTAATTATTAACTCTATATATACGTTAATTTAAGTATATATATATTATTTATAATACTATTTATAACCAAATTTTAAGACAGGATGATATTTTCTTTTTTTTATCGAAAAACTTCGTATTATAGTATTAGAAATTTCAAATAGAAAAATACTTTCTTTTCGTTAAAATATAACTAATTTTTTTTTACTTTGTTTATACAATGTTTTTTCTAAGAATAGTGAACTTTTTTTCAAGAACATTAACAATTAGTTTTAACTGATTCAAAATTAGCGAATATTTATAATGATCCCAAAAGTTCTGAATGTTCAAACGAAAGAAGCTTTTTTTTCGCTTGCTCTATTGTCAAAAATTAATCATTAAGTTTTTAAAAGTTAAATTATTAAATTTTATGTACATTTGGAAACTGTAGTTATTTTTTAAATGTTTTAATTTTTTTAGCAACTATTAATAATTTAATAAATTTAATAATTTAATAAATTTAATAATTTAAGAATTTAAGAATTTAAGAATTTAAGAATTTAAGAATTTAAGAATTTAAGAATTTAAGAATTTAAGAATTTAAGAATTTAAGAATTTAAGAATTTAAGAATTTAAGAATTTAAGAATTTAAGAAGTTAAGAATTTAAGAATTTAAGAATTTAAGAATTTAAGAATTTAAGAATTTAAGAATTTAAGAATTTAAGAATTTAAGAATTTAAGAATTTAAGAACTTAATGAAAAATATTTCCTTCAGTTGAACATTAAAAACTTGTGGACCGTAAAATATTAATTTATGTACGGAAATAATTCGTTAGATTCTAGTCCTCATTTTTCATGACTTCAATGATTGGAAGAATGAAAAAAATCGAAAAAGTGAAGGAGGATAAAATGAAATTAGGAATAAAATGTCAGTACTGATGAATGATTACCGCGAACCAGTAAAAATGGTGGCATATCACGAGTTAATGTTTCGAGCCATGCCATATAGAGTGCCGCTGAAACTGCCCCCTTCCTTGGCATTGGTAGTGTCCTAAAAATTAAAAACAAACAAAAATCCGTTTAGTCAAGAATATAGAGTCAATTAATTAATATTAAAAAAGTTAAATTAAATGTTAAAAGTTAAATTTTTAATGTTAATTAATATACAATTAAATTTTTAACAATTTTAATAAAGTTCACTCACATTACAACTAAATTGGCTTCCATGGAATTTTCCAGAAGTAATTCACGTAAACGTAGATGTCTATTCGTTTTGTCCTTCATTGCCAGCAGCTCCGAGTCTTTTATCATGTCTGTACATAAGAAAACAAACGGAGTTTGAATCTTTTTTTCTTTTTTTTTTTTTTGAGAAAAGAACAGAAAAGTAATTTCCATATTTACTCACCAGCTTCTGTTAATCGTGAATTAGCCGGATTACAAAAGTCCACAATTAGTGAGTCGAAAAAGTTTTTCGTTCCAGTCTGCGCTGGTTTGGAAATATCGGGAATAACTTTTAAAGCTGAGTAATCTATTCTGAACTTTGAGAGAAGACTCGCCATGCTGTTTAAGAAGAAGTTATTCATTAGCAATTTTCGTAAGATTTGTTAGAAAAGCTTTTCTCAAAACGTAGTCCTTAATTTTCTACATGATTTAGTTTGTACACTGTAAATTTTAATGAGTGGAAAATTTTACTGATTTAAATTTGGACTCGTGTGGGTTGTTCGGTACCCATTGTTATGGTACTGGTGTGTTAGGTAGTTGATACTTTAAATTCATGTAACAATACTTAAAATTCATGTAACAATACTTAAAATTCATGTAATAATACTTAAAATTCATGTAACAATACTTAAAATTCATGTAATAATCCTTAAAATTCATGTAATAATACTTAAAATTCATGTAACAACACTTAAAATTCGTAATAATACTTCAAATTCATGTAACAATACTTAAAATTCGTAATAATACTTCAAATTCATGTAGCAATACTTAAAATTCATGTAATAATACTTAAAATTCATGTAACAATACTTAAAATTCATGTAATAATACTTAAAATTCATGTAACAATACTTAAAATTCATGTAATAATACTTAAAATTCATGTAATAATACTTAAAATTCATGTAACAACACTTAAAATTCGTAATAATACTTCAAATTCATGTAACAATACTTAAAATTCGTAATAATACTTCAAATTCATGTAGCAATACTTAAAATTCATGTAATAATACTTAAAATTCATGTAACAATACTTAAAATTCATGTAACAATACTTAAAATTCATGTAATAATACTTAAAATTCATGTAACAATACTTAAAATTCATGTAATAATCCTTAAAATTCATGTAATAATACTTAAAATTCATGTAACAACACTTAAAATTCGTAATAATACTTCAAATTCATGTAACAATACTTAAAATTCGTAATAATACTTCAAATTCATGTAGCAATACTTAAAATTCATGTAATAATACTTAAAATTCATGTAACAATACTTAAAATTCATGTAATAATACTTAAAATTCATGTAACAATACTTAAAATTCATGTAATAATACTTAAAATTCATGTAATAATACTTAAAATTCATGTAACAACACTTAAAATTCGTAATAATACTTCAAATTCATGTAACAATACTTAAAATTCATGTAATAATACTTAAAATTCATGTAACAACACTTAAAATTCGTAATAATACTTCAAATTCATGTAACAATACTTAAAATTCATGTAATAATACTTAAAATTCATGTAATAATACTTAAAATTCATGTAACAATACTTAAAATTCATGTAATAATACTTAAAATTCATGTAACAACACTTAAAATTCGTAATAATACTTCAAATTCATGTAACAATACTTAAAATTCGTAATAATACTTCAAATTCATGTAGCAATACTTAAAATTCATGTAATAATACTTAAAATTCATGTAACAATACTTAAAATTCATGTAATAATACTTAAAATTCATGTAACAATACTTAAAATTCATGTAATAATACTTAAAATTCATGTAATAATACTTAAAATTCATGTAACAACACTTAAAATTCGTAATAATACTTCAAATTCATGTAACAATACTTAAAATTCGTAATAATACTTCAAATTCATGTAGCAATACTTAAAATTCATGTAATAATACTTAAAATTCATGTAACAATACTTAAAATTCATGTAATAATACTTAAAATTCATGTAACAATACTTAAAATTCATGTAATAATCCTTAAAATTCATGTAATAATACTTAAAATTCATGTAACAACACTTAAAATTCGTAATAATACTTCAAATTCATGTAACAATACTTAAAATTCGTAATAATACTTCAAATTCATGTAGCAATACTTAAAATTCATGTAATAATACTTAAAATTCATGTAACAATACTTAAAATTCATGTAATAATACTTAAAATTCATGTAACAATACTTAAAATTCATGTAATAATACTTAAAATTCATGTAATAATACTTAAAATTCATGTAACAACACTTAAAATTCGTAATAATACTTCAAATTCATGTAACAATACTTAAAATTCATGTAATAATACTTAAAATTCATGTAACAACACTTAAAATTCGTAATAATACTTCAAATTCATGTAACAATACTTAAAATTCATGTAATAATACTTAAAATTCATGTAATAATACTTAAAATTCATGTAACAATACTTAAAATTCATGTAATAATACTTAAAATTCATGTAACAACACTTAAAATTCGTAATAATACTTCAAATTCATGTAACAATACTTAAAATTCGTAATAATACTTCAAATTCATGTAGCAATACTTAAAATTCATGTAATAATACTTAAAATTCATGTAACAATACTTAAAATTCATGTAATAATACTTAAAATTCATGTAACAATACTTAAAATTCATGTAATAATACTTAAAATTCATGTAATAATACTTAAAATTCATGTAACAACACTTAAAATTCGTAATAATACTTCAAATTCATGTAACAATACTTAAAATTCATGTAATAATACTTAAAATTCATGTAACAACACTTAAAATTCGTAATAATACTTCAAATTCATGTAACAATACTTAAAATTCATGTAATAATACTTAAAATTCATGTAATAATACTTAAAATTCATGTAACAATACTTAAAATTCATGTAATAATACTTAAAATTCATGTAATAATACTTAAAATTCATGTAACAACACTTAAAATTCGTAATAATACTTCAAATTCATGTAACAATACTTAAAATTCGTAATAATACTTCAAATTCATGTAGCAATACTTAAAATTCATGTAATAATACTTAAAATTCATGTAATAATACTTAAAATTCATGTAACAATACTTAAAATTCATGTAATAATACTTAAAATTCATGTAATAATACTTAAAATTCATGTAACAATACTTAAAATTCATGTAATAATACTTAAAATTCATGTAATAATACTTAAAATGCATGTAATAATACTTAAAATTCATGTAACAACACTTAAAATTCGTAATAATACTTCAAATTCATGTAACAATACTTAAAATTCGTAATAATACCTAAAATTCATGTAACAATACTTAAAATTCGTAATAATACTTAAAATTCATGTAACAATACTTAAAATTCATGTAACAATACTTAAAATTCATGTAATAATACTTAAAATTCATGTAACAATACTTAAAATTCATGTAAGAATTCTTAAAATTCGTGTATTGAGGCTTACCTCCGTTGCTCGTATTCAAGTTCCGAGTGCTGGTTGGATAAGGCGAATACTCTTAATTTGCTGTTCGACCAATTTCTTCTGGTGCTTATGATGTAGGGCAGTAAGAGTGTCAGACCACCGTCATCATACAACCACCAAACGTCTATTGTTCCTTTCTTCTGCTTCCTCTGGAATCGTGTCACAGCATCCAAAATGTCCTTCGATATCGTCGCATTTTGTTTGTTCTCTGCACGTACTTCCACCGTTGGATTTGGATATTCATTTACCTTATTGGCTCGATTTGGCGTCGGGCTTCCTGACACCGACATGTCCGAAACGCTGCTCGCTGAAATGGATGGTAAAGTAAAGTACAACTCTCGAAAGTGAAAACCTACTAAAGCCATTTGATTATCGACCTTAGGGGAAATTGCGTTACAACAAGCTTTTCGATTTTTACTTTGGGTAGCAGAGGAATTAGAGGTGAAGCACAAAAGTTGTGGAAAGTAGGAAAGTTTTGGTGAATGCATCTCGATAGGGGCTTGATAAGTATGTTCAGTAGTTGATGAATCTGTTAAATATTTGATATGTCAAGGACTTGAATCTGTTAAGTACTTGAATCTGTTAAGTACTTGATATGTTAAGGACTTGATGAATCTGTTAAATACTTGATATGTTAAGGACTTGATGAATCTGTTAAATACTTGACATGTTAACCCCTTAACTGCCATGCCAGAGATTTTGGCTGTCAAATCTTTGCCATGGCAGTTAAGGGGTTAAGTACTTGAGGAATCTGTTAAATACTTGATAAGTATGTTAAGGACTTAATGAGTCTGTTAAATGCTTGATGAATCTGTTAAATACTTGATGAATCTGTTAAATACTTATGATGAATCTGTTAAATACTTATGATGAATCTGTTAAATACTTATGATGAATCTGTTAAATTCTTGATGAATCTGTTAAACATTTGATGAATCTCTTAAATACTTATGATGGATCTGTTCAGAACTTGATGAATCTCTTAAATACTTATGATGGATCTGTTCAACACTTGATGAATCTGTGAAATACTTGATGAACTTTGTCATACCTTGACTCAATTGAGAGAAACTTTGATTCCCCCTAATAGTTGGAAGAATCGTTCGTCTGTGTTCCTCGACATCTTCCATAACTGCACTAAAATCTAATCCTTCGGAGACTCTTAGTAGCGCCACTGCAATATGCATGTCTAGTGCTTTGCTGCGAAACAAAAACATACCATTCGTAAAAATTGAACAATAATTTCGACTATTCTTTGGGAAAAATTTCCCATCTTTACTCACTGCATCACGTTGAAGTACATGTTTAGACTTTCCAAAGGACACGTAGACCAGTCTTGCTTATAGCCCATGAGTAAGATGTTTGGTTTGAGTTTCCCGATTCCGGATGTCTGTAGCAATGATGTTGCACCGTCCTGAAAATTCGCACCATCCACGAGTGAATAGAAGGCTTTTATTTTGTTCGTCCTAAACCAGGATGTGGCCATCATTGACATTGTTGCTCGGGTCTTGTAGGATAAGGAGCTCTGAAAAGGAAAGGTAGAAAAGTATTAAAGGGAAGTATTAAAGTATTGAAATTGTTTTAGTACAAGTACATTTTGTGTCATGTATCTGGAAATATTCGGAATTCATATTCCGAATATTTGTATTCGTGGGGAATTCGAAAAACGATTGAAATTACTTGTATGATGTCTCCGCAAATAAGCAGACTTTGGTTCTTTGTAATGTGATACGCGAAGTCGACGAAAGACGATCTTGAACTTGGCGAGCCACTGAGAAGCAGAATTTGTGGTCTGTAATTTTTCACGTGCTCTTCAACTCGATCGAGTTGTTGTATTGCCGTAAGGGCATTGTTGTACGTTTGCGCCTGGGTTGTTGAGCCCCAATTGACGTCTGGAAAAATTCACTTGATTTGACTATTAAATTGATATTAAAGTGGATCAAATTGATACCAAAAATATGGACTTTGTTTTTATATGCTCCACATTTTTGGAATCAATTCTTTTTCTGCAGTAGCGTATAGTACAATTGTCGTGAAAGCTGCCAAATGAATAGGTGACAAATTTTTTGTTGTACAGAAAGAAACTTACCAGGTTTCCGGTAAGCCACAACAAGATACAGGGCCATGACGACAAATAGAGTGATTAGTGCCGTCCACCAGGAAATTAGGAACATTACAATCACACAAAGAATGGCTCCGGCGAGACTCAGCCACATATTGTAATACTGGGGGGGAAAATAATTATTTTTATTGCTATCGGGAGTAACCAGAAATTATTTATGAACATTCGTTTCATTAGCATGGGATGGTACCTTGAAAGTCGGACGCCATCCAATTGGTTTGGCAAGACTGGCATGAAATGTACTGAAATTAACGAGAGTGTAGGCTGCTAGAAAGAAGTTGGAGATCAGCGGTGCAATAATGTCCAGTTGACCTGCAAATAAATTCGGTTATTACTGAAATTAATTTGGTTTATTACTTTCTGGATCAACAATAAATCTTTTTAGAGAAGAAATTACTTCTCTTCCTTTTGGACGTAGTTCCTGTTATGGGCATTAATTCCAAGGCTTTTAAGGTAGGGATTAATATTTCTATGTTCATTAGGGATTAGGGATTAATATTTCTAGGTCCATATGGTTAGGTGCCAATATTTCTATGTTCATACAGTTAAAAATTAATACTTCTTTGACCATACAGTTAGGAATTAATACTTCTTGTACCATATAGTTAGGAATTCTTGGACTGTACAGTTAGGAATTAATGTTTCTTTGACCATAAAGTTAGGAATTAATATTCCTTTGTCTATTAAGTTGTGAATCAGTGTTCCTATGTTTGTAAGGTTCATATTTACCGATTAGAATGAAAGCAACGGCTATGACGAACGTGAGACAATATCCTCGAACAGGTTCCTTTCCTTTCTTTCCGCTGAACCAAGCAATGCCTGGGTATAAATTGTCCAAACAAAGTGCTTGAAATACTTTAGGTGCAGAAACCAGGGAAGCGAGGGCACTTGAAATTGTTGCTGCAAAGCAACCCGCGTAAATGAAGGGTCCAAAAGCGGAAACTAATTCTATTACCTAAACAAAAAATAAACATCAATTAGCGGTTTGAAAAAATGATTTAACAAACTTGACAACTTAACAGGAACAATTAATAATTTAATAAAAACAATTAACAGTTTAACGAAGACAATTAACAGTCTAACGAAAACAATTAACAGTCTAACGAAAACAATTAACAGTTTGACCAAATAACTAATCTTCGGATCTGTTGCAATGCCGAGCATCTGCAAATTCCTTAAAGGCTATTTTTGGTACAATTGGGTATGCGCAATGTAGCCTTTAATAAATTTACAGATGCTCGATATTGCAGCAGCTCCTGAGAAATTAATTAAATAAATTGTCACATAATTACAAGAATAGTAAATTTTTTTTTGCAATGGAGCATTACTTGAAAACTGTTGTGGGTGCCAAAGGGACAATTCGGCGGTGTGCAGTTAAAAGCAGTTCCATAGATGCTCCAATTCTTCTCGGGAATACTCTCGAAGTAGGTTTCATTTTCGATGCTCGTTTGATTTTCCAAACCTCCAATTGATCTCAGAATGGAACTATTGTAAATGTTAAATAAATCCATAATATTCCCTGAAGCGTCACGCATAACTGAGCCACCTACCATTGTTGCTATTACAAGATAGGAGAAGGTTGTTAGGAGAATAGCCAATAGGGTTCCTTTTGGTATTGCCGATTGGGGATCCTGTTGGGAAATTTAATTTCTATTTAGTCATCGATTCAATACAATTCATTTACAATTTAGTTTCTTTTAGGTTTTAGATTTCAATTCTGTTCTTTCTTCGACTTTACTTTCGTCTTAAAATTTTAGATTCGACCTTAGTTTGCTCGTTTACAATTTTTTAGATTCCACTTCAGTTTCGTCTAAAATTTTAGATTCGAGCCTAGTTTCCTCGTTTAAAAATTTAGATTCGAGCTTAGTTTCCTCGTTTAATATTTCAGATTCGAATTTAGTTTTCTCATTTAAAAATTTGAGATTCAAAAGTTTCTTTGTTTTGAAAAAAAAGATGTTCTTGATTAAAATTTGAGATAGGATTCCTAATTGAGAATTATTTGATAGATTAATTTTTGAATGCGTATTTGTCAATTTTTGTAACACTGATTTTCATATTCGAAACATTAAAGGTGTTCCATGTCGATGAAAAGACTATAAATCACCTTTAAGTCCCCGGATATATTC
Source organism: Leptopilina drosophilae (assembly GCA_032873175.1). NCBI lineage: Eukaryota > Metazoa > Arthropoda > Insecta > Hymenoptera > Figitidae > Leptopilina > Leptopilina drosophilae. The sequence goes on from CM065480.1 coordinate 52,583,004, forward strand.
GCACCTGCCAGAATTCCTGTGGCTGCGGGGAAGAAAATGGCAAGGACTGAAAAAAAATCGTGACTCTGCCCATCCTTTGGCCTATAGTTGGGCAAAAAGTTCTCCTTGAAGAGATTGACTGGAAAGAAAATAAATTTTCGATTGTTACTAGTCTAAGTTACTTTTTTATTGTTACTAGTCGATAGTCTATTATTTTTTACGATAGCAATTACTAATTGTAGTTACTATAATTTTAAAGTTAATTTTAAAGATAATTTTAACGTAATAATTTTAAAGTAATAATTTTGCTTAATTTTTTAACGTATTGTAATTTTAACAGAATCGTTTCTTACGATCATATCCAATGAATCCTTTCGCTCGTTCTTCGTCATTTTTCGGTCCAATGAATGTGCCAATTAAAAAATCGGCTATTGCTAGAAGGAGAATTATCAAAAGGCCAATTTGTGCTTTCGCCTCCCACTCCATTCCGATAATAACGATTGCAAGCAGAACGGCTATTGTTATCACTCCTAAAGTTTGTGGAATTCAAATTTATGTTAATTAAATTTAATCCAAATTATTTAATTATTTAAAATTAAAATTATTTAATTTCATTTAATTGCTTAAATGATTATTTAATTTCATTTAATTATTTAAATGATTATTGAATTTCATTTAATTGTTAAAATGATTATTTAATAAATAATCATTAATTTAAAATAAAAATGATTTAAAATTAAAATTATTTATTTTCATTTAATTGCTTAAATGATTATTTAATTTCATTTAATTATTTAAATGATTATTGAATTTTATTTAATTGTTAAAATGATTATTTAATAAATAATAATTAATTTAAAATAAAAATTATTTAAAATTACAATTATTTAATTTCATTTAATTGCTTAAATGATTATTTAACTTCATTTAATTATTTAAATGATTATTGAATTTCATTTAATTGTTTAAATGATTATTTCATAAATAATAATTAATTTAAAATCAAAATTATTTAAAATTAAAATTATTTAATTTCATTTAATTGCTTAAATGATTATTTAATTTCATTTAATTATTTAAATTATTATTTAACTACTTTATTTTTTATTGTTTTAACATTAATCGTTTAAATGATTGTTTTAGTTCAGATATCAGCTATATTTAGATGATTAATCTAAATTAAAGAAGTTAGTTTAAATTTATTTTTTGATTTTCGAAAAATTTAAATTTATTTTTTGATTTTCGAAAAATTTAAGTTTATTTTTTGATTTTCGAAAAATTAAAATTTATTTTTTGATTTTCGAAAAATTTAAGTTTATTTTTTGATTTTCGAAAAATTAAAATTTATTTTTTGATTTTCGAAAAATTTAAATTTATTTTTTGATTTTCGAAAAATTTTATTTTATTTTCTGATTTTCGAAAAATTAAAATTTATTTTTTGATTTGTGAAAAATGTAAATTTATTTTTTGATTTTTGAAAAATTTAAATTTATTTTTTGATTTTCGAAAAAGAAATTTACCAATTATCCTAATGTCTGCATTACTGCAGTCGATAATGCAGGAATTGTAACGCTTTAGAAGATCTACCAGACTTTCACAAAAGCCAACCACGTACATTGCACAGGCAACGGCATTTGCAATTGAAAAAATAATTCCTATCGATCCGCCAAACTCTGGTCCTAAGGATCTGGAAATCATATAATACGTTCCTCCTGTAATTAAAAATTAAATTTTAATAGTTAATTAATTAAAATTATGGCGAAAGAAATAAAATTATTTAAGGACGAATCGAATGTTCTGAACTTTTAAAAATGTGAAAATTTATTTCTTCTAAATTAAATTTTTGTGGCAATAACTTTTGCGTCACTATTGAAATAATTAATTTACAATTAATTATGAACGGAGTTTATAAATTTATTTCCTAAAAATAAATTTTTATTGTAATAATTTTTGCGTCACTATGGAAATAATTAATTTACAATTAATTATGAACGAAGTTTATAAACTTATTTCTTTAAATTAAATTTTTATTATGACAATTTTGCGTCTCTATGGAAATAATTAATTTACAATTAATTATGAACGAAGTTTATAAACTTATTTCTATAAATTAAATTTTTATTATAAAAATTTTGCGTCACTATTAACAAAATTAATTAAGAATATTAATTATGGACGAAGTTTATAAATTTTCTTGATTACATAAAATTTGTGTTACAATAATTATTATCAAATTTTATTTTTGGAATGTAGATAATTTTTTAAAATTATTTAGTGTGTAATAAAAAAATGTAGAGAACTTTGCGAAATTGCATAAATTATTTTTCAATACTTGACCCAAAATTATTGTAATAAAATTTTAATTTGAAAAAGAGACAAAATTCATTTGAACCCTTGGAACTTTAGTGGCATTAAAAAATTTAAATAATTTAAATTAATTTGACTTAATTTGAAATAAATTAATTCAATTTAAATTAATTTAAATTATATTAATTCGAATTTCATTAATTTTCATTTAATTAATAAGAATTAAATTAATTTGATTTAATTTGAAATAAATTAATTAAATTTAAATTAATTTAAATTATATTAATTTGAATTTCATTAATTTTCTTTTAATTAATTGGAATTCAATTAATTTGATTTAATTTGAAATAAATTAATTTGAATAAAAAATTAATTTGATTTTAAATTAATTTGAATTTCATTAATTTTCTTTTAATTAATTGGAATTCAATTAATTTGATTTAATTTGAAATAAATTAATTTAATTTAAATTAATTTAAATTATATTAATTTGAATTTCATTAATTTTATTTTAATTAATTGGAATTAAATTAATTTGAAATTAATTTGAATTTAAATTAATTTGAATAAAAAATTAATTTGAATTTAAATTAATTTGAATAAAAAAGTAATTTGAATTTAAATTAATTTGAATAAAAAATTATAACTTTTATAGTTCTTCGATAAATAACTAATTATTTTAAGAAAAAGAAGAAAGTGTTAACAATAAAAAAAATTTTTTGAAATATTTCGACGACTAGTCAAGTTTAATTACCTCCTTTAATGAGACCATTCGTGCTGATTGCTGACATGGACAGTGATGTAATTACCGTTACCATTGTTGTTGTCAATATCAACACAATTGATTGTCCTAAAAGCAAAAAAAAAAAAATTCATGTTATTTAAGAAAAAATTTTTTTTTGTTTAAATTAAAAATTTATTATAATTAAAAAATTATTTTTGGTGTAGGTAAATTTAAACTTTTTACCTATTCCCGCTTCTGCAACGACCCATGAGAGTCGCAAAAAGAGCATTACACCCCAAATATTGAGTAAACATCTTAGAAGCACTCCCTGAATCCAACCGAATTTTATTCCCCTTTCGGAGTTTTTTAAATCAACTAATGGCAATGTGTTACTCCTTGCACTCTGGAAATGAGAATGTTTGAATTAATTTTTTTTTTAATTTCGATTATTCTTAGCTAATTTTGCGAATTGTTTTACTAAATTTTGAATCAATTGTTGAAATAGTTTTGGTATAGTATTAATTAATGACTCGAGTTTCTTTTTTTGCTGCAAACTGTGTTTTCAAGTTAATTAACAATTTTTATTTATTATTTAAAGAAAAAATAGAATTATAAGAAAATAAAGAGGAACTAAAGTTTTAATAAATGTCTAAATATTGATTTAAAACGTTGATAAAGTGTGGGATTTAATTAAACTTACGGATATATTTCATTCTCTTTTTGTTTATTGCGCATTAAATATCATTTTGCACAAGTATAAAAAATTTTTACGATAAAACATTTTATTTGCTTGTAGTAAATTAACAAGAACAACAAAAATAATAACAACAAAAGAAATAACAATAATAACAACAAAAGAAATAATAATAATAATAATAATAATAATAATAATAATAATAATAGAAATAATAATAATAGAAATAATAATAATAATTATAATAATAATAATAATAATAACAATAATAATAGAAATAATAATAGTAGTAATAATAATTGTTATGCATTTAATTATTATTATTACTACATTAATAATAATTTCATGAATTTTACTAATTTTAATATAATTATAAATTCACAATTTGTTCAAACTTTCACTGCATTTTTATCAAAAAATTGCAGGTGACTTTATTGAGGAAGGGTTCATAAGAGACCAATAAAGAATAACGATTTATGTAATAGTGCCCGGAATATCAAATGTTCTCTTCACATTTGAACATTAGTTTAGATCCAAGTACAAATTCTGTCAATTCGCATCCTTGAATTCTATTAACGATATTTTTAATATTCAAAAATTGTTGCAAACAAAAGTATTTACGGTTTGAAAATATTTAATTCTTCACACAAAAAAATCGCCTTGACTGAAGCGAAAGCAAAAGAGGTAAAGAGGTAGTTAAAAAAAGTGAAATAGAAAAATTAAAAATAATAATAATAATAACTAATAAAAAAAATAATAATAATAAATAATAAAAATAATAATAATAATAATAATAATAATAATAATAATAAATATAATCAGCGAAAAATTATAACATTAAAAAAAAAGTAAATGGCAAAATAGGAATGGTAAATATAATAAATAGTAAAATATTAACAATAAATAGCAAAACAGGAACAGTAAATAATAAAGATTAAAAAATGAAATTATAAAAAGTAAATTAAAAATGTTAAAAAATTATAAAAGTAAATGACAAAATTCGAATAGTAAATAGTAAAGTAAAAATAATAAACATAATAATAATAATAAGAAAGTAGTAGTAAAAATAATAATAGTAAACAGCAAATAGAAAAAATAGAATGGTAAACAATAAATAGAAAATAATAATTGTAAATAACAATAGTAAATAATAGTAGCAAGAAAATACTAACTTATTTTGCGAGAGCAAATCCAATTTCAAAATCCAAAAGCCATAAAAATAATTAGCAATAAAGATTGCAAACACATTGTTTTAATTAAAAAATTTTCGACAATAAAATTTGCAACATTTGATTATGTAATCTAACTTGATTAATAATGTAAATTTACATCTATTATATAATAATGTAAAAAATTAAAAATTAAATTAACTCAAATATTTTGAGTCTATTGCAAAGATTTTCTTTCCTTCTCCTACACTGAAAAAAAAATTTATTTGATTCAAATAACCGATTATTTGACTATTATCAAATAAATATTTACTTGAAGAAAATAATTTTTATTTGAATCAAATAAATTGTATTTGAATCAAATATTTCAGTATTTGAAGCAAATACTAATTAATTGATTCAAATAAAAATTATTTGATTCAAGTAAATATTTATTTGATAATAGTCAAATAATCGGTTATTTGAATCAAATAAATTTTTTTTTCAGTGTATAATAATAATAATTTTCAAACCTACATGATTATAATAAATTATTGTCGTTAATTGTCTGAAAGTGTTTTGCATCGTTACAATTCATTATTGTGGACCGAAATGAAGATGAGTTGATTCACTTTTATATCTTATGTGTATGTATATGTACATATATAAGACGAGAGCAATTTTCAGTTACATGATTGCTAAATGCTGGGGCTGACAATGATTGTTATAATTCAAATAAATTGTCAGCCTTTGGAGGAACTTATAGCGCCATTGTGTTACAATTTATTGGTTTTCATATTTACCGAGCATATTAATTATTCCAGTTAAGTTCAATTGATAATTTGATATCGATCCAAGATTATATATTATTGTCTTTTACTTCAGCGATTTATTAGCTTCTTAATTCTGATTACATCGACTTTATGATTATTCATCTTTTGTAAATAATTTTATTTTTTATATTTTTATAATTTTTACATATAAATACTTTTTTATTCTCTACAATTTGAATAAGTAAAGTTTTTTTACTATAACTTTAATTAGTGAAAATATTTACAAATTTTCTTTAGCTAAGTATTTACTAATTTCATTTAGTAAAAATATTAACTGCTTTGATTTAGTAAAAATATTTACATTTTTTATTTAGTAAAAGAATTTACTAATTCTATTTAGTAAAAATATTTACAAATTCGATTAAGTAAAAATATTTACTAATTTGATTTAGTAAAAAAATTTACTAATTTGATTTAGTAAAAATATTTACAAATTCGATTAAGTAAAAATATTTACTAATTTATTTAGTAAAAAAATTTCCCAAATTAAATTAGTGACTAAAAATTTGTTATTGAAATAGTAAACCTTACTAAAAAAAATTGCAATTTCTACTAATTTATTAATTAAATTTACTAATTGAAAAACAAAAAGACAGGCACTGGTATAAATTAATAAAAAAAATTTCCAATTTAAATTTAGAGAGTATCTGTATATTATAAATAAATAAATAAATAATTATTGATATAATTTAGTAATAATAATAATAATAATAATAATAATAATAACGTATCATGATATCTAATCTATATTAAATAATATTGAAATAAAAAGTCATTTATAGACTTTAATCACTTCCGTATTTTTTTTTATCAAAACTTATCAAACTCAAATTATTGTTATACATTAATAGACATCATAAATTATATTTCAATAAAAGAATAATTTGACATTATTGACATAATAATTGTGGAAAAAAAGTTTTTTTTCAATAAAAATAGCACATTAATTATATTGATAAAGCAAAATTATTTATAGAGAAAAAATTATTTACTATAAAAATTATTTACAGACAAAATTACTTTTCGGAAACATTTTCTGTGGAGAACAATTATTGGTTATAGGAAAAATTGTTTACAGTAGAAAAAATTATTTATAGGAAAAATTATCTGTAAAGAACAATTGTTATTTGAGGAAAACTATTTGTAGGAAAAATTAATTGTAGGGACAATTAATTGCAGAAAAAATTATTTGCAGGGAAAATTAATTATAGGGAAAATTAATTTCAGGCAAAATTATTTGCAGGGAAAATTAATTTCAGGCAAAATTATTTGTAGGGAAAATTAATTATAGGGAAAATTATTTGTAGGGAAAATTAATTTCAGGCAAAATTATTTGTAGGGAAAATTAATTGTAGGCAAAATTATTTATAGGGAAAATTATTTGTAGGGAAAATGAATTTTAGGAAAAATTAATTGCAGGACAAATTTTTTGTAGGGAAAGTAAATTTTAGGGAAAATTAATTTTAGGAAAAATTTATTGCAGGAAAAATTATTTGTAGGGAAAATAAATTTTAGGGAAAATTAATTTTAGGAAAAATTAAATGCAGGCAAAATTATTTGTAGGGAAAATTTATTTATAGAGAATCATTTTTTGTAGAGAAATTTATTTCTAGAGAAAAATAATTTACCGAGAAAATTATTCATGGAGAAGAATTTGTTATTGAGAAGAATAATATATATATATTTTTTTTTTATAAGTGGTGATGAATTCTATTTTTTGTTTTGGTGTGTATTTGAAAATTTCATTTGTCACGATATTTTGCAACCGAAATATTAGTCACCATCATGGTCGCGTTAACGATTTAATTAGTTTCATGTACGTGAAGGTCTAAAATTCGACCCGACCTGATCAACTCCTCTTGACTAACTCTGGGAGTCTTCTTGTTAAAAATTTATTAATCTTTTTATAGTATAATATTAAAATGGCATTACTCATTCAATCTTTATTAAAAGCAAAGTTCAAACGTCGAACTTATTTATTTACAATAATTTTTTTAGAATGAAAAGAAAACATGCTCTCAATTGGATAAATCGAATATTTATTCAATAATAATAATAATTATTATTATTATTATTATATTATGCTTATTATTATAAATTAGTATAAATTTTGTTTAAATAAAACATGAAATTAATTTTATTTTCCTTTTAATTTTGTTTAATTAAAAAAATAATAATTATTATTAGTATAATTATTATTCTTATTCTTATTATTATTATTATTATTATTACAATTATTATTATCATTTGTTTATGATTTCTATTAATAATCTTCTACTTAACCTTGTACATTTACAATATCAATCGAAATGTCTAAGAAAAAAGGGGGGAAAAAAGATTCTTAACGTCCAGAGAATCTAGTGTTATCGCTATACAAGGTCTGTTCAATTATTTTCTATAATCCTTTCCTTTAGTAAGTTGGAGAAAATGAGGTGGTTGGAATACTTCAATAATGAATCATTAATTTCAAGAATTTTTTTTTATTTGCTTAATTAGAATTAAATTAGTCTTGGTCTTATTTTTGTTTAATTAAAGTGGGAAATTGATTTGGATTTTTAATTTCTTTTTTTTAATAGAATAAAACTTATTTTGTTTCGAATTTTTTTTTTTCAAATTAAAATATGAAATTGATTTTAAATATGAATTTATTTAATTAGAATAAAATTTATTTTCCTTATTATGTTGTTTTCAATTAGAAGAAAATTTATTTTGTTTCTAATTTTTTCAAAAATTAAAATATGAAATTAATTTTGAATAAGACTTTGTTTGATTGGAGTAAAATAGATTTTGTTAAAAATTTTGTTTAATTATAGAAGACAATTTATTTTGTTTCTTATTTGTTCAAATTAAAGTATGAAATTAATTTTGAATAAAACTTTGTTTAATTAGAGTAAAATAAATGTTGTTTAAATAGAAAAAAATTTATTTTGTTTCTGTTCAAATTAAATTTAATTTTTGTTTGAATTAAAATATGAAATTGATTTGATTTTACTTTTAATTTTGTTTAAAATAAAATTTATTTATCTGTTTATTTCAATTTTTCAAATTATTTGGAAATTTTGATTCACGAATTTCGATAACTAAAGTTTTGTATTTAAAAATCTTTGAATATTTTCTGTTTTTGCCAATATATTTTTTAAATCGTAATTTGCTTTTCTTGAAGGATTAAAGTTTAGTCCGTGAGAAACGAAAAAGATAATAGTGAAAAGTTAAAAAATTTTTTATCTAATCTGTAACAAATTAAAAGGTAGCAGTTATTGATAAATTCATTAAAAAAATTGAGAGAAGAGGGAAAAATATTCGTGGAGAAGGAAAAAAAGAAAAGAAGTAGAGAAAGAAAGAAAAAAAGAAATGAAAGAAAAAAAACAAAAAAAAAGGAAAAAAGAAATGAAAGAAAAAAGAAATAAAAGAAAAAAGAAAAGAAAAGAAAAAAAGAAAGAAAAAAATTTATGAACGAAAAAGAAATGAAAGAAAAAAAGTAAAGAAGAAAAAAGAAAAGAAAAAGAAGAAAAGAAAAAAAATGAAAAATAGAAAAATATTTTTCAAAGAAACTAAAAAATTTATAAACAATCGCTCGTTGAATGATAAGCTAGCTACGTTTTTTGTTGTTATTTCACACGTCATCTTCTCGTAAAAATTGTTTGTTAACGAAAACTTTTTTCAACTATCTTTTTCCTTTTTTTTATTGCCTTATTCTCTCGTACTCTTGATAAAGTAGTCATATTTTTATAAAGTGATAAAGTTTGTTACTTAAGGGGATTTCTATTTTTTCTTCCATCTTCTACATATATATGCATACATAAGCTTCTCGAAAAAGTATTTCCGTGGAAATTAAAAAACAAAGAAAATAATAATAATACGTACACAGTGCGCCATAAATTATATCTAATCTACCTTCTCATAAACACGTTAACTGTTAAAACAGTGATTTTTCATTTTGAATGATTTAAATGCTTCTTTAGACATACATTTAACGATAATCAACCCATCCGGTAGTTAGATTGCAGGTATTTATTTTTCACTCTCAAAATGTATACCGTTTTGAAATTAAAATTCGTTGAATTAAAATTAAAATTAAAAATAACATTAAAATTAAATTGAGAATAAAAGAAAAGAAACGAAAATAAGAGAAAATAAAAGAAAATAAAAGAAAAGAAATGAAAATAAAATAAAAATAAAAGAAAAGAAAATTAATGAAAATTAATAAAAATTGAATTCAAAATTAAACGAAAATTAAATTAAAATTGAATGAAAATAAAAGAAAATAAAAGAAAAAAGGAAATTAATGAAAATTAAATTCAGAATTAAATTTAAAATTAAACAAAAATTAAATTAAAATTGATTGAAAAAAGAGAAAATACATGAAAATTAAAAGACAATTAAAAAAATTAAAGAAAAAAAAATTAATGAAAATTAATAGAAAATTAAAATTATGGAAAACTAAATTCAGAATTAAATTTAAAATTAAACGATAATTAAATTAAAATTGAATGAAAATTAAATGAAAAATAAATGCAAATAAAAGAAAATTAAAATTAATGAAAATAAAAAAAATAAAAGAAAAAAAGGAAAGTAATGAAAATTAAAGGAAAATAAAAGAAAATTAAAGAAAATTAAAAGCAAATTAAAAATAATGAAAATTGAATGATAATAAAAGAAAATTAATGAAAATTAAATGAAAAATAAATTAAAATAAAAGAAAAAAAGGAAATTAATGAAAATTAAAGGAAAATTAAAGAAAATTAAAGAAAATTAAAAGCAAATTAAAAATAATGAAAATTGAATGACAATAAAAGAAAATAAATGAAAATTAAATGAAAAATAAATTAAAATAAAAGAAAAAAAGGAAATTAATGAAAATTAAATAAAAATAAAAGAAAATAAAAGAAAAAAAGGAAATTAATGAAAATTAAATTTATAATTAAATTTAAAATTAAAGCGATAATGAAATTAAAATTGAATGAAAATTCAATGAAAAATAAATAAAAATAAAAGAATAAAAGGAAATTAATGAAAATTAAATAAAAAATAAATGAAAATAAATGAAGAAAAGGAAATTAATGAAATTTAAAAGAAAATTGAAATTAATGAAAATTAAATTCACAATTAAGTTTAAAATTAATGAAAATTAAAATCAGAATTAAATTTAAAATTAATGAAAATTTAATTCAGAATTAAATTTAAAATTAAACTAAAATCAAATTAAAATTGATTGAAAAAAAGAAAATACATGAAAATTAAATGACAATAAATGAAAATTAAATGAAAATAAAAAAAATAAAATAAAAAAGGAAAATAATGAAAATTAAAAGAAAATTAAAATAATGAAAATTAAATGCAAAATAAATTTAATATTAAACGATAATTAAATTGAAATTGAATGAAAATTAAATGAAAAATAAATGAAAAAAATGGAAATTAATGAAAATTAAATGAAAATAAAAGAAAAAATGGAAATTAATGAAATTTAAAAAAAATAATAAAAGAAAATTAATGAAAATTAAAAGAAAATTAAAATTAATGAAAATTAAATGAAAAATAAATGAAAATTAAATTCAGAATTAAGTTTTAAAATAAACGAAAATTAAATGAAAATTAAATGAAAATAAAAGAATACAAGGAAATTAATGAAAATTAAATGAAAAATAAATGAAAATAAAGGAAAAAAGGAAATTAATGAAAATTCAATGAAAATAAAAGAAAAAAACAAATTAATAAAAATTAAAAGAGAATTAAAACTAATGAAAGTTAAATTCATAGTTAAATTTAAAATTAAACGATCATTAAATTAAAATTGAATGAAAATTTAATGAAAAATACAAGAAAATGAAATAAATATAAAAGAAAAGGAAATTAATAAAAATTAATGAAAATTAAATTCAAAATTAAACGAAAATTAAATTAAAATTGAATGAAAATAAAAGAAAATAAATAAAATGTAAATGCCAATAAAAGAAAATAAATAAAAAAAAGGAAATTAATGGAAATTAAATGAAAATAAAAGAAAATAAAAGAAAAAAAGGAATTAATGAAAATTAAATTCAGAATTAAATTTAAAATTAAACGAAAATTAAATGAAAAATAAATGAAAATAAAAGAATAAAAGGATATTAATGATAATTAAAGGAAAATGAAGGAAAATTAATGAAAATTAAATTCAGAATTAAATTTAAATTTAATGAAAATTAAATTTAGAATTATATTTAAATTTATTGAAAATTAAATTCAGAATTAAATTTAAAATTAAATGCAAATTAATAATTAAAATTGAATGAAACTAAAAGAAAATAAATGAAAATTAAATGGAAACTGTTATAAATTATATTGAGAAGTATTATTTTCGTGTATATATAGAATCGAGTGCAATTAAATAATTACACAGTCAATCTCTATTATTTATTATCCCTCATCTGCGAGATATTCTTGGAGTAATTTTTTTTTCTTGGCGTGGGTAAAAAATAAAATTTGTATATACCTTATTTAAAAGTGTTGGATTGTGAAGTTCGTCTAGAGATGGCCTGTGGGCAACTTGAATACTTAGAATATTTCTATAATTATCGAGTCTTGGTAGAGCTTCCCTTGTCATATATTTTAAGGATTTTCTTGTTTCCTGTTCAGCTAGGAGGCTCGCTCGTCCTTCCATGCTGTCTACACGATTAACATGAAATCTCGTTCTTCTCAGTTGATTTAATTCAACATCCTCCAGGTCTATATCTCTCGATCTTCCGTTTTCGAAAGCCATGGTGCTTTTTTTTATTTTTTTTACTGTGAAGAGAAAATTTTATGAGAAAATGAAATTTGATTCTTACTTTTCTTTTTTATTTTTTCATTAGCTCTGAATTAAAACTAAAATTAAAAAAAATTGTACAATTTCTTTGGTTTGAATAAATTTTATTTGGTTTGATTAAAAAATAACTTTTTTCACGAATAGAATTTTTACTTTATTTTGATTAAGATAAAATTTGATTTGGTTTAAATACTATTTTATTTGGTTAAAGTATAACTTTTTTCAAGCTACAAATATTTTATTTGGTTCGAAAAAATTTTTTTTTCTTCGAATAGAATTTCTATTGTTTTGAATAAAATTTTATTTCGTTCAAAAAAGCTTCATTTTGTTTAAGTTTAACTTTTTCAGGTCAACAAATTTAATTTGCTTTAAATAGAAGTTTTTCAGGCTGAAAATATTTTATTTGGTTGAAAAAAATTTTTTTTGCTTCTAATAAACTTTTTTTGTTCGGAATAAAATTTTATCTTGTCCAAAAAAGATTTATTTGCTAAAAGGTTAAATTTTTTTAGGCCAACAAATTTTATTTAGTTCAAATGGAAATTTTTTCAATGCCAAAAAATTTTATTTGAATCAAAAAAATAGTATTTTGTTTAAAGTAAAATGTTTTTTAGTTCATAAAAAGTTTATTTGGCTCAAGTTGAACTTTTTTTGGCCACTAAATCTAATTTGGTTCAAATAGAACTTTTTTTAGTACAAAAATGTTTTATTTGGTTTAAAAAAATAACTATTTTGCTACGAATAAATTTTATTTTGTTTAAAATACAATTTTATTTCATTTAAAAAAGCTTTATTTAGTTCAAGTCGATCTTTGTCTAGGGCAAAAAAAATTTATTTGGTTCAAATAGAACTTTTTTTTAAACCAATAAAATTTTATTTGTTTCAAATAACTTTTTTCAGGTTAAAAAATTGTATTTCGTTCGAAGAAATTTTTTTAGGCCAAAAAATCTTTTTTTGGTTCAAGTAGAACTTTTTTGAAGCCAAAAAAATATTACTCTTTGGTTGTAATATTTTGTTCAATATTTAATATTTAATATTTGTTCAAAATAAAGTTACATTTGATTCAAATAATTTCCACTTAAATATTTGCATTAATTAAATTCCATTCAAATAGAATTTTTTTTACGTTAAAAAATTTTATTTAGTTTCAATAAATTTTTATTTTGTCCAAAATAAAGTTTCATTTTGTTTAAAGATTCATTTGGTTTAAAGATTCATTTGGTTCATTTCTTTTCATTTGATTCGATTTTTTTTTAATTTCTAATTGAATAATTATTTTAATATTAATAAGAAAACTTTTTTTTTATCGAGAGAGAAAATAAAAAAAAATTTGGCATTTAAATATGAAAAATAATTGAATTCAGAGAATGATAAAAATTGGAATTAAAATTAATTTCAAAATTAATGTACAGTAATCAATTTTTTTTAATGTGGCGCATGGTGTCTAATTTCAATATCTACTTAGTGGATTCAATATATACTTAGTTTGAAACATAATCTTATTGTGTAGAAAAATTTGATGTCAAGTTATTAATAATAACACAGGTGTAATAGTATCTTCTCTTATGCAATTAATAAATTGAAAATTTATTTAGTTTTTATTTTTTTTATTTATTTTATTTTTTATTTATTTTATTTATTTATTTATTTATTTATTTATTTATTTATTTATTTATTTATTTATTTTATTTATTTATTTATTTAGTTTAGTACACTTTTATTTTAGTTTTAGTTAGTTTATCAGTTTGTTAATTAATTTCAAAATAATAACTAATTAATAATTCGTTAATAAAAAATAATAATACATATTTTATATTTTTTACTATGTGTTAATTATTTCATTTATTAATCAAATATAGGCTTTTTGATTTTAACTTTATTTATTAATTATTTCATATTTGTAATTTTGTATTTTTTATTTATTTATCTATTTGTTTATACATCTATTTATTTATCTATTTATTTATTTCTTTATCTATTTATTTATCTATTTATTTATATATTTATTTATCTATTTATTTATCTATTTATTTATCTATTTATTTATCTATTTATTTATCTATTTATCTATTTATTTATTTATTCAAAAGTATTTTTCTTAATAAATTTTTTTTTCTTCTTTTCTTAATTCACTTCCTTTTTTATCCAATACTTTTTTCATTAAATTTTGTTATGTTACATAATTTCCAGATATTATATACTTAAAAAAAAGTACTGATAGTTACAATTTCTGTCTTTCGTTTATATCATTTTTTATGACACCGATTGTTATAAGAAGTACCCTTTGCCTTGAAACAATTAATGAATAACGACTGCGTGGGTTATCAATTATGAAATTATTCTTAATGACAATTTCCACACATAATTAAAAACGTCAGTTCTTCATAGTATTACCAAAAAATTTTTTTTGATTTTTGTTTAAATGCTTATTTTTATTTTTTTATTGCTTTTATTATTGGTTTTGTTTTATTATTTTTTTGTTCAATTTTTTTTTCTTTTTTTATTATTTTTAACAATAATAATATTATTAATAGTAACAATAATAATAATAATAATAATTTTAATAATAATAAATAATAATAATAATATTAATAATAATAATTTTAATAATAATTTTAATAATAATAATAATAATAATAAATATTAATAATAATAATAAAAATAACAAAAATAACAAACTAATAAAAATAAAAGAATTTTTTCTTTTTTCATGTTTCGTTTTATGCTTGACTGTAAAAAGTTCTTGCCTTTAATGTAATCTTGAAAAAAAATTTTATGTGTAAATATTTATACACATGGCGCGAATATTCATTGAATTATTCCTTTTTACTTGATTATTAGTTTTTTAATGAATGTAATTGGAGCTTCGTGTGAAGATAGAAATCGTCTTTTCTTCCGGTAAAAAGAGAACTTTCCTCATTTTACATGTGACATATGCGAAACATTAACTATTTTTTCTTACATGACATGATTTTTTTATCTACACTATTTTTATTATTATTATTATTTTTATTTTATTATTTTTTTTATTTTTTTATTATTTTCTTATTTTTACTATTTGAATTATTATAATTTTTTTTAAATATTTTTTTAATATTATAATTTTTTTTAAAATATTTTTTTAATATTATACTTAATTTTTTTTAAATATTTTTTTAATATTATAATTTTTTTTTGTAAATATTTTTTTAATATTATAATTTTTTTTAAATATAAGTAACATTAGTATTATTTTTATTTTATCATGTTTTACTATTACATTATATTTATTTTCAAGAATTCTCACCAAATAATCGTATAATTATGAAAGAATTTTATTTTAATGACCATTTTGTTAAGTATTGAAATATTCTTAGAAAAGTAAAAGAAAATTTTCACATATTGAATATTTTTGCTCTGGGTTCTAAAGTTTCTCGTAACGCACCTGAATTGACGAAATTCTCCAAGTTTCCGCATTGTATAAAAAAAATTCTTTTTTTTTTGCAAAACTACGAAAAATTTTTATTTTAACAAAAACTTAGTTTTTTCGAAACAAACTAGAAATTTTTTGCTTATTACTTGACTTTCTTTATTAAAATCGGTTAATTGGAAAAATATTTTCGAAGATCTTTGAACAATTCGTTGAATATTTTTAACAATATTTTTTGTTTATTTTTGAGTTTTTTTCAGTATTAAAATTAATTTTTTTTATGTTTTGTTTAGTGTTAAACTTTTTTATTAATTTATTTTCTGTTCAATTCAAATTTCGTACTATTTTATTTTTTGTTCAGTTTTTAAATTTTTTATTTTGTTTTTTGTTCACTGTTTCAATTTTGTATTATTTTATTTTTCGTCCAGTGTTGAATTTTTTATTATTAACTTTTTATTCAGTATTCGAATTTTGTATTATTTTATTTTTTCAGTGTTTAAATTTTGTATTATTTTAATACACTTAAATAAATGTATTTAAATTTTTTATTTTGTTTTTTGTTTACTGTTTCAATTTTGTATTTTATTTTTCGTCCAGTGTTTAATTTTTAATTATTTTATTTTTCGTCCAGTGTTTAATTTTGTATTGATTTATTTTTTTCAGTGTTTAAATTTTGTATTATTTTATTTTTTGTTTAGTGTTTAAATTTTTTATTATTTTATTTTTCGTCCAGTGTTCAATTTTTGATTATTTTATTTTTCGTCCAGTGTTTAATTTTTTATTATTTTACTTTTTGTTCAACATTCAAATTTTGTATTATTTTATTCTTTGTTTAGTGTTTAAATTTTTGATTATTTTATTTTTTGTCTAGTGTTGAAATTTTTCATTATTTTATTTTTCGCCCAGTGTTTAATTTTTTATTATTTTACTTTTTGTTCAACATTCAAATTTTGTATTATTTTATTCTTTGTTTAGTGTTCAAATTTTTGATTATTTTATTTTTCGTCCAGTGTTCAATTTTTGGTTATCTTATTTTTCGTCCAGTGTTTAATTTTTTATTATTTTACTTTTTGTTCATCATTCAAATTTTGTATTATTTTATTCTTTGTTTAGTGTTTAAATTTTTGATTATTTTATTTTTTGTCTAGTGTTGAAATTTTTTATTATTTTATTTTTCGTCCAGTGTTTAATTTTTTATTATTTTACTTTTTGTTCAACATTCAAATATTGTATTATTTTATTTTTTGTTCACTGTTTAAATTTTGTATTATTTGATTTTTTGTTCATTGCTTCAATTTAGTATTATTTTTTTTTCTGTTCAGTGTTTAATTTTTTATTATTTTCCTTTTTTTCAGCATTAAAATTTTTTATTTATTATTTCATGTTTTTGTTCAGTGTTTCAAATTTTTATTATTCTTTTCACTAAACTTTGTTGTGTTTAAGAAAATATTTCAGTGAATAATTTTCACTTTTAACCTTAAAATTTTGTTACAAGAAAAAGGTTTTATAAGAAATAAATTCAATTTTTCCATTAGTAGAAGCATCATTATTAAAACTCATTATTTAAATATACTTTTTCTTAGTCATTTTGATAATTTTTTATTCATAAAGTATAGAGATTAAAAATTCCCGCATAAAATATTTTTTTGCGTGTGAAAATTGTTCAGAACAGAGTGATAAAATTAATTTCACACCGATAACTAATTTTTCTTGTTCAATATTATTCAAGCAATTCTAAATAAATAATAATCTAAGTAAATAATTCGCTAAATTATTCACTTTTTGTCAAAACAAAATTTTTCTCCTTTCGCATTTATGAAATTCCATTGAGAATATTATCGGGCAAAATTCCGAGAAGAGTAAAAAAGAATTCATCAGTGGGGGGCGGGGGATTGTGAAAAAATAAAACTTACCTGATAAATTGAAATTTTTCTCCAACTTTTTTCTAAAAGAAAATAAAATTCCACTTGATTATTTTCTCTGTTTTCTGTTGTATTCCATTGTGTGATTATTAATCAGTCCTTGATTAGAACAAGTTTTAATTAAGGCATCTGTTAACCGTGTAAAACCAGAATTCACACTTGGGGGAAAAAGTTTTTTTTAACACTTCACTATTTTTTTTTTTTTTAGTTTTTTTATTAGTTTCTTTTTCTTCTTTAGTTTCTTTGCTGTGATATTTTATTGACTTTTTTTTAAAAAATATTTTCTTAACTTTGTAATTTTACGATTTTGAATAGCTGGAGAAATATCAGAGAGGCGAATTTTTTTTTGTATTCTCGTCGACTTACAGCCGGCTTTTTATTTTACACAGAGCACGCTGTTTTATTCTAGGAGAGAAAGCACACACGTGCTTTAGTGATAATAAAATAATTTTTGCGCGTGCGTATTAATATTTTTGCCTTTCGAATTTTTTCATTGAGAAAAAGAAAAATTAATTTAGAGAAAAATAATAGGAGGAAAGAAAAAAAAAGAAATAATAATAAAATAAAAATGATTCTTAACCAAACGGTCTTTTTTTCTTTTTTTTGAAACCGGCACGTGTGACCTTTATGAAAGCCCGATTTCCACTGACGAGGATTGCACAATCTCCTCGCATATAACGGCGCATATACACACGTCCACCGATTCCTATTATAGAGGAGTTGGTGTGCACATTCACATATTTAAACTGAAAAGAGAACTTGAAGAAGTATTCATGGCTTTTGTGTTTGTGTGAAACTTGAATGGTGAGCTCGTTCATCCACATGGAATGCACGTGGTTTTTTTTTTTTTTTTTTTTTTTCGGGAATATTGAAAACAGCGTCCTCCTCTGGTGCTTTAGAAAACAATTCTTCGTTCCATTTGGAAATCATCCCTTTTTTTGTCGTTGTGTGCGCATAGAAGACCCCTTTTTTTCATCGAGGGACTTGTATCATATGATTTTGTCTTGAATTTTTTTTTTCTTCCAGACTTTATGGTTGATACCTGTAGAGAAATTTTAATTTTTGAAGGATAGAAATTTTTTTTTTGTAGGGGGAATTGTATACAATTTGGAGAAAAAGAAAAAAGTGGGCGGTTAGGTGAATGTAAAAATACAAATGACTCATTTTGAGAACTCGTGGATATTTTCACCCTGAATGTAAAGCACCTTCTGCTGTTTCCTAACATACCCTATGGAAAAATCGATCCTTAAGGGTGTCTACGGCCATTAGCGTAACGTATATATTTTTTTATGGGTATGAAAGAAATCTGTCATTAGCGATAGAGAAGGATGGAAATAAACAATAGAATTAGAGTTTGTTTTATATTTTATTGAAATAAGTGTTTTTTTTAATTACATGTAGAAAACAAGATACATTTGATTCAAAAGTTACGAAACATTTTCATTTTGTTTAAATAAAAATTTATTTGGTTTAAAATTTTAAATACAGTTTTAATTGGTTCAAATATTTTTTTATTTCAAATACTATTTTCTTTAAATAAAATATCTTTAAATAAAATATATTTTATTTACATCAAATAATATTTTATTTAACTACAAAATGAATCTTATTTGGTTCAAATAATATTTTCTTCAGTTCAAATAAACTTTATTTGGTACAGACAATATTTTCTTTAATTCAAATAAACTTTATTTGATTCAGATAATATTTCATCTAACTAAAATAAACCTTATTTGGTTCAAATAATATTCTCCTTAATTCAAAAAAACTTTAATTGGTACAGATAATATTTTCTTTAATTCAAATAAACTTTACTTGGTATAAATAATATTTCATCTAACTAAACTAAACCTTATTTGGTTCAAATAATATTCTCCTTAATTCAAAAAAACTTTAATTGGTACAGATAATATTTTCTTTAATTCAAATAAACTTTATTTGATTCAAATAATATTTCATCTAACTAAACTAAACCTTATTTGGTTCAAATAATATTCTCCTTAATTAAAAAAAACTTTAATTGGTACAGATAATATTTTCTTTAATTCAAATAAACTTTATTTGATTCGAATAATATTTTATTTAACTAAAATAAACCTCATTTGGTTCAAATAATATTTTCTTTAATTCAAATAAAGTTTATTTGGATCGAGTAAGATTTTCCTTAATTCAAATAATTTTATTTGGTTCGAATATTTTCTTCAATTCAAAAAAATTTTAATTGGCTCGAATAATATTTTTTTTCAATTCAAATGAATTTCATTTGGTTCAAGCTGAATTTTTCTTGGCCAAAAAATTTTATTTCGTTCAAATAGAATCCTTTTTAATCTAAAAAAATTGTATTTATTTCGAAAAACTATTACTTTGGCCGAAAATATTTTATTTGGTTCAAAAAAATATTTTTTTCTTCGAATAGAATTTCTATCAACAAATTTAATTTGCTTTAAATATAGAAGTTTTTCAGGCCAAAAATATTTTATTTGGTTGAAAAAAATATTTTTTGCTTGTAATAAACTTTTTTTGTTCAGAATAAAATTTTATTTTGTCCAAAAAAGATTTATTTGCTTAAGGTTAAATTTTTTTAGACCAACAAATTTTATTTAGTTTAAATGGAAAGTTTTTTAAGCAAAAAAATTTTATTTGATTCAAAAAAGTATTATTTTGTTTAAAGTAAAATGTTTTTTTGTTCATAAAAAGTTTATTTGGTTCAAGTTGAACTTTTTTGGCCAATAAATCTAATTTGGTTCAAATAGAACTTTTTTTAGGACAAAAATGTTTTATTTGGTTAAAAAAATAACTATTTTGCTACGAATAAATTTTATTTTGTTTAAAATTAAATTTAATTTGGTTCAAAAAACTATTATTCTGATTAAAATAAAATTTTACTTGGTTTAATAAAGCTTTATTTGGTTCAAGTTTTACCTTTCTAGGCCAACAATTTTTATTTGGCTCAAAGAAATATAATTTAGTTCTAATAAATTTTATTTTATTCAACAAAAAATTTTTTTTTGGTCCAATAAATTTTATTTTATTAAAAAAAATTTCTATTTGGCTCAAATAATAGTTTATTTAATTAAAGTAGACTTTATATTAAGTTCAGCTAAACATTATTTGGTTCAAATAGAACTTTTTACGTCAAAAGCATTTATTTGGTACAAAGAAAGGTTATTTCTTTCAAAATAAAGTTTTATTTGATTAAAATTTAATACTATTTGGTTTGAAAAATATTACTTAGTTTACAAAACATTTAATCTAGTCAAAAACTCATAATACAAATTTTTTTCTACGTTTCAAAATGTTATTTGGTTTAAAAAAATATTAATTGGTTCCAATGAACTTTGTTTTGTGTAAAATAAAATTAATATTTGCTTCAAGTAGAACTTTTTCAAGGCCATGTAATTTAATTTCATTCAAATAGAACTTTTTTCAGGACAAAAAATTTTTTTTAGTTAAAGAAATATTATTTGGTTTCAGTAAACTTTATTTTGTTCAAAATAAAAATTAATTTGGTTTAAATACAATTTTATTTGGTTCAAATAGAATATTATTCAGTGAAAATAAAATTTTATTTAGTTCATGTAAACTTCATTTTCTTTAAATAGAACTTTTTTTTGGTTCTAATAAACATTATTTCGGTCAAATAAAATTTGATTTGGTCCAAATAAGAATTTCTTTTACATTTAAAATTGTTAATTTGTTCAAAAATATTAATTTGTTTAAATAAATATTATTTTCTTCAAAATAAAATTTTATTTTGTTTAAAAAAGCGTTTTGAGGCCAAAAATTTAATTTGGTTCGAATAGAACTAATTTTCAGTGCAAAAATACTTTATTTTGGTTTAAAAAAATATTGTTTAGTTCAAATAAACTTTATTTTGTTCAGAATAAAATTTTATTTTTATCAAAAAAGCTTCATTTGGTTTAAGTTGAATTTTTTTAGGCTAAAAAATTTTATTTTGTTGAAATAGATTTTTTCAGGCCGCAAAAATATTTTATTTTAGTTCAAAAAAATATTTTTTACTTTGAATAAAATTTATATAGTTCAGAATAAAATTTTATTTTATTCAAAAAAGCTTCATTCTGTTTAAGTTTAACTTTTTTATGCCAACAAATGTAATTTGGTTCGAATAAAACTTTTTTAAGCTGAAAATATTTTATTTGGTTCGAAAAATATTTTTTCTTTACAATAAACTTTAAATTTGTTCAAAAAAGCTGTATTTGGTTAAAGTTAAATTTTTTCAGGCCAACAAATTTTGTTTTGTTCGAAAAGAACTTTTTTTAAGCGAGAAAAAAATTATTTGTTTAAAAAAAATGTTATTTAATTGATTTTGAAATTTTTGAAGTCTATAAATTTTATTTGGTTCAAAAAAATACGATTTGGTTCCAATAAAGTTTATTTTGTTTGAAATAAAATTTCATTTGGTTCCAATAAACATTATTTGGGTCGAATAGAACTTTTTTCCACGCACGTTTATTATTCCGTAAAACATAAAATTGCACTTTAGAGCTAATAATTCGGAAGTAAATTTTATTGTCTTTTCAGTAAATTATACACAGAGTATGCCGATTTTATAATCTGTAAAATAAAATGAAAATCAAAATTTTTTTTTTATTTCGAGTATAGTCGACTTTTATGCTGAAATTAATAATAAAAATGTCAAATTAATGGAAATAAATGATAAAATATAGAAGTAATACCAACTTTCATGAATGTATCGATTGACATGGTGACAAATGATGCACCTGTTAATTGAATAGGTCTCGTCGATCGTATCATTATCGTTATGAGATTTTTCTTCGTTCTTATTGTCAGTCCACACCAGTTTAGAAAATAAATTGCTGTCCCTATTTCTGAACTCTATTGTCATATTTTATTGATAATTTTAATTAATTCCAATATTTATATTTTTTTTTTACAAAAATTAATTTTTCTAAGTAAAAAAGTAAATTTTTGTAAGTTAAAAAGTTAATTTTTATAAACTAAAAAGTTAATTTTTATAAATTAAAAATTAATTAATAATTTTATTTATTTATTTATTTATTATTAATATTTATTATTTATTAGTTAATAATTAATAAATTTTTAAAATATAGTACTTTTTTCATTGTTTTATTTTGCTTGTTTCAAGATTAAAATTATGTGAGAAAAGTGAGAAATTTTCTTTTATTTTATTAAATAAAAATATTATTGAACATCGAAGAGAGAAACAAACCTTTTCCGTAACTTTGTCGCCGTAAAAACAATAAATAAAAATTTGAAATGTGTAACTTCCGACTGAAAAAAACATTATCCAGTATGTTCTGCTGGTTACGCTTAATTTCGCTAAACCGAATATTATAGCGCAAAGATTGATCATTGAAGCGAAAAATTGAGTGAAAATCACAAGGCCGAATTGTTTATTCAAATTATTTCCCAATCTGCAAAAAAGATTTTTACGAATTTCAGTCTTCGCTTTACGGAAAAAAAAATTTTTTTAAATAAAAAAATACTGAAAGAAAATTTATTTGCCTCTTATCAAATAAATATTTACTTAAATGAAATAAATTTGAAGCGACAATTATTTGAACCAATAAAATCAGAATTTGAGGCAAATATGAATGGAAAATAAAATTTAAACTTAAAAATAATTAAAATATGAATGGAAAATAAAATTTAAACTTAAAAATAATTAAAATATGAATTAAAAATAAAATTTAAACTTAAAAATAATTAAACTATGAATTAAAAATAACATTTAAATTAACAAAATAAATTACGAATTAAAATTTAAATTAAAACAAATAAAATATGAATTAAAGATAAAAAATCAAAATCAAAATAAATAAAAATTAAAATAAAAAATAAAAACTAAATTAAATTAATGGACTCAAAAAACGAGAATTCAATTTTAGTGAATATTTACAATAGACAAGTAATCGTTAATTAAAAAAAAATGTTTTTATTGTAAGCAAATAAAATAAATAAATAACAAGTATTCTCATTGTCATAATGAGAAAAAAAAATGGTGACAAAAAAATAATTCAGCGATTAACTTACGAATAGACAAAAAGGTGATGTTTTACGCAACGTTTAGTGAGTTCTGCTTCGTGATAGTCTGATTTTAGAAATTTTTTTTTCCCACACAATTCAGGAATTAAATTTAAACGATGAATTATTATTTCCAATTGGCCGCAAATTTGTAAAGACATTGTCAGTGCTAAACTTTCCATGGCAACTGAAATTGTCACTGTCATAATAATGCCAATTGACTGATGCAAATATGATAGAGAAAATACGAGTTTTGAATCGTCCAAAGAGTATGGTAACCATGTTGGTAGCGGAAGTGTCGTGACATTCCTCGATGCCAAGGGTACCAGGTACATTGCAAATCCATTCACATGAACCATAATGAAAAATAAAATTGTATTTCGCCTGAAATTTTTTTTTTTTGAAAAATAAAAAAAAGAATAATTTTTTTAATATAGAAAGAAATTGTAATTTTTAGTTATTTTAGTGTACTTTATGGTTTTTTCTAAGAATAACAAATTGAGACGAAAAAACGTTTTAAAATTGTTACATTGCATTTATTTTGATAGTTTAGTAATTTATTAATTTACTAATTTATTAATTTACCAATTTATTAATTTATTAATTTACTAATTTATTAATTTACTCATTTATTAATTTACTAATTTATTAATTTACTCATTTATTAATTTACTAATTTACTAATTTACTAATTTACTAATTTACTAATTTATTAATTTATTAATTTATTAATTTACTAATTTACTAATTTACTAATTTACTAATTTACTAATTTACTAATTTATTAATTTACTAATTTATTTATTTACACATTTAATTTATTCATTTTTCAATTTTTTTTAGCAGAAATGTGTTTATAATTCCAGGCTTCGTAATTAATTTTAAAGATAGTTATAATATAATGTAATTTATTTTAAAAAAATTTTTAAAAAAGTAAAAAAAAAGTAAAAAGTAGCCTTAAGGCAGGAAAAAGTAGTAAAAAAGAAACTATCGAAAAATTAAATTTACGACTCGATTTCTTGATAATTTTTATAAATTAAATTAAATTAAAAAATGAATAATTTTTGGTAAATCAATATTTATTTATTTTTCCCCAAGAATTAAAATATTTAAAAAAATTTTCAATGTAAATTACTCTTGAATTTTTAAGCATTTCTGAAAATTAAAAAATTTAACACTTCCGAAATTAAATTATTTTCTTGTTGAAAGTTTGAAATAAAATTATTCAAAACATTAAACGTTTTATCTCGAAATGAAAATTTTAATGTTATTACAATTTTATGACGGTTCAAATTTTCGAAGACTTTAATTTAAAAATCTTTTGGAATTTAATTATTAGTTCTGAAAATTCACACTATTAAATATGTAAATGTAAATTAAAATTTATAAAATATAAAATATATGTTGTTAATTGTTATAATAAATTTTAACTAGAATTCAAGTTTAAATTATTATTAATTTAGAAAGTTCTATACGAGGATTAAATTATTTAATTATAGAACCGTAAATTATTTATTGAATAACTGAATTTTATTATTTATGAAAAAAATTGAATTCTTAAAAAGAACTTTGTTATTTATAATTAAAATCAATTTGTTTTAAACAATTGAATTTTCGTGACAAATTTTTATTATTTATTCAAATAAATTAAATGCTTATAAAGAATTTTAATGTAATTTTTTTAAATTGTTGCATTTTTCCAAGAATTTATTTATAAATTGATTTTAAAAAATTTAAATCCAGTGATGAGATTTAATATTTATTCTTCGACGAAATTTATTAAAAATTATGAAAATAATTAAATTTCTAACAAGATTTTTGTTTCTGTATTAAAATAATTATCTTTCGAAGAATTTTGTTAAAATTTTTTTTTAAATAATTAAATTTCTAAGTAGTATTTTATTATGTATAAAAACAATTGAATTCTTGCGAAGAATTTTAATTTAATTTTTTTTTAAATAATTTAATTCCCGAGAAGAATTTTATTATTTAAAAAAATCAGAAAATTCTTGCAAAAAATTTTAACTAGAATTTTTTTTTAAATCATAAAATTCTTGCGAAAATTTTTAATTAGAATTTTTTTTTTAATTTGAATTCTTATGAAAATTTTATTATTTTTGAAAATAATTGAATTTTTCGAAGAATTTTAAAAAAATTATAAAGAAATTTTATTCAAATTATATGAAAAATAATTAAGATTATTGAATTCTTGACAAGAATTTTATTGAACTTTTTGAACATACAAATGAATTTTTGCAAGGAATTTTCGATATTTTTTAAAGATACCTAATTGAATTTTTGCCACGAATTTTTTCGCGAATAATTGAATTTCTGAGAAATATTTTTCTTTTTTATAAAAATAATTAAAGTTTTGCGACGAATTCTATTAAAATTTCTCTTTAAATCACGTAGTTATTTTGGAAAATTTTTATTAAAATAGTAAACGTTTAAAATATTTGAATTTCGACAAATTTTTGAAATGAATTAAATTTTTATGACTTTTTTTTTAAATTAAATTAAATTTTTTTTAGAAATAAATTGAATTGTTTCGAAGAATTGTATTGAAATTTTTGAAAATAATTGAATTCTTTGAGGAAATTTAATTAAAAATGTATTGAAAATAAAAAGAAATTATTAAATTCCAATAAACAATTTATGTACAAAATTTTTGAAAATAATTGAATTCTTTGAGGAAATTTAATTAAAAATGTATTGAAAATAACAAAAAAATTATTAAATCTCAATAAACAATTTATATAAAAAGTTTTTTAAATAATTTAATTCTTTCAAAGAATTTTAACAAAATTTTCCAGAACTAAATTTTTCTGAATT
This sequence comes from Leptopilina drosophilae, assembly GCA_032873175.1. Classification (NCBI taxonomy): domain Eukaryota; kingdom Metazoa; phylum Arthropoda; class Insecta; order Hymenoptera; family Figitidae; genus Leptopilina; species Leptopilina drosophilae. Next base: position 52,609,663 of record CM065480.1, read on the forward strand.
AAATATTATATTGAATAAAAATTGAATATTTTTATTTATTTATGAAAATAATTGACTTTTTTCGACGAGTTTTATTAGAATTTTTAAAAAATAATTAAATGCCTGAGAAGAATTTTATTATTTGTAAAAATAATTGAATTCTTGTGAAGAACATTATAATATTTTTTTAAATAATTGAAATCTTGTGAAGAGTGTTGTTAAAAAATCTTTTTGAATATTTGATTTTTTCGAAAATATTAATGAAAATTGTGTTTTAAAATTTAAATAATTAAATTATTATTGTTTAAATTTTCATTTCTGAAAATATTTGAACGTTTACGAAGAATTATATAAACAATTATGTTTTAGAAATTAGAATAATTGGATTCTTTTGGGAAAATTTTTTTATTAAAATTGAAAATAATCGAAATTTGAAAATGTTTTGAATATTATTGAATTGTTTGAAAGAATTGTTAATTACATAATTTGTAGAATTTGTTTCTAAGAATTTTATTAAAATTGTCAATCGAAACAATTTAAAAAAGGATTTTAACAATTGTTTCAATTGTTGGAAATTATTTTCTTAACTTTAACTATATTAGTGAATTTAAAATAGTTACTTACTAAATAATAATTAATTAATAATTAATTTAATTAATTAATTAATTAATTAATTAATTTTATTAATTAATTAGTTAATTTAGATTAGTTAATTTTCATTTTTTTTTATTTTTACTAAATGTTTATCTTACCGTCCTATGCGAGAAGATTCTTCCAATATCGCAATTTCTTTGTCGTCTAAAGGCTGACAAATTTCGGATAAAAACATTTCATTCGATTCTATGAAAACTTGCCGTGTACGAAATAATAGAGCAAGTTTGATTAATGCCGTAAGAAAAGTGCAACAGTAGAAAACACTTTGTATCAAATTTTCGATACTTTCGTGAGTTTGAAACACCGATACGACAAATGTAATGTTGAATAAAATATAAATTATTATTGTGAAAATCGAGTAAATACGGTAAAAATATATTTTTCGATACGATTTCCAATTGACTGGTCGCCAAAAACCGAAGAATTGAAACATTGCGAATGATAATTCGCCCAAGTATAAAGTGGACATTTTTTTCGGCAAAATTCCTTTTTTCTTTCTTTACTTTTTTATGTAAATTAATTTTTTCAAAATTAAAAAAATTAATGACTAGAAAAATATATTTTTTTGAGAATAAAAAAAGCGTTCGAAAGCGATCTTTCGAACTCAAATATTGTTCATAATTGTAATTTCTATAAAATTGGAGAATAATTCTCTGATTCGCAAAATAATTATTATTTTAAGTAAAGAAAAAAAAGGAAAGAAAGATTTATAATTTCAAAACAAAAATTGTAAATAAAGGACAAATTTTACTGCTATTCTTTTTCAGAATATTTTCGAAAAAAAACTTTTCTTTCTTCTAAGTCTCTATATTTTAAACAATCGTTAAAGTCCGGCAAAGAAAAAAATTTAACTATCATAAAAGAGTTTGTCTCTTTTGATTATATTTGGCAAAATCAAAAAGAAACAAAAATGAGAAATATAAGAGCTTCTTTATAATAATTAATTCAAGAAAGTCGCTTCTTCAAGAGATATATTGCATTGTTGCGTTTTTACTCTATTATTACGAATTGATTTGTCCATTATAAAAGATGGTTTGTCGCAACAAAAAAAGAAAACATCTACAAAGAAAGGAATTTATTTCTTTTGACGTTTGCATATTAGAAAAAGTTGGCTTCGTAAAATTGTTGCAAACCTGTAATTTAATTCCTTTTCTTTTTGTCTCCGTTTGTCACAAAGTATTGGATAAAAAAATATATCAAAACGATTATTAGCATATTTTCTTTATAATTTTATCGTGAAACATGTGGTTCGATATTGTTCCTAATAGTATGTAATTTTTTGACACGCATTAATATGTAAAAAGTTCTTGCGCAGATGAAAGAAGAAGGTTTCAGTCTTGACTTGACTTTCGTTCCGTTTGGAGATTAGAATTTTTTTTTCTTACTTGAAAAATTATTAGTAATGAAAATAAATAAAGTATCATTGACAAGGAAAAAAAAAATTGTGAAGTTGCAAATAAAATGCAGACATTTTATTTTTATTCCTTTAGTATTGACTTTAGAATTGGAAAATTATTTTTTATTATAGTAAATTTTACTGTATTTTTCGAGGAAACTTTTCTAAATCTGAAGTAAATTTTACTTGTTTTTACTTTTTAAAGTTTTTACTGAAATTTGCTGAAATTTTTTTAGATAAAAGTTAGTTAACTTAAAATTAATGTAAAAGTCAAGACAAAAATTTTTTGATTAAAAATGTAGAATTCTAATAACTAATTTTAACTTAACTAACTTTTATTCAAAAAAATATTTCAGTACATTTCAGTAAAAACAAGTAAAATTTATTTCAGATTTAGAAAAGTTTTCTGTAAAAATGCAGTAAAATTTACAAAGAAAAAATAATTTTTAAATTGTAAATTGGTAAATAAAATTAAAATTTTTAAATGGTAAATTTGTAAATAAAATGTAAATTTTTAAATTGTAAATTTGTGAATAAAATTTAAATTTTTAAATTGTAAATTTGTGAATAAAATTTAAATTTTTAAATTGTGAATTTGTAAATAAAATGTAAATTTGTGAATAAAATTTAAATTTATAAATTGTAAATTTGTAAATAAAATGTAAACTTTTAAATTGTAAATTTGTGAATAAAATTTAAATTTTTAAATTGCAAATTTGTGAATAAAATTTAAATTTTTAAATTGTAAATTTGTGAATAAAATTTAGTTAAGTTAAAATTAGTTAAAGTCAAAACAAAAATTTTTTGATTAAAAATGTAGAATAATTATAAATTACTGAAAATAAAAAACAGATTAATAACACTTACCATGCCTATTGATATTAAATAATTAATTAATTAATTATTTAATTAACAGGAAAATTTTAACAAAAAAATTCGCTTAAAAAAACTGCAATTCAGTTTTAACTTTTAACAGAAGAATAAATAAAAGAAGGAAATTACGAAAAATATTCTAAAGCTTATTTTTTTTACCTAGGAACATTTTATTTACTGAATCCTACGAAGGGCGACAACAATTAAATAACGTTTACAAATCTAAATTACTTTTTATCACTATTTTTCAAAAATTTGTTCTTAGAAAATTCTTGGGAAGTTTTTTTTACTGTCTTTTGAGAAGATTATATGCAGAGTAAGCTGATTTTATGATCTGTAGTAAAAAAAATTTAAAAATAGAGTAAAATTATTATTTTTTTAATTTAGAAAAGTTTTAGTGAAATATGAAAAATAGGAATACCAACTTTCATGAATGTATCAATTGACATGGTGACAAATGATGCACCTGTTAATTCAATTGGTCTCGTTGATCGTATCATTATCGTCATGAGATTTTTCTTCGTTCTGATTGTCAGGCCAGTCCAGTTTAGAAAATAAATTGCTCTCCCTACTTCTGAACTCTGTCAGAAAAAAAATTGCATAATTAGTAAAAATTATTTTAGACAATAAAATTTAATTGATTCAAATAATTACTTGACTATTGAACTCAGAAAAAAAATTTGACTCAGTCAACTAGATTTTTGCCAGTGAAAAATTTTATTTGGTTTAAATAAAATTTCATTAGGTTAAAAAAAAATTTATTTTGTTCAAATAAAATTTTATTTGCTTAAAAAAAGTTCATTTGGCTGAAATAAAATTTCATTTTCTTCAAACAAAATTTATTTGGTTCAAATAAAATTTTATTTAGCTCAAATTCAAATAAAATTCATTAGGTTTAAAGAAAAATTTATTTGGTTCAAATAAAATTTCATTGGGTTCAGAAAAAAATCTATTTGGTTCAAATAAAATTTCATTTGGTTCGGGAAAAAAATTTATTTGGCTGAAATAAAATTCCATTTGAATATTATGAATGGAAAGTAAAAAAAAAAGTGAAATGGTAAAATTATTATAAAAAAAGTTTGTTGGGAAAAATTTCAATTTTTCTGGATTTTTATTTTCACTTACGTGATACCTGCGTACAAACCTTTTCCGTAACTTTATCACCGTAGAAGCAGTAGATAAAAATCTGAAATGTATAACTTCCAACGGAAGTCACCATTATCCAGTATGTTCTACTGTTTGAGTTTAATTTGCCTAAATTAAATATTATAGCGCAAAGGTTAATCATTGAGGCGAAGAATTGAATAAAAATCACTGGACCAAATTGTTTGTTCAAATTCTCTCCTAATCTGTAAAAAAAAAGAAAATATTATTTAATCACAATATTTGGTTAGCTTCATAGAGGGATTTTTGAAAAATAAAAGTGTGTTTGTCACAGAGCCTACGAAATTATTTAATTGCAGTTGAATTCGAATTTTTTCGAGTCAAATAAAATTTATTGCAGACAAAAATAATTAATTTCAGCCAAATATAAATTATTTCAGTCAAATATAATTAAATTCAGCCAAATATAATTTATTTCAGCCAAATATAATTAAATTCAGCCAAATATAATTTATTTCAACCAAATATAATTAATTTCAGCCAAATATAATTAATTTCAGCCAAATATAATTTATTTCAGGCAATTGTAATTTATCTTAACCAATTACAATTTATTTCAGCCAAATATTATTTATTTGAAACAAATACTATTATTTTCTGGTCAAAAATTTTGACAATTTATAAAACTCATTAAAATTTTATTTTTTTAAAGAATTTCAACAATTATTGAATGTTATGAAAGCATTTTTAAAAAATTTTCAGAATAATAAATAATAATTGTATTCAATCGAAAACTTTTATTAAATATTTTTGAAACAACAAACGTATCCTGTTGAGAAATTTTATCAAAATACTATTAAAAAAATAATTTAAATTTCTGCGATGAATTTTACTATTTAAAAAAATAATTCTTTATTCTTTATTTTTAAAAAAATCCTGAAGAATTTTAGCAAAATTTTTGAAAAATAATTAAATTAAATTAACAATTTTAAAAATAATTGAATTCTTTCGAGAAATTTTATTGCAATTAAATGAAAAATAATTGAATTCTTGCGAAGAATTTTATTGAAAAATCTTATTAAATTCTTTTGAAGAATTTCTTTGAATTTTTATTATTCTTTTCTAATAATTTTAATTGAAAATTTTCAAAGTAATTAAATTTTGTTGAAAAAATTTCGAGTTTGGAAAAGAATCTTTTTAATGGAAAAAATTATAACGAAATACTTTATTAATGAAGTAATTAAAATTGTTTTAAATATAATTGAGTTTTTGTGAAAATTTTTATTATTTATTGAAATAATTTAATTCTGTCGAGGAATTTTACCATTTTTAAAAAATAATTGAATTGTTACCAAGAATTTATTAGAAGTTTGGAAAATAAATGAATTTTTCCCGAAAAATTTGATTAAAAATTGGAAAAAATTTTACCGAATTCTTCTCAGTTAAATTTCATTAAAAAAATTAATATAATACAATTTTTATAAACAAATTAAGTCATTTTTAAATTAAAAAAAAATAATTTCATATTTTACGACTAGTTTCTTAAAATTTTGGAAAATAATTGATTTTTTAAAATAAATTTTACTGAAAATCTTAGAAATATAATTTATTTTTTGAAAATAAATTACTTTTCAAATTATTTTAAAGAGAATTGAATGTTTTGCAAAGAATTTACTAAGTAATTTAATTGTTTCAATGGATTTATGCAAATTTCAGAAAATAATTAAATTTTTTCGTGAAATTTCATTAAAATCGTATTGAAAATAATTGAATTTTTTCGTGAAATTTTATTTAAATTGTATTGAAAATAATTGAATTTTTTCGTGGAATTTTATTAAAATTGTATTGAAAATTGAATTTTTTCTTGAAATTTTATTAAAATTGTATTGAAAATAATTTAATTTCTGCGAAAAAAAATTACTAGACTTATAAAAATAATTGAATTCTAGAGCCGATTAAATTTTTTTTTGCAATATCAAACAATAATAATTAATTATTTACCTAATAACTGAATGTTTAAAATTTCGATTATAAAAATTTGTCCCAAAATTGAAATTTGAAAATAATAATAACAACAACTTACGAATATACATAAAGATGATGTTGAATGCAACGTTTAGTGAGCTCTAGTTCCTGCTCGTACAAATCAACCTTGAAATTATTTTTATTTTCATTTTCATACAATTCGGGAATTAAATTCAAACGATGCATAATTATTTCAATTTGGCCGCAAATTTGCAGAGAGATGGTCAGAGCCAAACTCTCCATGGCTATTGAAATTGTCACTGTCATAAAAATGCCCAGTGACTGATGCAAATATGACAGGGAGAATATGAGACTTGACTCTAGAGAATATGGTAACCACGTTGGTAGCGGAAGTGATGTGACATTATTAAAAACCAAAGGCGCCATGAACATTGCAAATCCCGTCATATGCACCATAATGAAAAATAAAATTGTATTTCGCCTGGAATTTTTTTTTTTTTTGCAAATAATAATATTTATTAATTAATATTTAGTTTGTACAAAAATTATTTTGTAAATTAGGAAAAATTTATATTTAATCAAATATAATTTATTTTTAAATACAACATAATTTATTTGAACTAAATATAATTTTTTTAATACCAAATAAAATATTTCTGCAACAAAAAATTTTTTTTATACTAAATAAAACATTTTGGAACCAAAAATAATTTTTCTGTACCTAATAAAACTTTTTTAAATCTAATAAAATTTTTTTATAGCAAATAAAACATTTTGGAATCAAAAATAATTTTTTCTTCGACAAATTAAACATTTTTGAAGGAAAAATAATTTATCGGTACCAAATAAAACTTTTTTTGATCCAAATAATATTTTTCTATACCAAATAAAACATTCTGGAACCAAAAATAATTTTTCTGTACAAAATAATATTTTTTCTTTGCCAAATAAAACTTTTTAGAATCAAAAATAATTTTTCTATATCAAATAAAACTTTTTTCAACCAAAAGTAATTTTTTCATCACCCAATAAAACATTTTTGAACCAAAAATAATGTTTTCTTCGCCAAATAAAACTTTTTTGAATCAAAAACAATTTTTCTGTATCAAATAAAACTTTTTTTAATCAAATAAAATTTTTTCTTCACCCAATGAAATATTTTTAAACCAAAAATTATTTTTTTTTCGACAAATAAAACTTTTTTCAACCAAAAATTACCAAAAGTAATTTTTTCATCACCCAATGAAACATTTTAGACCAAAAATAATTTTTTTTTCGCTAAATGAAAATTTTTTGAATCAAAAACAATTTTTCTGTATCAAATAAAACTTTTTTTAATCAAATAAATTTTTTTTATAGCAAAGAAAACATTTTGGAATCAAAAATAATTTTATCTTCACCCAATAAAACATTTTTGAACCAAAAAATATTTTATTTCGACAAATACAACTTTTTTGGACCAAAAATAATTTTTCTGTATCAAATAAAACTTTTTTCAACCAAAAATAATTTTTTTTCGCTAAATGAAAATTTTTTGAATCAAAAACAATTTTTCTGTATCAAATAAAACTTTTTTTAATCAAATAAATTTTTTTTATAGCAAAGAAAACATTTTGGAATCAAAAATAATTTTTTCTTCACCCAATAAAACATTTTTGAACCAAAAAATATTTTTTTTTCGACAAATACAACTTTTTTGAACCAAAAATTATTTTTTTTTTTTTGTCAAATAAAACTTTTTTGAATGAAAAACAATTTTTTTATAGCAAAGAAAACATTTTGGAATTAAAAATAATTTTTTCTTCACCCAATAAAACATTTTAGACCAAAAATAATTTTTTCTTCGCCAAATAAAACTTTTTTGAATCAAAAACAATTTTTCTGTATCAAATAAAACTTTTTTAAATTAAATAAAATTTTTTTATAGCAAATAAAACATTTTGGAATCAAAAATAAATTTTTCTTCGACAAATTAAACATTTTTGAACCAAAAAATAATTTTTTTTCGACAAATAAATCTTTTTTGGACCAAAAATAATTTTTCTCCACTAAATAAGACATTTTTGAACCAAATAAAAATTTTTTCTGTACATTAAATAACTCACCTGCCTATTCGAGACGCCTTTCTCAGTATTGCAATTTCTTCATCGTCTATTGGCTGACAAATTTCGGATAAAAACATTTTATTTGACTCAATGAATGTTTGACGTGTTCGAAATAGAATAGTGAGTTTAATAAGAGCCATGAACCATGTGCAAAAATAAAAAATGCTCTGTATCAGTATTTCGATGCTCTCGTGTTTTTGGAACATGTTCACGAAAAATGTAATGTTGAACAAAATGAACATTATGACGGAAATTATGGAAAAAACCTGATAGGGATAAATTTTCCATTTTGATTTCCAATCGACGGGTCTCCATATTCCGCACAATTGAAACATTGCGTATGAATATTCGCCCAAATATAATTTCTCTTTTTTATCATCAGACATTTTTTTGTTCCGATTTTATTTCAATAATTTTTTTTTCTTGTTCTCAAATATTTTGTGGTTTGTTTTCCGATGTTTTTTTTCACTAAACTCGAATTTATTTTGGAGAATTTTTCATTAATTTGTAAATTATAAGTACAATGAATTATAATAAAAATATTTACGCAGACAAAATTATTGTTTATTATTTAAACATTTATAATTTTTTTGATTACTTTTTTTTGCTTTTTTATTACATTTCTGACTTGTTATTTTTTTATTTATTATTTTTTTGTCTTCTAACTTGTTATTTTTTTATTTATTATTTTTTTGACTTCTAACTTGTTATTTTTTTATTTATTATTTTTTTTACTTCTAACTTGTTATTTTTTATTTATTACTTGTTTTCTTTTTTTCTATAAATGTGAGTAAAATTGTTTTCAATTACTTTTCTTTATATTATTTAATTTCCCTTTCTTCTCAAGTCCGATTATATGTTGAAATAAATAAATTTTAATTATCAGTTATTTTCTTTTTAATTTATTTTCTATTAATGGCGAAAAAAATTTTCCTCAAGAAAAATCTTGTTGGAGATTAAATCCTCTTGCAGGATTATTCACCAATGAGTCGGTTTTCAAAAAAAAAACTTCGCAACCCTATCTCTTTCTTCTATTCTTGTTTTTTTTCTTAGAGAGAAAAATTTTGTCGAAAATATATTTAATATTTGATTAAAATAATACGAGAGCAATTTGAAAAATAATAGCTTTGTTATAATTAATTCAGAAAGTCGCTTCTTCGAGAGATACATTGCATTGTTGTGGTTCTTACTCTATTATTACGAATTGATTTATTCCTTAATAAAAAGTAGTTTGTCACAAAATATATATAGCAGGAAAAAAAATTCGTTTCTTTTAACGTTTTTGCATATTAAAATAGTTGACTTCGTAAAATATTAGAAAACCTGCAATTCCATTTCTTTTTTTAGCGAGTCTCTATATACCTATATATTTATGTTGGAAAAAAATATCAAAACTATTATTAATGGAATTTTTTCTTCTTCTTCTTTAATTTCCAAAATTAATATTGCGACTACTATACAATGTAGAGAATTCTTGTACGCATAAATCATAAAAAGTATTGCGCAGATAAAATGTTTAGTTTTAGTTTAGCTTTCATAGAGTTTGAACCAAAAAAAAAAGAAAATTTGTCGTTTCTTGTAAGTATGAAATTATTTTTGAGAAAAAAATTGTGAAATTATTTAAGAAGACAGTTAAAAAAAATTTATTCGAATCGAGTAGTTGATTATTTGTCTGTAATCAAGTAAATGTTTACTTATATTAAATGAATTTTAATTGAAGCAATTTTTATTGAAATAAAGTAATTTTTGTTTTAGAAAAACAATTTTTATTTGAGAAGAACAATTTTTATTTGAGAAGAACAATTCTTATTAAAATAAAATAATTTTTATTTGAAAAGAACAATTTTTATTGAAATAAAATAGTTTTTACTTTAGAAGAACGATTTTTATTGAAATAAAATAATTTATATTTCAATAGAACAAGTTTTATTGAAACAAAATAATTTTTATTTGAAAAGAACCATTTTTTTGCAATAAAATACTTTTTATTTCAGTAGAACAATTTTTATTGAAATAAACTAATTTTTAATGCAATTAAAAAAATTTTTATTTAGGTAAAATAATGTTTATTTGAATCAAATTAATTTTTTTCAGTGAATTAAGTTTGCGATTGTTGAGTCAGAGAAAAAATTTATTTATAACAAATATAATTCATTTGTGTTAAATAGTGTACTTTATTTGCCTCAGTGAAAATATGTTTTTTTCATCTTATTATTTATCTACTTTGCAATAAAATATTTTTGACGAAAAATAAAAATTTTTTCAGTGCAGTTAAAGATGTTTTCGTTGAGAAAAATAAAACTTTCATTCGGCGCAAATAGCAATTTTATTATTCGATGCAAATAACATTTTTATTTAAGTGAAATAAAATTTACTTAAAAAGAAAATAAAATTTATTTGAACCAAATAAAATTTAATTAAAACAAAAAAATTTACTTGAACCAAATAAAATATAATTGAAACAAAAAAATTTACTTGAACCAAATAAAATATAATTTAAACAAAAAAATTTACTTGAACCAAATAAAATTTACTTGAAACAAATCATTATTTACTTTTAATTATTAATTTATTTTAATTATTTTCATTTTTTAAAAATTAATATTTATGCAAATGGGATAAAATGTTTTTTTTCTTAAGTTTTGTTTGAAAAAAAAAAATTGGTAAATAAATGTGAGTATTTTTTTATGCAGGAATTATGATTCTTTTTCCGCATTACGTTATTAAAAGTACGCATGAATCGTACTTTTAACATGATTTATTTTTTTAAATAAATTTTTTATATTATTTATTTAAAGAATTTTTGAAATTTTTATAAATGTCAAAAAATTTACTCGAAATTTATAATTTATACTATAATGTTGAATATTTTTATTGTGAAGTATTTTTTAGTAGATTGTAAGCAGAATATGTTGATTTCACTACCTGTGAAGTAAATAATTGCTTATTAATATTATTTTCTATTATTATTATTATTTATTATTTTTCTTTCAAATTGCAGTTTTATTTCAAAATAAATAAAGTTATTTTAAATAAATAATAAAATAAATTAATAAATTTATAAATAAATAAATAAAGTTGAAATAAAGTTGCATTTATGAATTAAATCAATAAATAATAAATAAATTATAGAGCATTATAATTATAATAATAATTTTTATTTATTTAAAAAATGATAAATTATAAATATTAAAATGATTCTAAATTTTATATTCTATTATTTTTTCTATGAGAATATTATTATTCTAATTTCTTCTCAGTTAAAAATTAAAATTAGGTACTGACTTTCATAAATGTATCAATTGACATGGTGACGATTGAAGCACCAGTCAATTGGATTGGTCTTGAAGAGCGTATCATTATTATAATTAAAGTTTTCTTTGTCTTAATTTTCAGAGCCTCCCAATTCAAAAAATAAATTGTTTGCGCTATGTCTAAACTCTAATTTTACAAATCAGTTTTGGTAAAATAATTTTTTTAATAAAATAAACATATTTCAATAATTAATTTTGTAATTAATTAAATAATTATGTTAATAATTAATTAAATAATAAATAAATAAATTAATTTATTTATTTATTTATTTATTATTTAATTAATTAATTAATAATTAATTAATTAATTTAGTATTTAATTAATTAATTAATTTAGTAGTTAATTAAATAATTAACTTTATTAATTAATACCTAGTTTAATTAAATTAGTTATTTATTTAGTTATAGTAAATAAATAACATTTAGTTAATTGTTAGTTAATTATTTAATTTAATAAATGGAAAATAATGCATTAGTCTACCTTCTCCGTTATTTGGTCTCCATAGAAGCAATAAAAGTAAATTTGCAGAACATACGTTGCCACTGCGAATATCATTATGCATCCAACTTGACTGGCTAAACTCACTTTCGATAAATTGAAAATAATTGCACACAAATTGAACATCGATGCAAAAAATTGGAGAAATATGACGAGACCGAATTGTTTATTTAAATTCTCCGCCAATCTGAAACGTGAATTTCGTTAAATTAATGTCGCTTGCGAGAGAATTTTCATGCCCTCTAGGCGGCAGTTTTGCGAACTTTCCTGGCGCGAAATTCAAAAAAGGAAAGTTTTTACGAATAGTATTCTATCATTAATTGTAAAAATATTTAGTAAATTATTTAGTAATATTTAACTGCTATTATTGTAATAAGATGTTAGATATAAAATATTAGATAAAATACAAAAAAAAATAATTAAAATGAATAAAATAAATAAAATTAAATATTTGAAATAAATAATATAAAAATAAATAATTGAAATAAATAATATAAAATTAAATAATTGAAATAAATAATATAAAATTAAATAATTGAAATAAATAATATAAAATTTATACCAAGAAAAAAATTTTTTTTTCGAATTTATTGACTTACGAATAAATAAACAGAAGATGCTTTATACAATGTTTGGTGAGTTCTGTTTCCTTATCATTGTGACAAGTATGGGATATTTTTTTTTCGAAATTATCATTATTCTCGTGAGACACTTCCGACAATAAATTTAAACGGTGCATTATTATTTCAATTTGAGCGCATATTTGTAGAATTGTTGTCAACGCTAAACTGTCCATTCCCACAGAAATAGTTATTGTCATAATAATGCCTATTGTCTGATAGACATAAGAAAAAATAAATACAAGACTGGAGTCTTGGAGTGAATAGGGGAACCAGGCAGGTAAAGGAAGTGTTGTAACGTTTTTTGATGCCAAGGGTATTGAATACGATACACATCCATTAAAGTGTACCAATACAAAAAATAGAATTGTATTTCGCCTAAATAGAAATTAATTTTCACTGATAATAAAAATTGGATATTTATTATTATTATTATTATTATTAAAATTAATTGATAAAAATAAATTGTTGAAAATGTTTTTTGTTTAATGATATTTGTTTTTTGGACTGCATTTATTTACAGATTTTGTAATGATTTATTTTTTCTGAACTTTTTTTTAATTTTGATAAAAATGCGATGAAATTAGATGATTTTTTGTATTTTTCTTTTTTCTATTTCGATGCGATAATTAGTGAGATTTTTTAATGAATTTTTTTCACTGCGAATAATATTGCTACAGTCGAACCTCGTTTACTGGGAAACAAATTGTTGCAATTAATGCGAGAATCCATAATACGAATTCAATGGGAAAAAATTATTTATTTTAAAAATTTTGCTGTATGTTTTTTACTGTTTTTCACAATAAAATTTATTGACAGTAATTTATTTTATTTTTATTTTCTGATTTTTATTATTTTCTGCTATACAATACAAGTGGATTAATAATTTTTATTTCATTTTATAAATTCATTTTTTTAGAGTTAATAAACTAAATAAGTAGAAACACTAAATAAATAAATAAAATTCAATTTAATTTTTACTTTATTTGTTAAAAATTATGAAAATTTCTCTGTAGTTTTTACCATTTTTTATGCAATAAAATTTATCTACTATAATTTATTTTATTTCTATTTTATTTTTACTATATTTTATTCTTTACTATATTTTTATTTACAATTCATTATTAACAGGTAAAATGAAATTTAAATTGAATTTTATTTATTTATTTATTTAGTGTTTCTATTTATATAGTTTATTAACTTCAAAAAATGAATTTATAAAATAAAATTAAAAATGTAATAAAAATTTAATTTAATAGAATTTAACATAGTTTTAATTATTACTAATACATTTTCTTGTATTTTTATTTTTTCTCAATGAATTGTTACAATTTAATAGTTAATTAAATAATCATTTATTAAATTTAATAAATTAAATAATTATTTATTAATTTATTTAATAATTATTTATTAAATTTATTAAATAATTGTTTGTTAAATTTATTAAATATTTATTTATTAAATTTATTAAATATTTATTTATTTATTAAATATTTATTTATTAAAGTTATTAAATATTTATTTACTTATTAAATATTTATTTTTTACAAAAAATTGATTAATTAATTATTTAATAAATTTAATTAATTAATTTACAATTATTTTGTTGCTATCACTCGCAATGAAAAATTTTATAAAAAAGAAAAATTATAAATGAACACAAAAAATTACCTTCCTATGCGTGAAAATTCTTTTACTATTTCAATCTCATTATTATCGCGGGGCTGACAGATTTCAGTTAAAAACATTTCATTTGATTTGATGAAAATTTTCCGCGTCCAAAATAAAATTACCAATTTGAGAAAAACATTGAAAATTGTGCAAAAATAGAAAATACTTTCCATAAGTTTTTCAATGTTTTCATGACTATCGAACATTTTGACGAAAAATGAGATATTAAATAGAATGAACATAATTAGTGTTAATGTGGAATAGATGCGATAAAGGAAAATTTTCCATTTTAAATTCCAATGAACGGGTCTCCAAAATCCAAATAATTGAAATGCTTTGTATGAAATTTCACCCAAGTACATGACTTTTTCCTTTTTATTTGTCATATTTTTTTCCACTTTCATTGATTGAAATTATTAATTATTAATTTTTTTTTAAAATAAATTTATTTAATTTAGTTTTATTCAAGTTCAATTTTATTTTCGCGCTGTTCAAAAATTTGACTGAAAGCAGTGAAAAACTTTTTAATTTTACGATTTTTTGTTTCTTTTTTTCAGTAAATTTGAAAATTGAATTGAATTTTGTCTTTTTATTGAATAATAGAAAAGTAAAAAAAGAATGAAAAATATTGTTGAACAATGTTAAACAAAAATATTAAAATATTTTGAGATTTAATTTTCGTTTGTTTTTTTTTTATTTTTCTTTTGCAAATTATTTTTCTTGCAAAATTTAGAGAGTTGTAGAATTAATTTTCTTTGGTAATTATTATTTTTTCCAGCTATTGAAAAATTACTTTCATTACGAAATTTAAATGAGAATTATTAAAAACTAAATAATTTGAAATTTAATTTTCGTTGGTAATTTTTTTTTTTCGATCTACATTTGAAAATTATTTTCAACACACAATTTAATTAATTTGGGATTGAATTTTCTCTATGGTATAATTATTATTTTCTTTTCAAAATTTTTTGGAAAATTTGTTTTCAACACAAACTTCAAATACGATAAATATTCTCCCTTGGTAACGATTTCGTCTCGAACTATATTTGAAAATTATTTTTAATTACGAAATTATAAAAAACTTTTGAAATTAATTTCCCTTTGGTAATTATTATTTCGTTTCGTTCTGAATTTATTCTGTTCATTGAGAGAGAAAAAGAATTACAATTTTCCAGCCAGACCAGACACGTTGTTTCAATAATATTTCTCGCTTGACTATTTGACTTTTTTTTCATAAAATTTTCTCCACCCTCTGAGAAATATCGTGTGGAATATTTTTTTCATGATCTACGATAAAATAATAATGAGAGCAAAACTTTTCGAAAATAGTAGATTTGCTGCATAAAAAATTCAAAAACCTATTTTTGTAGAAGATATTCACTTCTTTTTACTCCAGTATAACGAACAATTTTTTTTTTGTTATTAATAATGAAATAAAATAATTTATTAATAATAAAACAAAAATTTATCGCAAAATAGAATTTTCCCTGCAATTTGCATATTAGAGAAAGAGTCAGTTTCGTGTCTATTTATCAGAAGGTGTAATTTATCACTTTTTTCCAAGTATCACTTTCTTACATTGTATACAAAATAAATAGGAAAAATGTGGAATTTTTTTTCTTTATATTTTATTTCCGAAGAAGAAGGCACATTGTCGTCCTTGTAATGTATAATTTTTTTTTTTTTTGCATGAATTTTTAAAAAGTTCTTGCGCAGAAAATAGTAAATGTTCTTAGTCTTTGTTTGACTTTTACTCAGTTTGGATGGATCAAAAAAAATTTTTTTTGTTTTGCTACAAAAATGAGAAAGAGAGAAGAAAAATTATCTGCCTTATTCTTTGCACTGACTGTGCTGGAGCGTGATTAATTTTTAAATTATTTTTTTTGTGTGCAATTATTCGATTTATTTAACTGTAGCTACTTTTTAGTAAATTATATGAAGAGTATGACGATTTCACTACCTGAAAGTTGAAAAAAGAAAATTTACAATATTAAATGTAAAAAGTTAAAATATTATTGTTATATTATTTTTATTATTATTATTATTATTATTATTATTATTATTATTATTATTATTATTATATTATTATTATTATTATATTATTATTATTATATTATTATTATTATTATATTATTTTTGTTTTTACTTTTTTTTATAAATTTACAAGTAAATTTGAGTCTTTTTCAAGAGAATTGAAATAGGAAAGATTGAATTGAATAAAAATTTTTCAAATTGAGATTAGAAAAAATAAGGTCGAGAATAAAAAATCGTTTTTTGGATTGATAAAATAATTGCTCAGCTTTGATAAAATTTTTTTCATTTTTTTTTTGGTATACCAACTTTCATAAATGTGTCAAATGACATGGTGATGATTGATGCACCAGTTAATTCGATAGGTCGTGAGGCGCGCATCATAACTATCAATAGATTTTTTTTTGTCTCGATTTTCAAAGAGTCCCAACTCAGGAAATAAATTGCCGATTCTATTTCTAAACTCTGTTATTTTAATATTAATTAATTTTCGGGATAAAGTTTCCCTGCATCGTCATAAAAATATTGAAAAAAAAATTTGAACATAAAATTATATTCACTTGAATAATAATTTAATTGACTTATTTTTATTGTTTTTGTTGACTTTTTATTGAACTTTTATTATTTTTCTTGATTTTTATTTTTTTTTTATTGTTTTTTTTTACTTTTTATTATTTTTGTTAATTTTTATTGTTTTTGTTGATTTTTATTGTTTTTTTTTACTTTTTATTATTTTTGTTGATTTTTATTGTTTTTTTTACTTTTTATTATTTTTTATTTTGTTCTTTTTTTGGACTTTATATTATTTTTGTTGATTTTCATTGTTTTTAATATTAATGGACAAAAAATGTCTATTGATAAAATTTCCTCGAATAATTTCTATAATTTTTATTAAATACAAGTACAATAGAAAATTACGTTTTTGTTTTTTTTTCGTGGAATATAATTTATATTTCAGAATGGATCAAATTGAAAAGTTTCAAAATTAATATTTTGTTTTTTGAAAACAAAAACTTACCTTTCTTCTGACTAAATCTCCATAGTAGCAGTAAATGAAAATTTGAAAAAAGTAAGTTGCTGCTGCCGAAATCATTATCGAGCCAATTCGACTGTTTAAATTGACTTTCGATAGATTGAAAATTATTGCACAAATATTTATTGACGAGGCGAAAAATTGTGAGAAGACAACGAAACCAAATTGTTTGTTTAAATTTTTGCCCAGTCTGAAAGAACAAATAATATTAATTAATTAATTAAGACTGGGAAATATCTTAATATTATGTGGATTAAGTAATATTAATTTTTTAATAATAATAATTTATTAAATAAACAAATAATATTTATGTTACAAACAATTAACGACCAACGAAATTCAATCGATTTAAAAATTAAAATTAATTAAAAATTTGGAAAAATGATTAATTATTGAAATAAATTTTATACATTTATTTATTTTTTTTATTTATTTATTTTTTTTTATTTATTTACTTAGAAGAATTATTTTATTCATTTATTTATTAAACTTGTTTGATTTATTTATAGAATTTATATTCGATCAATTTAAAATTAATTGAAAATTTAGAAAAATTATTATTTATTAAAATTAATTTGATTTATTTACTTAGAAAATTTCATTCATTCATTTATTTATTAAATTTGTTTGATTGATTTATAAAATTTATTTATTTCATTTATTTATCAAATTTTTTTTTCTATATCAAATTTTTTTTGTATATCAAATTAATTTTGTATTTTCATTCAAAAAAATTCATTCTTTATTTATTTTTCTCAAATTTCTCTTTTTATCCAAAGTTTTATAACATAAAATTCAAAAAAATTTTTGTCTAAATAAATTCTAGTTTATTTTTTTTAATTATTAATAACTTACGAGTATATGAAGAGATGATGCTTTATGCAATTTTTCGTGTACTCTTCTTGATCATACATTTGTGATTTTTCATTATTATTATTATTATTATTTTTAATATTATTATTATTTTCTTTTGACAATTTCGAAAGTAGTTTTAAACGATGCATATTTATTTTCAGTTGACCGTAAATTTGGAGCATTGTTGTCAGTGCCAAACACTCGATACCAACTGATATACTAATTGCCATATTGATGCCAATTAATTGGTAAATGTATGAGGAAATAAATAAAATTTTCGATTCGAGTGAATAGGGAAACCATGCGGGTATAGGAAGTGTTCTTGTCTTCGATAATAGTGGCGCAAAATACACCACAAATCCATTTATGTGCACCATTATAAAATACAAAATTGTATTCCTCCTATTTTCAAATACAATTTATATTCAGTAATATTTATTGATATAATTTTTTTTTATTAAAAAAATAAATAATTATTATAAAAATAGAAATTACCTTCCCTCATGTGAGCACTCGCGTATTATTTCAATTTCCTCGTCGTCGCGAGGCTGACAAATTTTCGACATGAACATTTCATTTGTGTTTATGAAAATTTTTCGCGTCGAGAATAAAACTATCATATTCATCAGAACATTGAGCATTGAACAGAAATAAAAAAGACTTAGAATATAGCTGAGGGCATTTTCATGATTTTCAAATAAGGGCACTAAAAAGGTGATATTGAAAAAGAAGAAAATCATCAAGGCAATTGTTGAATAAATTTTATAGAGGACAATTTTCCACTGTGATTTCCAATTGACGGGCCTCCAGAATCCAGAATATTTGAACATTAAATATGAAAATTCGCCCAAGTACATTATTTCCTGTTTTTTAAACATACTTTTTGATTTTTATTCATTCACACAGCGTGAATAATTGCAAAAAAATTGATATTTAATTTAAAAAGAGATTTGTAATTATTCAAAATACCGTTAGGAAAAAATTGGCAAAATTCAATTACTTAATTTCACTTTTAAATTTCCCCTTTTGTAAATTAAAAAAAATTTTTATTTTTTAGACAAATATTTTTTTTTAAAAATTACAATGTTTAATTATTTAATTTCACTTTTATTTTTTCCCCTTTTGTGAATTAAAATAATCTTTTATTTATTTATATTTAATACTGTCAGAAAAAAATTACAATATTTAATTATTTAATTTCATTTTTATTTTTTCCCCTTTTGTAAATTAAAATACTCAAAAATTGAGTATATATTTATATTTAATACTGTTAGAAAAAAATTAGTATTATTAAGACAATTTATTTATTTGTAAACAAACTAAAACTGAAAAAATAAAAAAAATTATTTGTTTTTTATTTATTTGTTCCTTTACTTATTTATTTTCTTTTTATTTTTTTGCTATTTTATTTATTTGTTTTTTTATTTATTTACTATTTTATTTTTTTTTATTTTATTTATTTTTTTTATTTATTTGTTTTTTTATTTATTTGTTTTTTTATTTATTTGCTATTTTATTTATTTTTTTTATTTATTTGTTTTTTTCTTTATTTACTATTTTATTTATTTATTTATTTATTTATCCATTTCATATAAGGGCAACAAAATTTATTCCAATTTTACTTCTCCTTTTCTTTTTTTCTATCGGAGGGTAAACTAAAAAACAATTTTTTTTTGCTAAATATTTTTCGAAAACGACCAAAGAGAATCGTGTAAGTCCTCTTGGCTAGTGCTTTTTGTTGACTATTGGACATTTTTTGCCAAGAACTTTTGCCACCCCCTTAATATTTTTCTCCCATTTGCCTCTACTTTTTTTCACCCCGATTATTCTCTGTATAAAGAAAAAAAAATAAATTGAAACAAATTGGATGTTTCAGTTATAAATAATTTATAGAACTTCTATTATGAATATATATGTAAGATATCAATTTGTCTCTCATTAAAATATTGTATTCTGTATTATTACGAATTGATTTTTTTTTCGTAAATAAAAGTATAATTTTTTTCCCTAAACACTGCGAAAAGAATTTTTTTTATTATTTTTCTTTCTTATGAGAAGAAAAAAAAAGAAATTAATGTCGCAATATAATATTAAAGCATGTAATTTTTCTATTTTCGTTCTCTTTTTCTTTACTCGATATAATTGAGTTAGAAATTCATAAATTATATCAAAACAGTTATTAGTTGTATTTTATTTTTGTTTTATTCGCGAATAAAAATTGTGCATATAATTTAGTCGAAATAAATATTTAAAAAGTTCTTGTGGAAAAAATGTGAGAGTTTAGTTTTTGTTTTGCCTTTCATTCTGTTTTTTAGGTAACAAAAAAAAATCAGAAAAATCATTCTCTAAATTTGAGTTATTAAAAGTTTGCAAAAAGTAGAATTACTGATTTTTTTATTTTCAATCATTAAAATTTACTCATTAATTAAAAAAGATTTTTTTAAAATACTTATTTATTAGTAAAATTTAAATAATTTATTGAAAAAGAAAGGGAAAAGAAAACGTTTTTAAAAATTAACAGCAGCAAAAAGTTTAGAGAAAATATCGTTCAAACGTAAAAAAATAAAAATTTAACTCATGTTTGATATTTTTGAATAGAAATGGAAAAAATACTTTAAAATTTTTTTAATAATTATAAATTTTCTTTTTTTGTTGCAGGGTAACTGCTTAATATTTATGGACCAAATGGAAGAGTTTTAAGAAAAATCTTATTCCTACGGATATTGTAAAAACAGAAAAATATTTTTAGTCGAATTACAAAATTAAAATACATCATCGAATCGATGGTAAGAAAAGTTTGAATAATTTATTAATTTAATTAATTAAAGTTTCGTGAGAAATTAATTGAAAATTAGGAAAATTTTCAATTTTGCTGAATTTACCAAAAAAAGTTTCTAATTTTGCAAAAAAAAGAATTATTTACATTTTAAAAGAAGTAAATTAGAAGAAAAGTATTAAAAATTAGAAAAATTTTCCAATTTTGCCGAATCTGCAAAAAAGCTACTAATTTTGCAAAAAAAAAAGAACGAAAATATTTATTTTAATCAGAATTTCTATTTTTTCACTTCTAACTTTAAAAATTTGAAAAAAATTAAAACTATAAAAGTTGGATATAAAAAAAAGTCGTTATAGTATATAACACTTTTCCTTTTATTTCCTTGTACCTACAATATTAATAATGTAGTCACAGAAAAAAAATTACAGTTCATTCTCCTTAAAAACTGTACATGTTAATATCAATAATGTGAAAAATACAATTTCATAAAGTTACGGATTTTAATTATTTACTTTCGTTAATTGTTGTTAATTTTTTTCCCCCCCAAAAAAGGAACGAAAATATTTAAACGCTTATTTTAGAGGAAAAAAAAATTCTATTACTATTTCGTTTTGAAAAAAATTATAATATTTATAATGCACATTAAAATTGACTGTTTCTGTTGATTCTCTATTTTTTCTTGTTCTCTAAATGAAACAATTTTTTTTTCTGTTTTAAAATTGTACTTTTACAAACTGCGATTTTCTTTTTTTGTATATATAGAAAATTCGATTCTATATTTTCGTGTACAAAATGCGATTGTATAAAAAATGCAATTTTATATTTTCGTCTATATAAAATGCAAGTTTATAAATTATATTTTCTTAATATATATATTATTGTAAAATGGAAGCGATTTTTATAAACTTGAATGACTTTAGAGTTTTTCTTTATTTTCCCCTCGGCGTTATAAAAATGTTTGGTTGAAAATTTGACGAAGAAAAAAAGAAGAGTCGTGACTTTAAAAATCACCGATTGTAATCGAATAATTTTTGTATACAATGCACGTACATATTGAACGCAGAAACTTGGCTTGATTGCGAATAGTTTGACTATTAACTTGTAATAGTGACACTTCGATTTATTTTTCGTAATAGAAATTGATTCCTTAAAAAAATTGTTAATGTAAGCGATTTTTTTTTACTGATTCAGGACAACAACAACGAAAAATTCGCATTAATTTATTTTTTATTATTACTATATAATTAATTCTATTGATTGCTTAGCAACCAACGGTATATCAGTCAGTTTTTCGAAAGTTCTTTTCCACTGCTTTTTAATCGAGCGAAACTTTCTAGAAAATAATTATGCGTTTGAATTGTCTCTCGCTTTTGTTAAAATTCATTTTCTTTTCAGAAAACATCCGAATTGAAATTATTTTACTTTTTTTTAAATTCTCTTTTCTATTTGTGTATTTATTTTTTAGCTTTTAAATTTTGTATTTAAAAAACAATTATAAAAGCAATTTTAGTTTAGAATTTTATCGATGTTTCAAGTTCTTTGTTGATTGATTTTTATCGTAACAATTAAAGAGAATTTCAAAGAAAATTATTCAGGATAATTATCAATTTTAGATTTTTGCTGGAAAGAAAATGTTCAACAAAATATGAGAAACTTTCATACGTTGAATAATTTAAGGCCTATAGTGCAAGTCTCTTTTTTGTTTTTTTTTTTTAAATGAAAAACCTAAATTCGAGTTTTGATTTTCGAGGGACTGGAAAAAGTTATTTTCATTTAGAACGAAAAGTTAAAGAAAAGGAAGAAAAAAAATAAATGAGGAAAATGTTTGAAATTAAATGAATGAAAAGTGAGGAAGAAAATAAAATGGAAGTAATTAAACAAACGTAGGAAAATAAATAAAAAGAAAAGAATTGAATGAAAGAAAAGTAGGAAAATAAATAAGTGGCATGAAAGTAAGAGAAGAAAGAAAAGGTTGTAATTTACAAAGAAGACGAAACTCGAATTTGTTTTAGAAAAAAAGAAAGAGACTATTCACACGATTTAAAGTCTAACTTAAAAGATTACTAAGTAAATGATATTTTTTTTGTATCATTGAAATTACAATTCTCCAAAATGGGGAAAATGTTAATTCGAATGATGAAATGTTAATTATCACTGAATCCACTGAAAACTAATTCAATGGCCGCTTGTACATCGCCATTGGTGATTTGAAGTGCCTGAAGATTCACGGAATCGTCTAAAAGTCCAATTTCGTGCATTTGGGCTAATTGTCTTTGAATGTCGACTGATTGTGTTGCTGTTGTTGTGGCTGTTGTTGATGTTGGCGTCGATGGTGTTGAGGCATTATTGGACGATTGAATAGGAGTGAATGCGAATGCTTGCTGCATTGCCTGTGAGAACATTTCGGTTGTGATGACACCTGAATTTCTATTCGCACGGGAAGATGATGAGGAGGATGATGATGACAGTGTGCCAGTGTAGGGAAATCCTCGAGCGCCAGTTCTCGATAGTGCTGCGGCCAATTGAGCAGTGGTCACAGCTGAATTCGATGGATATCTAGTTAATAGTGAGGGTTGTGTTGAATCGGAGGATTGCGATGAATCGCCGGCCATTTCCTCGTCGTCACTCAAATTATCCAAACTGTAGGAATACGCGGTTGTTGAGGCATTTGAATTGGAAGGATCTGAATTTGTCGCTGCATTGTGTGCTTCCTCGTGAACGGCGGTTGAAATGTGTTGTGCTGCTTCCACGAGCAGTGGATGTAGTTCGGCGATTCTATAAATTGTTCCATTATCATTAAAAAATTCAATTATTATTATTTTTCATTTCTACTTTCTCTTTCGTATTTAATAAAATAATAATTTTATGACAACAATTTCCATAGAATTTCTAGAGAAAAGATTGAAATTATTGTTAGAATTCAATTAATATTGACTTCTTTTTTTCTACTTTATCAAATAATAATTTTATTAAATTTCTTCGCAGGAATTCAATTATTTTCAAAAAAATTCAATAACATTTAATTAAGAAAGAATTAATTCGCAAGAATTTAATTATTTTCGTAAATAACAAATTTTTTTGTAAAACTACAATACAATTTTAATAAAATTCTTAGCTAGAGTTGAATTATCTTATAAAAATTTTAATTCTTGTAGAGAATTGAATTACTTTAAAAATATTTCAATCTTTCGCTGGAATTCAATTATTTTCAAAAATTGTAATAAAATTCTTCTAAAAAATGTAATTTTCTTCATAAATAACAAAAATTCTTCACTGGAAGTCAATTATTTTCAAAAATTTGAAAAAATACTTGACAAGAATTCAATTATTTTAAAACATTTATGAAAATACTTGACAAGAATTCAATTATTTTAAAACATTTATGAAAATACTTGACAAGAATTCAATTATTTTTAAAAATTACAATTTTTATTGGAAAAACTACAATTATTTTCAAAAATTGTAATAATATTCTTCTAAAAAATGTAATTATCTTCATAAATAAGAAAATTCTTCACGGGAAATCAATTATTTTAAAACATTGAAGAAAATACTTGGCAAGAATCCAATTATTTTTATAAATAACAAATTTTTTTTAAAAACTACAATTATTTTCAAAAATTGTAATAAAATTCTTCTAAAAATTTAATTATCTTCATAAATAAGAAAATTCTTCACAGGAAAAGAATTATTTTCAAAAATTTAAGAAAATAGTTGACAAGAATCCAAATGTTTTTATAACTAACAAACTTGTTTGTAAAACTACAATTATTTTCGAAAAATTTGATAATAATCTTGACTAAAATTTAATTGTCTTTAAAAAATTGTTTTAAAAAATACAATGATATTTTAGTGAAGAATGAATGTAAAAGTCTTCATAAATCACAAAATTCTTAATAACATTTAATAATTTTTAATATAATTTTAATAAAATTTCTTGACCAGATTCTACTATTTTTAAATAAAATTGTTATGAAATTCGTCGAGTGAATTAATTAAGTTTTAAAAAAAGGTGATAAAATTCTATACAAGATTTTTATAAATTTTTCGATGTTAATTTAATTATTTTTAAAAAATTCTTGAAAAAAACAATTCTTCTTCAAACTTTTATTAAAAGTCTTGTCAAGAATTCAATTTTTTTTTCATAAATAACAGAATTTTTCGAAAAAATTTGATTATTTTCAATATAATTTGAATAAAATTTTTAGCTAGAGTTGAATTATCTTATAAAAATTTAAATTCTTTTTAAGAATTAAATTACTTTAAAAATATTTAAATGTTTCCACGGAATTCAATTATTTTCAAAAACTGTAATAAAATTCTTCTAAAAAATTTAATTTTCTTTATAAATAACAAAATTCTTCACTAGAAGTCAATTATTTTCAAAAATTTGAAAAAATACTTGACAAGAATTCAATTATTTTGAAAAAATTTTATAAAGTTCTTCTAAATAATTCAATTATTTTCAAAAATATGAATAAAATTCTTTATAAGATTTCAATTTTTTTAATGCATTCGTAATTAAATCCCTCGAATGAATGTAAATATTTGCAATAATTTTTGATAAATTTATTTGAAATATAAAATAAATTAAAAATTATAAAAACTATAGTTTTCATTGAAAATATTGTAAAATATTATAAAAGTTGTACAAAATAGGCAAAAATTAACGAAATTTAGTGCCAAAATTTAAATTTTAGAAATTTAAAACTAGAAAAACTTTAGGAAAATTCAAATTTACCTTTTCACAGTTGCAGGATCTGTGAAATGACCCATTAAATCAGGATCTTGTAGCATTGCAATTGCGACAGTGTCCTCTCCAAGACCCGGAGACGATGATATAATATTTTGTATCACTTCCGGCCTCTTGCTTAGACGCTAAAAATTAATATCTCGATTATTTTTTTACTTAAAAACTTAGGGCATTTATTTCTTTGTTATTTTACTTAATAATTTAAATTAAAATTAAAAAAAAATTTAAATTAACGAAGTAAGAAAAGAATACAATTTTTCAAGTCTGAAATTTTATTTGCCTGAAAGAATTTTTTCAATCTTTTCTTGTCAACTATTTTTGAAAGAAAAAAAATTTTATTCTTCTTCAAGTGAAAAATATTTTCTATTAATTTCTTGTCAGCTTTGGAAAAATTCTACTTTTTTTCGTTTGGAAAGTATTATTTATTTCTTATCAATTTTTCATAAAAAAAAATTCTATTGTTCTTCTTGAGGAAGGTATTATTTTCTATTATTTTTTTTGCCAATGTTTTCAAAAAGAAAAACTATTTTCTTTCGTATGGAAAATATTTATTTCATTAATTTTTTGTCAACTTTTCAAAAAGAGAAATTTGTTTTTTATTGTAAAAAAAAATTTTAATTAATTAATTTAATTTAAAGTTTTTTTTTATTAATTTCTCTACAACCGTTTAAGAAGAAAAGTTTTATTGTTCTTTGCGTGGAAAAAATATTTTCTCTATTAATGACTCGTCAACTTTTTTAAAAATATTTTTCAGTCGAAAAAAAGAATCGTTTTTCTTTGGAAAATATTTTTTCTCTCAATCGTTGATTATAAATATTATGATTTTTTTTCGACGTAGTTCCACTTACGTGTAGAGCACTTCTGAGAGCTGGATTTTCATTGAATGATCGAAATGCACTTGCAAGTTGGGAAATATTATTGTCGGAAAAAGGTTTAACGATAACTGGTTCTTCTGGAGTTTTCTTCCTCAGCACATGAATCATTGCTCCATTTTTTAAGCCACACGACTCGAGAGTAGTATCGTCTTCCAAAATGCAACCGCAATAAATTAATTCTGTAAACAAAGAAAACTAATTTTAGTATTCAGGAATTTGGACCAATTTTTTTAAAGGAGAGATTTTTTATTATTATTAAATATATTGATTTAAATATCGTCTGTAATGTCAATTCTTCTAATTAGTCAATTTCCAGTTTCGTTTTAATGAAAATAATCTCATTTCAAGTCATCTGGACCAAAATATCGTCTTTGTTTACACTCGCTTTGTTCCACTTGTCTAATCGTCACTTCCATATTTTCTATTTTTCTCTACAGTAATCAAATTTCCCCCAATTCTTTGAAGAAAATTAGCCAAAAGCAAAATAAAAGAAAAATAGAAAACGAAGGGAAAGTAATAGAAGGTTTGAAAAGAATTGTCTAATTTAGGGCAAAATTTTCCATCTTATTACCGAATGTATCCTTTTTGAGGTTAGTTTTTCCTGCTGCCTCATTTCTCAATTCTTCCACTTTATTTTTTAAATTCACATCACTTATTTTAATTGGCGTTGACGCTTGAATTAATAGACGATAATTTAACACAATTTCCATACTCATTTTTATTTGTTTTTCAATTTTCAAAATAAAGAAAAATGAGAAGATTTTTCTTTGTGATTGTGAGCGAATAGAAACGCAGTGATACAGCAGTAAGTTATAAACGTCAATGACTGAATGACAACAAACAGCTGATGTGTAAATTGTCCGCCATCTTTGTTTATGTCACGTTTCTATTGGCTGTCCCATTTTATTAATGAATGAATGAATTCCGCGTTTTCATTGGTTCACAACCTGTAGTAGAGTACACACGTAGTACTACAACAATTCTTCGTGGAAATTTAAATTTCTCTATTGCTGATGCATTAAAAAAATCTATAAGCAATTTATTTTAAATAATATAATGGAAAATATGGTTTATTTAATTTATTTGGTATTTATTTACTTAAAAAATTAATTTTTACTTAAATAAATTATTATTAAAATTATGTTTTATATTCTAAAAGCATTTCCGCATTTTAATTAATTTTTCTGTTTTTCATTTAATTTACTATTATAATTACTATTGTTACTATAGTTATTATTATTATTATTATTATTAGTTATATTACTATTTTTTATAATAATTATTTTTACTGTTATTAAATTGTAAAAAAAATATTTTTTTAAATAATATTTTTTTTATTTATTATTTTATTATTAAAAGAAATTGAAAAAATTATCAATATACCGGGTGTCGAATAAAAATAAATGGAAAAAATAAAAAAATTGAAAAAATCTAATTTAAATGAAATTAAACCAAAACCAAAATTAGTGACTTTAATTAGTATTATAATTACAATGTTACGAAAAAAATTTTTTACAATATACTGGGTGTCAAATAAATAAAAAATAAAAAAAAATAAATAAAAAAATATAAAAATTGATAAAATTCCATATAAATCCATATAAATAAAATTAAACAGAAAATAAAATTGGAATATTTCGAAAAAACATTTTCTACAATATACCCGGTGTCAAAAAAGAAAATAAATGTAAAGAATTACGAGAAATTTAATTTATTTAATTTTTCTTATTAAATTCATTAATAATACTGTTTTGTGATAAAAATTCTCTTCCAAATGGTAAATAAAAATAAATTAAAAAATGAAAATAAATAAAGAAATAAATACAAAAATTGAAGAAATTCAATTAAAATAAAATTAAAATTAGTACAATATACTGGGTGACAAATAAAAATAAATACAAAAAAATGAAATTTATAACATTTCTCGATGAAATGGAGTTAATATTAAAATTTTTATTTAAAAGCATAAAAGTACAATTTTTGGTAACATTTTTTTTCAACAATATACTGGGTGGCAAATTAAAAATTAAAATAAAAATTCAATTCAGTTGGAAAAAAAATTTATTTTTATACTAAAACTACAAAATACAATTTTAATAAAATTTTTAGAAAGACTTGCATTATCTTTAAAAAAATTCAACTATTGTCAAGAATTGAATATTACGTTAAAAATATTTAAATCCTTCGCCGGAATTCCGTTATTTTCAAAAATTGTAATAAAATTCTTCTAAAAAATTTAATTATCTTCATAAATAAAATTTCAGCAATATACTGGGTGGCAAATTAAAAATTAAAATAAAAATTCAATTCAGTTGGAAAAAAAATTATTTTTATTCTAATTTTTTGTATAATTAATTAATTTCGTAATTGTAATATTATAAAGAAGAAATGTTTCACAATGTACCGGGTGGTACATAAAAAGAAAATTCAGAATAAATATTAAAAAATAAATAAAATTCAATTTATTTATCGGTTGAAATTAATAATTTATTAATTAAAACTAAATTTTTACGAATAAAAAATTGTTTGCAATATACAAGGTGACAAATAAAAGTAAAGCATTGAATAAAATTAATATTTCATGTGTTAAAAATTAATTAATATCATAGTTATGTTTTTAAAAAAATTTCTTTCATATACTGGGTGGTTCATAAAAATAAATGATAAAAGCAATCATAAAAAATTTGAAAACAGTAAAAAGTACTATTTTTATTAATGAAATTTATTATTATTGTTATTTTTATTATTATTATTATTATTAATAATAATAATAATAATATTATTATTATTTTTTTGTTTATATTTTTAATATTTATATATTAGTTTATTATTTTTTGTATAGATTTATATTTATATATTTATATTATTTTTTTATATTTAAAAAAAATATTCATTTAGCAAAATAAATTTAAAATTACAAAAAAAAAATTTGTTTAATAAAATAAATTTGAAATTAAGTAGAGAATTGTTCAAAAAATATATTTGTTATTAAAAAATATGTTTCTTAACAAAAAGGAATTTTTATTAAAAAATCGATTTCTTAGCCATATAGATTTAAAAATTTATTCACATTTAATAAATATTATTAAAAACGGGGAAAAAATATTTGATTATTATTGATTTATTATTGTTTTTAAAATACTTTTTAACATTATTAATATTTAATATTAAATATTTAATAATTAATTTTTAGTATTTAGTTTTTATTATTTAATATTTAGTGTTTAATTTTTATTATTTAATTTGTTGTAAACAAAAACAAAAATTACAAATTTATTATTTAATATTTAGTGTTTAATTTTTATTATTTAATATTTTTTTCTTACTAATATTTAAATATTTATTAATTTTTCAATATTACAACTACATTATTGAGAAAAAAAATTTTGAATTGTAGCCGCTCTCGCGCAATAATGTCGCGCGCGTGCGTCTTTGGAAATATTTCAAGTTGCCCACGCATTTGTGTGTCGAGAAATTTATTGTGAAAGACACATCTGAATAGTAAGTGGTAACAGACTAGACTGAAGGCGCCTCTTGTCATGTTATAGAGACTGACAGTTTTTTCAAAAAAAAAAAAAAAAAAATATCACAATTTTTTCTCAAACTAAAAAAGTGCAATTTAATTTATTTATCTGTGATTAAAAGTGGAACAAAAAATTGAGTGAAAAATGCCACGATTTCATAAAATTGAGATCAATAGAACGGAATGGGAAGTTCCAGAGCGATATCAAATGCTAACCCCGGTGGGATCTGGTGCCTATGGACAAGTTTGGTAAGAAAAAAGAAAATAAAATTTTATTCACTACAATTTTGAAAGGAAAAATAAATGAAAAAAAGTGCTATTTTTAAATAATAGGAAAGTGAAGATTTTAGAAGATGGTGAATTTATTCTTTGACTTTTAGTATATTTTTTCTCTTTTTTTTTAACGAAATGAATTTTTGATATATTTTAATGAAAAAAAAAAAATAAGAAATGTACATATGAGTGAGGCGGATTGTATATTTTTGTTGAGCAACACAGTGTCAATTGCATGAAACACTTATCATTCTCGGCATTATACTATTTTAGACTTTCTAAAATTGGCGGCATTCAAAACAAAATAAATTAATATAGCCAAGAATTTTCTTGGCATTTTGTGATTTTCTCGATTTTCTTTTATAACCAAATAAATAGGTTATTTTCGATTATTCTTTAATTTTCAGTTTTATTATTTTTGTTTATTATTTTCAATTTTTTTTTTGCTTTTTATTTTCAATTTTTTTTTTGCTTTTTATTTTCAATTTTTTTTTATTTTCCTTTTTTATTAAAAAAAAAAT
Source organism: Leptopilina drosophilae (assembly GCA_032873175.1). Taxonomy (NCBI): domain Eukaryota; kingdom Metazoa; phylum Arthropoda; class Insecta; order Hymenoptera; family Figitidae; genus Leptopilina; species Leptopilina drosophilae. The sequence continues at coordinate 52,640,504 of CM065480.1, forward strand.
TCTTGACATTTTTTGCATTTTCTAGCTTTTTTTATTTTCGATTATAATCATTTATAACTTTTACTTTTAATTGTAATAATTGCTAATTTTTACTACAATAACTACTGATTTTTAATTGTAATAATTTCGAATTCAGTAAGTAGTAAATTTAAATAAATTTTTAATTTTTAGTTGCAATTTCTAATTTTCCTTATAATAATAATAATAATAATTTCACACTTTTTTTTGCTTAACTAATTACCTGGTTTAATGCTCTTCGCAAGATAAGGCGAATATTTATTTGCTTTTGTTCATGATAAATGGAATTATCGTTGAATTGAGATTTTTTTTTTGACTTTTTGATGGCGAGTCAGTGATAAAGTGTATTAAAAGACTTGTAAAAATTATCTTATTCTGACCTCTGTTCATATTATTTTAAGTTGCCTTGAAGGATTTAAGTTTAGAAAACCTGCACGTATGACAGGTTGACCTATAACAGGTGCCCTTCTATTATATGTCAACAGAAAACATGTGGCACAATTATTATCATTTTATTACAATTATTGCAATTGTCGCAAGTTTTAATTGAAATTTTTTTTCTTTTTCTTCTTTTGAAATTTAATTGTCTTTATGGAAAAGAGGAAAATATTTTTGTCAAGTGTCAAGAAAAGAAAAAAATTTTGCATATGAAAAAAGATTGGAAAAATTTTTCATTCTTTAGCTTTTATTATCTTCTATTATTCTTTTTCTTTTGTTAATTAGTAATAATTGATTGATAAACAAATTAAAAAATAGCTTTGAGTAATAAATGTTTTTTTATTCGAAAAATTTCGTATTTATTTTACTTATTTTTATTTAATTACATTTTTTAAATTAGTAAATTAATTAGAACATTTTGAATAATTTTTATCAAATTTGGTTTTTTTTATTTATTGATTTATCATTTTATTAATGTCAAAAATAATTTTTTTATCGTACAGTAATTTTTTGGTCGTGAAAGAATTTTTTTTTCAACTAAAAATTTTTTTTTGCTCACAAATAATAATTGTTTGCAGTTATAAAAATATTTTTTGGTCATAAAATAATTGTTTGTAGTTACAAAAATATTTTTTGGTCATGAAATAATTTGTTCGTAGTCATAAAAATATTTTTGAGTCACAGAATAATTGTTTGTAGTTACAAAAATATTTTTTGGTCATGAAATAATTTGTTCGTAGTCATAAAAATATTTTTGGGTCACAGAATAATTGTTCATAGTCAGAAAAAATATTTTTTGATCTTAAACCAATTGTTTGTAGCCAGAAAAATATTTTTCGGTCATCAAAAATAATTGTTTGTAGTCATAAAATAATTTTTTTCGAAAATAATAACAATACAAATTAAAAGAAAATAGAAAAAAGTCGTTGAGTTAAAATTTTAAACACTCGAAACTTTGGAAACATTTTTGATTATAAACTATTGTTTTAAGTTCTGTAGAGATTGAAAAACAATTTATTGAAAATAATAAAAATATTTTTTGAAATAAAAAAATTAAAGAATACTTTTTTTTACTCAGTTCTGCAGTGGACGTGACGACTGGTCAAAAAGTAGCTATAAAAAAATTAGCACGTCCCTTTCAATCTGCCGTCCACGCCAAACGAACTTATAGAGAATTACGAATGCTCAAACACATGAATCACGAAAATGTAAGTTTACTAAAAAAAATTTCGAATATTGCCATTTCATTAAATTTATTTTTTTTATTTTTCACAAAATTTTTTCTATATTTATTGTTTTTAATTAATTTTTACTTTTTTTTGCGAAAATAATAAAAAACAGTTATTTTTAGCTGGTGAATTTTCTCATATTGTTGATAATTTTGTTAGTTTGTTACTTGTAATTTCTAATTATTTCTTTTGATTTATTGAGGTAATTGGATTGTTGGATGTATTTCATCCGTCAACGTCCCTCGAGGAATTTCAACAAGTGTAAGTATTGAGAAAAAAATTACCAAAATTTGTTTCATAATAGAAAAAAATATTTAACAAAAAGTATATTGGATATTAAAAATAATATTTGTCATAAAAATATATTTGATAGTCAAAAAAAAATATTTGTCTGAATTTAAATTTGTTATTAAGAAAAAATATATTTTTTTATTTCATTTATTATAGTTATTAAAAAATTAATTTAATTTTTTTTTTTTTTTATCAAAATAAATTTGAAGCTACAAAAAAATATTTTTATTTAACAAAATAAATTTGAAACTCAAAGAAAAATATTGTTTCAAAAAAAAAAATTTGAAACTACAAAAAATAATTTTTTCCACAAAATAAATTTTAAACTATAAAAGAATATTTTTTTCAACAAAAGAAATTTGAAACTAAAAAAAAATAATTTTTTCCACAAAATAAATTTGAAACTATAAAAGAATATATTTTTCCAACAAAATAAATTTGAAACTCAAAAAAAATATATTTTTTTCAACAAAATAAATTTTAAACTACAAAAAAATAATTTTTTCTACAAAATAAATTTTAAACTATAAAAGAATATTTTTTTTCTCCAACAACATAAATTTGAAACTCCAAAAAAACATATTTTTTTCAACAAAATAAATTCGAAACTACAAAAAAATAGTTTTTTCTACAAAATAAATTTGAAACTACAAAAGAATATTTTTTTCCAACAAAATAAATTTGAAACTCAAAAAAAAATATTTTTTCCAACAAAATAAATTTGAAACTACAGAAGAATAGTTTTTTCAACAAAATATATTTGAAACAACAAAAGAATATTTTTTTTAACAAAATAAATTTCAAATTTACCAAAAAATCGTTCAAAAAAAAAATTTTTTATTAAAGAAATTTGTGTTTCTTAACAAAAAGGAATTGTTAAGTAAAAATACCTTTTTTTTAGCAAAACATATATTGAAAAATACATTTTTTAGCAAAGTACATAAAAAAATTCATTTAAATTTAATAAATAAAAAACAAAAAATATGTTGAAAAAAATATTTGATATTTGAGTAAAAAGAATTTGTTAAGAAAGAATATTTTTTATTTAAGAAATAATTTTTTATTGATTTGATTTTTAATGAATTTTTAATTTGTAATGTAAAAAGGTACTTAGTGACGCATCTGATGGGCGCTGATCTTAATAATATCGTCAGAACACAGAGGCTTTCAGACGATCATGTGCAATTTCTCGTCTATCAAATTCTTCGCGGCTTGAAGTACATTCATTCGGCGGGAATTATTCACAGAGTGAGTGGAAATTGAAAATTTGGATTGTGCAATGAAAATTCATCGCCAAAAATTTGCAGTGAGAAAATAATTGCCAAATTGCAACTTCAAGATAATATTTCAGTGAAATTCGTTTCAAAATAAATCATTAACTAAATTCAAATCAAATTTAATTAATTAAATATAAATTGTTTTCGAATTTTTGCTTTTAAATTGAAGGCTAATAAATTTATCACTAATTTTTTTATGAAATTGTAAGATTAATTATTATTTGTTAATAGTAATTACAAAAGTTATTGTTACTTGATAATAATAATAATTTAAATTGTTATTGTTACTTGATAATAATAATAATAATTTAAATTGTTATTGTTACTTGATAATAATAATTTAAATTGTCATTGTTACTTGATAATATTTATTATAATAATTATTGTATTACATGATAATAATAATTTAAATAGTTATTGATTAATATTATTATTATTAGTTATCTTTTATTATAATTAAAAAAGTTACTGTTACTCGATAATTTTAATTATAATAATTATTATATTACTTGACAATAACAATTTAAATTACTATTATCACTTATGGTAATAATAATTTACACTGTAATTGTTACTTGATAATAATAATTTAAATATTTATTATTTTGCTAATAATAAAAAACCTTATTTGTTATTTAAAAATACTTTTTCTCCAATTTGGCATTTATTCATTTTTATATTTATTTTTTCCCTTTTTCATTCTTTTTATTTAGACTATTTTTTTATTTTCATTAGTTCTTTTACTATTTTTTTTTATTTTCGTTACTTCTTTTACATTTTTTTTATTTTAATTTTCTTTTAATTATTTTAAATTTTTTAAATTTTCTTTTAATTAAAAAAAAAATTTTTTTTTAATTTTTGAATTTAAATTGAACTGTTTAAAAATTTTTTAAATTTAAATTTATTTGTTATTGCTTTTTAAAATTACTATTTCTTCATTAACACAAAATGTGGCTAATTTTCAGGACTTAAAACCGTCCAATATTGCAGTTAATGAAGACTGTGAATTAAAAATTTTGGATTTCGGCCTCGCCAGGCCAACTGAAAATGAAATGACTGGTTACGTCGCAACAAGATGGTACAGAGCACCCGAAATTATGTTAAATTGGATGCATTACAACCAAACAGGTTTTGATTTTTAATTAGTTAACTAACTTTATTATTAAAAAAAATTTTATTAGTAAAAATAATTTTATTATTTTAAAAAAAGAAAAAATTCTCTTAATCATCATTATTGATTTTTTCATTACTTTATTTAACATTGCAGTTGATATTTGGTCAGTGGGTTGTATAATGGCTGAACTTTTAACAGGAAGGACATTGTTTCCTGGAACAGATCGTATCCTTTCTATAAAGAAAAAAAGGAAAAAAAATGAAGAAAAAATAATTTTAATTTTTTTTTAGAAGCAAAATTTAATATCAGCATTGTTTTAATTAATATTTTAGTGGCTGTATACGCAAAACATCATTAGCAATCATTTGCCAATAATTGACCGCATAATCGCATTTATTGTTAAAAGAAAAAAAAATTTCTCATTGTCATTCAGATTTGTAGAAACATCATAAATTAACAAAAATTGCTTCTTGCTAAGGCTCTGCTAAATATTACATTTTAATTTAGTTTAAAAAAAATTCATTTTATGCTTTTGCATCTGCTTTTCTCGTAAATTTTAATTATTTAGATATATTTATTTTTCATACAAAAATAATCTTCAATGATAATAATTGTAATTATTTTTTTAATAATTTATTAAAATTATAATTTTATTCATTTTGTATTCAATTGTATTCATTTTTATGGTAAACATTTGAATATTAATAATAAATAAAAATTAATATTTTACTGTTTACATTTATATTGTTGCTATTTCGTTAATTCTATTAAAGAAATAAATATAATAATAATTCTTGAAAATAAAATAGAAAAAAATTCATAATTCATAAGAATAGATTTAATAGTTTCAATATACTGGGAGAAAGAAAATAATTTTTTGTAGAACCTTAGCAAAAGCAGATATTCATCAATTGAATCTCATAATGGAAATTTTGGGCACTCCACGAGACGAGTTTATGCAGAAAATTTCATCCGAGTCGGTAAGTATTTTGTTATTCGACGAATTGAAATCATAAAATTAACAAACAACTATTAAAAAAAAGTGGATTAAAAACCATTACCAATTTTTTAATTTTATTTTTCACATTGAATTCACATTTTGCTTTTATTGTGCATTTTTAGAATAATTTTGGGATCGTTCAAAAACTGTCAGATTCTTTAGGGAATAAGAGAGTAATAAAAATATATATTTTTTAACAAAAAATAAAATTTTGAGGAAATATGAAGAAAATATTATTTAAAAAGAATATCTTTAAACAAATTTAAATTTCAAGGGAATGTGACTTAAAAATAAGTATTTGAAACTAAAAAAATTTTTTTTAAAGAATTTAAATTTTAAGAACATATGTAAATATTGTTTAAAATTAAAAAAAAAAATTTAACAAAATTCAAATTTCAAGGAATTTGTAAAAAAAAATTATGATTAATTTGAACGTTCGAATGATAAACAAAAAAAAGACTAAGGAGAAGGGGTTAAGAATTACTCAGCAAAAAATCGTGACATGGTTTGTGAACGACCTTTTATTATTATTTTTGTGTGCTTTTTGCCTCTAGAGTTAATTTTAATAAAATGTTGTAACTCGTTTTAATTTTCCACTAAATGCATGATTTTTCAATAATATTAACGAAATTATTTTTCAAAAATAAAAAAAATAAAATAAAAAAAAAGAAAAGAATGTTGTGTACCTTTGCTCCGCTTTTAATTTACCTTAACGCTAAGCAGACATTGACCATTTAACACGTGTTCTCGTGCTCTGTGGAACTCCCACAGAAGAAACTTTAAGCAAAGTTACCAGCCAAGAGGTAAAAATTTCCAAATTATTACAATAAAAAAAAAAATAAAAAAAATTACTAACTTACATTGACTTGGAAAATTATTATCATATTTTTACTCTTAATTATTTTTCGAAAAAGATTTTTTCATGTCCCTCAAGAATCGAACGTGTTTAGTTGAACGACGATTTTTCTTCGTTAAAATTTGAATTTTGTTTAAAAAAACGTTTCATCAATTAATTATAGAAAATTAATTCCTTTTTACAAATATTTATTTTATTAGTTTTCAGTTTTTTTATTCTTAGTCATTTTTTACAAATATTTAAATGGAAAAATAGTCGTCAATTTGTACGTTCGAAATTGGGGGAAATTTGTTGTTCAAGAAAAAGTGAATTTCATTTAATTTTATTCAGTTGTAATTAATTTTATTCAGTTGTAATTAATTTTATTTAGTTTTATTTAATTTTATTTAGTTTTATTTAATTTTATTTAGTTTTATTTAATTTTATTTAGTTTCATTTAATTTTATTTAATTTTATTTATTTTTTTAAATTTTATTCTCAAAGAATAAATTGCCAATCACTTTTTTTGTAAATATTGTCAAAAATAATTTAGATGAATTTTATGATAATTATTTATTCAAGCTTTGTAATATTATATGTAACTTAGTAAAATTTATCGTTCTCGTAAAGATTTATTCTCATTTGGACTCATCATTTTTTAATTTATAAACTGTGATTCATGTTTTTCGTGAGAAGTTTGAATTTTTATTGCCAATAAAAGTAGTAATGAAAATTTTATTATTATTGTTATTTATAAATATTTTCTCAACAAAAACTAGAATTTAGCGAATAGAACTTTTTCTTCAATTATTATTACGTAGTTTAGTAAAATTTCTCGTTTTCGAAAAAATTCATTCTTATTTAGTCATTTGGACTCAATATTTAATTTGTAAACAGTGATTCATGTTTTTAATTAAAAGTTTGAATTTTTATTGCGAATAATAATGATATTAAAATTATTATTATTCGCAATAAATATTTTGCAAACTAAAAAATACCAGCCAAAATAAAAATAAAATTTGTTTACTATTTTATTATTATAATTATTATTTATAACAATTTTAGAAACTAAAAATACCAGACGAACTAAAAATTGGAAAATAGAAATTCGTTTTTACTATTTTATTATTATTATTATTATTATTATTATTATTATTATTATAATTATTAGTTATGAAAATTTTGCAAACTAAAAATACCAGCCGAAATAAAAATTAGAAAATAGAAATTAGAATTTTTTACTATTTTATCAGTATTTATATTATTATTTATAAATATATTATGAAGCTAAAAATACAATTTAGAAAATGAAAATTAATTTTTTTTCTCAATAAACTGTTTCTTTTTCTTATTATTTGTATAATTTTGAAATCGATCAGTTTATTTACAAGTTTAAAATGGAGAAAAGAAAATTTGCATATTTAATATTTTTAAATAGAAACGTGATTCATGTGTTTGTGTGCATCTGTTAGTAAAATTAAAAATAACTTTTTTTTTCACTTAAACTGTTAAAAAACAATTATTGTTTATAGTCGTTTCTTCTATTTCTTGCAATCTATTTTGAAAAATCATTAATTTTTTTTAATTATAGTTTTTGATTTTTTGTAATATTATCTAAAAAAAGAGAGAGAGTAAACAAAATTTGTTTATTTTAATGGTTTATCTTGAAAATTTCGATCTTTTCGAATTTGAGAGTTTCTCCTCAATTTTGGATACATTCCAAATAATTTACGAGCTGGCAAATTGTAAAATATTTACCGATATTCAAACTTGTTTAAAAATCATAATACGTTAACGTTTTTTTTTCTTCTACAATTCCCACGATTTTCGATTCAAGAAATTAATTAAGAAAAGTAGTTTAAAAAAAATAGTTCTTTAATTAATTAGTTAAAAATTATTTAGTTAAAAATAATAATTAGGAAAAATAGTAAAAAATAGTTTTTTAATTATTTAATTAAAAATAATAAAGAGAAATAATTCAAAAATATTATTTTTTAATTATTTAGTTAAAAATATGAAAGAGAAATAATTCAAAAAAATAGTTTTTTAATTATTTAGTTAGAAATAATAATTGAGAGAAGTAGTTAAAAAATACTTTTTTTTAATAAATTAGTTTAAAATAATAATTAAGAAAAATAGTTTTTTAATTATTTACTATAATTAATATTTGTAAAAATTCAAACTTCTTATTTCGTTTAGAAAAAACTATTGAAAAATTAATGAAAGAAAAGAACTGCATGTTATTTGTGTTTGTCTTGTTACAAGTTAATCAACTTCTTGTTCGTTAATTTTTTTTTGCGTCATTATCAAAAAATTCATCCATACTTTTTTATTTTTTTATTTATTCCGATTTTAATCTATGTTAATTAGTGAAAGTCTTAAGTTTAAATTTTTTTTTCAGGCGAGGAATTACATTCAAAGTTTACCACTATTAAAAAAAAAGAATTTCAAAGATGTTTTTCGTGGTGCGAATCCTCTAGGTATGTTCATTAGTAAATTATTAATTTACAATTTAATTCTGAATTATTCACAAACTATTTTATTCTTTTTCACATATTTCACAATTAAGCAATTTCACAATTGAGTTCATAATACTCAATTGTTAAAAAATTGGATTTAATTTTCGTTTAAATTACTTTAAAGTTTAAATAAAGAAAGAAAGAAAGAAATTTTAAACAAACTTGAAACGTAAATTAATTTTAATGACACATTTCTTTTTTTCTTTTTCAATTTTTCTGTTTAAATAAAAAAAAGGTGTCAAAACTTTGTTTCGCAACAATTTTGATACGCTTTTTTTGTCTCAATTTGATATGCTGGGGAAAATTGGGGAATTAAGGTACAAAAATTAAATAATTAAATTTCATTACACAATAAAAATTGTTTTTTGTATTTTTTTATTTTACAGCAATTGAGTTACTAGAATTAATGTTGGAATTGGATGCTGAGAAAAGAATCACAGCCGAACAGGCTCTTGCTCATTCGTATCTTGCACAATATGCTGATCCAACAGACGAACCAGTTTCCCTTGCTTATGATCAGAGTTTTGAAGATATGGATTTGCCTGTGGAAAAATGGAAAGGTCGACAATGTTACCGTTTAATTAATTTATTTAATTTCCAATTAATAATAGCAATAATAATTTTCTAAAAATATTTTTTAAATATTAATATTTATTTTTATTTATTTTTATTCATATTTATTTATTTTTATTTATTTTTATTTATTTTTATTTTACTTTTTATATTTATTTTTATTTGCAGTGATAAATTTGAAGATGTTTTTTTTTGTTTCTAAAATTGTAGTAGGTTTATTTTTACACGTAATTTTTTATTAATTTTGTAATTATTTAAATACTAAAGCAAATAATAATAATTAATTATGAATTATTAATAATTATTTTTTATATATTAATTTTATTTATTTATTTCTTCTCGAAATGGCTAAATGTTAAAAATTTCTTTTACAGAACTTGTTTACCACGAAGTTGTAAATTTTGTACCTCAACAATTACCAGTGCCACCAACAAGTGATACAAAATCATAGATGTACAAAAAAAAGTACAAAAGTCATTGAATATTTTACAAAAAAAAAAAATTATTATTATTGTAAAAAGTAACGTTTAAGAAATTAATTATTATCATAACTCTTTAAATTTGAATCAGGGAAAAATTGAGCCACTAATTTATAATAGTAAGAATTTAGTAAGAACTTAGTAAAAACTTAGTAAGAACTTAGAAAGAATTTAGTAAGAATTTTTTAAAACTAATTTTTAGTTATTTTCTTAGTCGAACTAAAAAAAAACTAAAACAACTAGGCAGAAGAAAAGTTTCTTTTTTTCAGTAACAAAAAGTAGTTTTTTGGAAAAACTATTAAAAAGGAAAAAAATTCTACTGAATAATAAATTATTTTAATTAATTAAAAAAAATAATTAATACTAAATTATTTAATAATAAATTAAGTTTTTTTTGTTTTTTTGTAATTTTTTAATCATTTAATTAATAGAAAACAATATTTTTCTAAAAATTAGTAAACATTCATACGAATTGTAAAATAAAGTGAATTTTATCCTGAAATCAAATTTCGAGAGAAAATGATAAATGGCATAATGCTAAAAAGCAACCACTGTACATAAGTTACCGATAAATTTTAAAAATAATGTGAAAATATGTTTCTAAACATATACACAATTTATATAAATGAGCTTATATTTTCGTAAAGTGCAAAAGAATTTCTATATTTTAATTACTTAAAAGTGACACAATTAACAGTGTATAATATATTATAAGTTAATATTAGTTTAGGTTTTCATTAATTTTTTTTAACGTTCCTTGAAGAATACATAATATATATTTATAATTTTTGTACTATGTACACAATTATTGTTTATACACAGTCCTTGTTTATAAAACTTCAGGAACTAAATAGTATGTACCAAAGTACATAAAAATTATTGAAGAAGAAAAATAGAGCAGGATTTTTATATTAAAGTTACAAAATAATGCCACACAAAATTTATATATTTTTTTAAAACTATTTATATGTATTTTAATTGTTCTTTTTTTCTCTCTGTCTCTTTGTCTATTTGTTATAGTTTTCAAAGCTTGTCCAATTTTTTTTAAATATATTTGTATATTGAAATTATATTCTTAATTAATTATAATCATGTTTTTATGATTTTCAATTATAATATTGATTATAACGTCAAATCTGACGAAATTTTCAAGTAAAAATATAGAAAACCGTCAAGTTTGGAGTTGTAACATTCAAAATTTTCTAAATTTGGAATTATTTAAATAAACAATTTAAATGTAATTAATTTTTAATTGTAATTAATTGTTTAATTAACTTTTCAATTGTAATTAATTAGTAAATTAAAACAAATTGTTTAATTAAAATAAATTGTTTAACGAAAACAAATTGTTTAATGAAAACAAATTTTTTAATTAAACTAAATTGTTCAATTAAAACAAATTGTTTAATTAGAATTAATTATTAAAAAAATAATTAAATTTAAAATTCAAAAAAAATTTAAATTTAAATTTCAGTACAATTTACAATATTATGAAATAAAAAATTAACATTTACAAGACGAGACATCTCACATCATGTATCTCATTAATAATTTATAGAAATAATTATTATTATTGTTGTTGCAAAAAAGAATTATAATTAATTTATTTTGGCTATAAAACACTATTATAATGTACAATAGAAATTGAAAATAATATTGTAGAATTTATTAAGACACTTTTTTACATGTGCACAAATAAACTAATGAGAAAACTAAAGCAAATAGTGTTTAATATTTTTGGAGTTTAAATAAAATGGAGTTTTCGTAAACTTTTTTGTTTCTCATCGAGATGAAGTCAAGTTTCGAATTTTACGAATTGTATAATTTTAGTAATATTTTGTTATTATTTTATTTATGATGGAAAATAATATAATTTTTTTAACATATTACTTGCAGTAATAATATTGTTTCTTTTCGAATTACGAAGTGTTTGTCAGTAAACTATAAGTAGAATAGGACGATTTAATCACCTGGAAAAGTAATTTGATTATTAATTAATTTAATGTTCTGAATCATTGCTATTTTTTGAATTTTAATTAAAAATGCTCATAAGATTATGAACATTAATAATTCAATTTTTAAAATTTATTTTACTTTTAAGAAATATTGAAAAAGAAATTAAAAATAAGTAAATTTCGTAATCTAGTTTGTTAAAATTTTAAAATAGTTGAATTATTTAAATTAATTTTAGAAAAAAATGAAATTATAAAAAGAAATTATTAAAATTAAATACGAACTTTGACAAATGTGCTAATAGACATAATAATTACAGAAGAGCCAGTCAGTTGAATTGGCCGAGAAGCTCGCATTGCAATTATTTTCAGATCCTTTTTTGTTTTATTTGCTAAATTAATCCAGTCAATGTGCCAAATATTTTGCGAAACCGCCAAACTCTGGGGAAAAAATTTATTATATTTAATTTAACGAGTATTTTAATTTATTAAAAAAATTTCATTTATTTTATTTTATTTATTGAAATGCGTAGCAGTAAAATAATAAATTATTAATAATAATTGATAATTGTTTAACTTAATTTAATTTAAGTAATGAAAAATAAAATAATTTAATTTATATTCGTTAAATCAAATAAATAAATAATTAGAAAATTACTAAAATAATTAATTATTGTTAATAATTAATAATAATAATAATAATAATAATAATAATAATAATAATAATTTTATTTTATATTATTAATTCGATTATTCTTTGTCTCATTATTTAATATGTAAAGCGCCAACCTTTTCAATTAATTTCTCTCCATATAAAGTGTATAAAAATATTTGAATAATAATTGCGCACAAATATATCAAAAATATTCCAGATCCTACAGTAATTGTTGATAATTGAAAAATAATGGCACATAATCCTGCCATGGAAGCAAAAAATTGGACAAAAATTATAATACTATATAAATCATTCAATTTTTCTCCCAGTCTGTAAATAATTTTTTTTTAATCGTTACCTTGAAAGAAAATTTCAAATTAATAACATTGTTTGAAAAATAAAAAAAAAGAATGGAATAAAAATAGTAAATAAATAAGAACGTAATAACAAATAAATATTAATAAATAAGTAATTAATAAATAATAAATAAATAAATAATTAATAAATAATAAATAAATAATTAATAAATAATAAATAAATAAAAAAAATAAAAAAGTAATATTAATAATAATAATAAATGAAATAAATACAATGAATTCGTTCTACTAACGCAAATAAATAATTATGATGTTCGACGCAATTCCTGATTATCTTTGATTCCATTTGATATTTAACATATTCGGGATAATTTTCCAATTGTTTTTTAAATGACAATAGATTTAAACGATGTAACATTATATCTAATTGGCCACCAATTTGGAGTATAATTAACATAGCAAAACATTCACTCGCTATTGTTGCCATTGCTGTCATAATTAATGCAAAAGTTTGATATAAATGTGTTAGGGAACAAATAAGTTTTGACTTATTAACATTGAAAGGAATCCATGAATTAAACATCAATGACACATTGCCCTTTTTTTCAAATAATGTCAAAAATATTAAACTTGCACTTGTATTTACAATTATCTGAAAAATGATAGTATTTCTCCTATAACAATATAAACAAATTTGTCACTTTTTCCTTAAAAATTGCGTTATTTTTTTTAATAATTTTGTTTAGAATTAAAAAATAATTTCTAAAATTGACCAATTTTCTTTAAACATAAATTTATTAAAATGTTTACAAATTTTATTTAGTGACTCACTTTTTGCTTTTGAATTAGTAAGTTTTACTAAGAAATACTAATTTCTACTAATTTGTTAGTAAAATTTATTTTTAGTAGTAATTTCTAGTAATTTGTTAGTAAAATTTATTCTTAACAATAATTTTAATTATTTTGTTGGTAAAAATTATTTTTGACAATAATAATTAATTAATAACAATAATAATAATAATAATAATTTTTTTATTTTTTATTAAATTATTAGTAATATTGTTTTTAGTAGTAATTTCTACTAATTTGTTAGTAAAATTTATTTTTGACAATATTATTAGTAAAATTATATTTTAATAGTAACATCTACTAATTTATTAGTGAAGTTTATTTTTAATAGTAATTTCTAATCATTTATTATTAAAAATATTTTTTAAAACCAATATCAATCTAGTGTGTTAGGAAAATTGATTTTTAAAAGTATTTTTATCTGATACATTAAAAAAATTGATTATTAATAGTAATTTCAAACTAATTTATTAGTAAAATCTCCGAATTAAAATTTAAAAGCAGTTTTTAAGTAAAAAAAGTTTTTAGTAAAAAAAATGTTGCTAATTTAAATGTAAAAAGTTCTGGGAAAAAATATTGACAAAATATAAAGTCAATGTTAAAAAAAAAAATAATTATGAAAAAAAAGAAGAAACATAGTTTAATTAGAGAAAATTTAAATTATTTTAAAAAGACAATTTTTTATAAACTTGAATTAGAGACTGACTTTTTGCTTTTGAATTTGTAAATCTTAGAAATAAATTCTAATTTCTACTAATTTGTTAGTGGAATTTATTTTTAACAGTAATTTCTACTAATTTATCAGTAAAAATTATTTTTACCACCAATTTTCACTAATTGGTTACTAAAACTTATTTTTACACTAACTTTTACTAGTTTATGAGTAAAATTTATTTTTACAGTATTTTCTTTTCTACTAAGTTATGAGTAAAATTTATTAATTGAAAAGCAAAAAGTCAGTCGTTAATCTAATCCAATTAGTAAAAAAAAATTACGAATTTAAATTTAGAGTGTTCGTAGATAAAAAAAATTGTCATTATAAAAAATAAATATTAAAAAAATAGAAATAAGAAAGAAAAAGAGAATTAGTTTAATAAGAAAAAATGTCAATTGTTTAAAAAATAAAATATTAATTAATTATTTACCTGCATGTTTTCGAAACATCTTGCAATATTTTTACTTCATAATTGTCTCGAGGTTGACAAATTCTCTCAAAAAATAAACTATGCAACTCGATGACAATCTTATTTTTAATTGTAAAACTGATAATTTTCACTAAAATTGCAAACGACGCTGAAAAATAGAAGAGAGTTTTCGTAAAATTATCCACGTTATTAATTACCTGCAGAAGATGTATAAAGAAGGAAAATACAAAAATAGAATAAAGAGTTATATTGAAAATAGAATAAATTTTGTAGAAGAATATTTTCCATCTTTTATCCGTCGATGCGAGTTTCCACATTCCAAAAACTCGTAATATTGTAAATAACATTTCTCCAGTAAACATTGTAAAAGAAAAAAATTTAACAAATTCGATTTGAAAAATTGTTTTTCCAGCTTTGGAGTATTTCGAGTCACTCTCTTTATTCAATAAAATAGAAGGGAATTCAAAAGTTCTTTTACGTTCCACTTTTGCATATCGTATGACTTTACAATATCTCTCATCATTTTGTCTTCGAATCGCATTTTCACTTTTAGATTTATAAATAATTCCTTTACTGATGGGAATAGTTTTCTTGTGCTTATTATTGTAGCAAAATTGTGTGCAATAAAAGGGGTCGATCGCGTGAATTGTCATGAGAAACGGAGACGATTAAATAAATTATTATCGCATTTTGCATTCGAAGACAATTTCCCTTTTATTTTTATTAAAAATGTATACAAGTTGGGCAATGTATTTTGTGTCATATGAAGGTAGAAATATTGTAGGACAAAACTTATTACTTTAGTTCTAGACAAGAAGGCGATTACTTTGAATTTTTCTTATTTTCCTAGAACTAAAAATTGAAAATTATATCAATGTTATAAAAACGTTAAAAAATGTTAAAAATTTAAAAAAGGATAATTAATAGTGAAAAATTTGCAAATATTTAAAATCAATGGCGTTAAAGAAAAAAGCAGAGATGTTTTATATTTCATATAAGTTAACGTTGTCAGTAAATAATTTTTAGTGAGAAATTTTACTATTTTTCTTTTAGTAGTAAAAGAGAATTTCTCTTTGAATTTAAATCAGGGAAAAATTGAGCTACTAATTCATAATATTAAGAATTTAGTAAGAATTTCGTAAGAATTTAGTAAGAATTTAGTAAGAATTTAGTAAGAACTTAGTAAGAATTTAGTAAGAATTTAGTAAGAATTTTTTAAAACTAATTTTTTGTTATTTTTTCCAGTAAAACTAAAAGGAAACTTAAACAACTAAAAAGAAGAAAAGTTTCTTTTCTTTTTAGTAATAAAAACTAGTTTTTTTTGAAAAACTATTAAAAAAGGAAAAAAATCGATCTACTGAATAATAAATTATTTAATAATTAGGTAATAAATTAATTAAGTTTTTCTTAATTTTTTTTGTAATAATTCTTTATTCAGTTAATAGAAAATATTTTTCTAAAAATTATTAAACATTCGTACTAATTGTAAAATAAACTAAATTTTATTCTGAAGTCAAAATTCGAGAAAGGATGATAATGACCATAATTAATAATTAATTTTTTTTACAAAATATTAAGATTATTCCATTTTTCATTGGAAGTATTTGATACTACTTGCGGTATTAATTGCTTCCTTTCCAATTACGAAGTGTTTGTCAGTAAACTATAAATAGAATAGGATGATTTAAGCACCTGGAAAAGTAATTTGATTATTAATTTATTGAATAATGTGAATCATTGTTATTTTGTAGAGAAAATTTTTATTAATACAATTTTTTTTACTATTCCTATGTTATTAATACGTCAGCTTATTAAAATATTTGTTATTTTTTAACTTTTAATTAAAAATACTTGTAAGATTATGAATATAAATAATAAAATTGTATAAATTTAAATAAAATTAAAATATTAATATTAATTTATTATAAATAATTTATTATAAATAATTTATTATAAATAATAAAATTTTTAAAATTTATTTTACTTTTAAGAAATATTGAAAAAGAAATTAAAAATAAGTAAATTTCGTAATCTAGTTTGTTAAAATTTCAAAATAGTTGAATTATTAAAATTAGTTTTAGAAAAAAATAATAATTATAATTATACAAAGAAAATATTAAAATTAAATACGAACTTTGACAAATGTGCTAATAGACATAATAATTACAGAAGAGCCAGTCAGTTGAATTGGTCGAGAAGCTCGCATTGCAATTATTTTCAGATCCTTTTTTGTTTTATTTGCTAAATTAATCCAGTCAATGTGCCAAATTTTGTGCGAAACCGCCAAACTCTAGGTAAATAATTTATTGTATATAATTTAACGAGTATTTTAATTTATTAAAAAAATTTCATTTATTTTATTTCATTTATTGAAATTTGAAAAATAATTAATTATTAATAATAATTGATAATTCTTTAATTAAATTTAATTTAACTATAATTAAAATTCAATTAATTCAATGTAATTTATTTTGATGAATTTAAGTAAAATTTAATTAATTAAATAAGTAATTAAAAAATTACTAAAATAATTAATTATTATTTATTAATATTTAATTGTAATTATTAACTAATAATAATAATTATTTCATTTAATTTTATTTTGACTCATTATTTAATATATAAAGCGCCAACCTTTTCAATTAATTTCTCTCCATATAAAGTGTATAAAAATATTTGAATAATAACTGCGCACAAATACAGCAAAAATATTCCAGATCCTACAGTAATTGTTGATAAT
Source organism: Leptopilina drosophilae (assembly GCA_032873175.1). Lineage (NCBI taxonomy): Eukaryota > Metazoa > Arthropoda > Insecta > Hymenoptera > Figitidae > Leptopilina > Leptopilina drosophilae. The sequence goes on from CM065480.1 coordinate 52,657,935, forward strand.
TGAAAAATAATGGCACATAATCCTGCCATGGAAGCAAAAAATTGGACAAAAATTACAATACTAAATAAATCATTCAATTTTTCTCCGAGTCTGTAAATAATTTTTTTTTTAATTGTTACCTTGAAAGAAAATTTCAAATTAATAAAATTTTTTAAAGAATAAAAGAAAAAGAATTGAATAAGATCAGTAAATAAATAAATAAGTAATAATATAAATAATAAATAAATAATAAATAATAAATAATCAATAAATAATAAATAAATAATAAATAAATAATAAATAAATAATAAATAAATAATAAATAAATAATAAATAAATAATAAATAAATAATAAATAAATAATAAATAATAAATAAATAATAAATAAATAATAAATAAATATTAAATAAATAATAAATAAATAATAAATAATAAATTAGTAATAAATAAGTAATATAAATAATTAATGAATAAAGAAATAATACTAATAATTAATAAATAAAAAAAATTGTTAATAATAAATTAGTAATAAATAAGTAATATAAATAATTAATGAATAATGAAATAATACAAATAATTAATATATAAAAAAAATCGTTAATAATAAATTAGTAATAAATAAGTAATATAAATAATTAATGAATAAAGAAATAATTCAAATAATTAATAAATAAAATAAATTGTTAATAATAAATTAAATTAATAAATACAATAAATTTTGTTCTACTAACGCAAATATGTAATTATGATGTTCGACGCAATTTCTAATTATCTTTGATTCCATTCGGTATTTAATAAATTCGGGATAATTTTTTAATTCTTTGAAAGACAGTAGATTTAAACGATGTAGCATTATATCTAATTGTCCACCAATTTGTAGAACAATTAACATGGCGAAACATTCACTCGCTATTGTTGCCATTGCTGTCATAATTAAGGCAAATGTTTGATACAAATATGTTAAGGAAAAAATAAGTTTCGACTTGTTGACATTAAAGGGAATCCAAGTATTAAATATCAACGATACATTCCCCTTTTTTTCAAACGATGTCAAAAATAAGAAACCTGCACTTGAATTTATCATTATCTGAAAAATGATGGTATTTATCCTATATGGATATATAAACGAACTTGTCACTTTTTCCTTAAAAATCGCGTTATTTTTTTTTTAATAATTTTGTTTAGAATTAAAAATAAAATATAATTTATTAAAATTGAACTATCTTTTTTAAATTTAAATTTGTTAAAATGTTTTCAAATTTAATTTAGTTAGTCACTTTTTGCTTTTAAATTAGCAAGTTTTACTAATAAATACCAATTTCTACTGATTTGTTAATAAAATTAATTTTTAGTAACAATTTCTACTAATTTGTTAGAAAAATTTATTCTTAACAATAATTTTGACTAATCTATTAATAGAATTTGTTTTTAACAATAATTTCAATTACTTTGTTGGTAAAAATTATTTTTGACAATGGTAATAATTAATAATAATATTAATAATTTTTTATTTATTTATTTTTTATTAAATTATTAGTAAAATTGTTTTTCGTAGTAATTTTTTCTAATTTGTTAGTAAAATTTAATTTTAACAATAATTTTGACTAATTTATTAATAGAATTTGGTTTTAACATTAATTTCTATTAATTTGTTAGTAAAATTTATTCTCAACAATAATTTTGACTAATTTAATAATAGAATTTGTTTTTAACAATAATTTCTATTAATTTGTTGATAAAAATTTATTTTGACAGTAATAATAATAATTAATAATAATAATAATAGTAATAATAATAATAATAACAATTTTTATTTATTTTTTTTTATTAAATTATTAGTAAAATTGTTTTTAGTAGTAATTTCTACTAATTTGTTAGTAAAATTTATTTTTAACAATAATATTGACTAATTTATTAACAGAATTTGTTTTTAACAATAATTTCTATTAACTTGTTAATAAAATTTATTTTTAGTAGTAATTTCTACTAGTTTGTTAGTCCAATTTATTCTTAATAATAATTTTGACTAATTTATTAATAGGATTTGATTTTAATACTAATTTCTATTAATTTGTTAGTAAAATTTTTTTTGACAGTATTTTCTACTAATTTGTTAATAAATTTGTTTTTGGTAGCAATTTCTACTAAATTGTTAGTAAATGTTATTTTTAACAATAATATTTACTATTTTACTAGTAGAATTTGTTTTGAACACTAATTTCTATCAATTTGTTAGTAAAATTTATTCTTAACAATAATTTTGACTAATCTATTAATAGAATTTATTTTTATCAATAATTTCTATTACTTTGTTGGAAAAAGTATTTTTGACAATAATAATAATTAATAATAATAATAATTTTTTTTTATTTATTTTTATTAAATTATTAGTAAAATTGTTTTTAGTAGTAATTTCTACTAATTTGTTAGAAAAAGTTATTTTTAACAATAATTTTGACTAGTTTATTAATTGAATTTGTTTTTAATACTAATTTCTATTAATTTGTTAGTAAAATTTTTTTTTTTGACAGTATTTTCTACTAATTTGTTAATAAATTTGTTTTTGGTAGTAATTTCTACTAAATTGTTAGTAATATTTATTCTTAACAATAATTTTGACTAATCTATTAATAGAATTTGTTTTTAACAATAATTTCAATTACTTTGTTGGTAAAAATTATTTTTGACAGTATTTTTTACTAATTTGTTAATAAATTTGTTTTTAGTAGTAATTTCTACTAAATTGTTAGTGAAAGTTATTTTTAACAATAATATTTACTATTTTATTAGTAGAATTTGTTTTGAACACTAATTTCTATTAATTTGTTAGTAAAATTGATTTTTTATAGAAATTTCTAGTAATTTATTAGTGGAGGTTTTTTTTTAAATAGTTTTATTAATTCTTCTATTAATTTATCAGTAAAATTTATTTTTAATACTATTTTATATTAATTTGTTAGTAAAATTTATTTTTATTTTTTAATAATAATTTTTACTAATTTATTATTGAAATTTATTTTTAATCGTAATTTTTACTAATTTATTATTGAAATTTATTTTTAATCGTAATTTTCACTAATTTATTATTGATAATTTATTTTTAATCATAATTTTTACTAATTTATTATTGTAATTTATTTTTAATCGTAATTTTTACTGATTTATTATTGAAATTTATTTTTAATCGTAATTTTTACTAATTTGTTATTGTAATTTATTTTTAATAGTAATCCTTAGTAATTTATTATTAAAATTACGGAATTAAAATGCAAAAAGTCAGTTGTTAATCTAATGAAATTGGTTAAAAAAAATTGCTAATTTAAATTTAGAGACTTAGTGGAAAAAATATTGTCAATACAAAAAGTGAAAATTAAGAAAAAGTAAAAGTAATTACGAATTGAAGAGAAAATTAGTTTAGTTAGAGAAAATGTAAATTATTCAAAAAATAAAATGATTTATAGAATAAAATATTAATATTAATTATTTACCTGCATGTTTTTGAAATATCTCGCACTATTTTCAATTCATAATTGTCCCGAGGTTGGCAAATTTTCTTCAAAAACAAACTATGCAACTCGACGACAGTCTTATTTTTCATCGTGAAACTGATAATTTTCACTAAAATAGCAAACGACGTGGAAAAGTAGAAGAGAGTTTTCGTAAAATTATCCACATTATCAATCATCTGCAGAAGATGTATAAAAAAGGAAAATACAAAAATAGAATAAACTGTTAAATTAAAAGTAGTATAAATTTTATAGAAGAAAATTTTCCATTTTTTTTCTGTCGACGCGAGTTTCCAAATTCCAAAAACTCGGAATATTGTAAATAATATTTCTCCAGTGAACATTATAGTAGAAAAAAATTTAACAAATTCGTTTTGAAAACGATTTTCCTGCCTCGAAGTATTTCGAGTCTCTCTTTATTCAGTAAAATAATGGAAGGGAATTTAAAAGTTCTTTTACGTTCCTCTTTTGTATATCGTATGACTTTACAATATCTCTCATCATTTTGTCTTCGAATCGCATTTTCACTTTTAGATTTATAAATAATTCCTTTACTGATGGGAATAGTTTTCTTGTGCTTATTATTGTAGCAAAATTGTGTGCAATAAAAGGGGTCGATCGCGTGAATTGTCAAGAGAAACGGAGACGATTAAATAAATTATTATCGCATTTTGCATTCGAAGACAATTTCTCTTTTATTTTTATTAAAAATGTATACAAGTTGGGCAATTTATTTTGTGTCTTATGAAGGTAGAAATATTGTAGGACAAAAATTATTATTCTAGTTCTAGACAAGAAGGTGATTACTTTGAATTTTCCTTATTTTCCTAGAACTAAAAATTGAAATTTATATGAATGTTATGAAAATGTTTAAAAAATAATGTCGAAAGTGATTTACATGGCACACGTTAAATTATACACTGAATAGCTGGATTTTAAAACCTGAAAGAAAAATTTTTCATTACTAGAATTAAATTACTATTAAATTCATTACTATTCTTACTAAGAAAAAAAAAGAAAGTTACAAGTTAAAAAGTTACAAAGTTACAAAAAGAAAGTTTTTCAAAAGAAGTTAAAAGAATAGAAAAAATATTTTTTTCTTGAATTAAATTTCCATGGGTAAGAAAATACTAACTTTAACAAATGTGGCGAGTGACATTTCACTAACAATTGAACCAGACATTTTTATTGGTTTACCACCTCGAATCATTATTATCGTGAGATCCTTTTTTGTCTTATTTGACAAATTCACCCAGTCAATGTGCCAAATTTTATGTGAAATCGCCAGACTCTGTGTTACAATTCAAAATTTATTTAGTTATTTTTTTTTTGTTTATTACTTTAAATTACTGTATGAATTTTTTTATTTTTATAAAAGTTTATTTACTTTTTCTACTTTCAAATTTGGTTCTTTATAATCAAAAATTTATACATTTTATTATTTTCTAACTTTCTTTTTTTAATGATAGAACGTCCAACGTCCTTCCGGCAGGACCAAAAAGACTCAGGTGAGTCCGTCCGAAATCGCTAAATAAAACTAACATGGATTGACATAAACAAAAAGTAAAATATATCGTTGGAAAGGTGATGAAACAAGCTTTCAGCGCATGTAAATGTCGAGCTCGTAAGTTCAAACCGAAGAGCAGGGTAGCTTAAAGAAGTTAAATTTTCTAAAACTTCATATAATTTTTAGTCACAAAATGATGGAACCCGGTCCTGCCGGCAGGATGCTTTTCGCTTTGTTTAAAAGGCTACCAAGCCTAGGCATATAAATTTAGAAATTTGATATTTACATCATTGGAAAGCTTGTTTCATTACCTTTTCAACGATATATTTGTTTTTGTTTTTATCTGCTTCCATATTAATTTTATAAAGAAAATTTGAAGAGAGTTTTTATTCAATTGGCCGCAATTTTGCTGATTAACATTAAAAATGAAATTTTTTCAAATTAAACAAATAGGTTTCATTCTTTGAACGTTTCTGAAGAAAAAGAGACTAGACCGGCCAAAATATATTAATTTTTGTGGATTTTACATTAAATTTACGAAAAAATGTTTTTTTTTTATTTTTTATAAGCAGCAAGTTTGAGGGCTTTGAAAAATGGTTTAATATTATTATTTTAAAAAGTCAAATATATGGATTTTTTCGTCTTTTCGTCTACTTTAATCCCAAGAAGTTCCGAAAAAGAAAAATTGAATTCTCTTTTTTTAAAAGCCTTATTTTCGGAACATCCTTCCGGCAGGACGGGCGCTTGGACGTTCTATCATTAACGTATTTTAAATTTACGTTGGCGAACAACAATTTCTGAAGAAAAATATTTTTTTGAGAAAATTTTTTAGAATTTTCGGCATTTTCGTACATAAAATAGTACGTTGAATTTAGATGATTTAGAAAAAAAATATTTGTGAAGAAAAATTTTTATTCTTTTTAGTAGGAAAATATTTTTTTTTGATCGTTGATTATGAACGTTGCGAACTTCAGCGACGTTTGAATTTCGAATATTTGATTTTTTATTGAAATATTTTGAATTTTTAATATTAAACATTTTATTGTCAATGTTAAATTTTTTGGAATTTTTTATATTTAGTTTCATATTTCATATTTCATTTTATATTTATTTTTGACTTTAATTTTTTATTTTATGTTTGACTTTGATTTTTAATTTTATTTTTTATTTTATTTTTAATTTTATTTTTAATTTTATTTTTAATTTTATTTTTAATTTTATTTTTAATTTTATTTTTAATTTTATTTTTAATTTTATTTTTAATTTTATTTTTTATTTTATTTATTTTTTTATTTTATTTTTTATTTTATTTTTTATTTTATTTTTTATTTTATTTATTTTTTTTATTTATTTTTTTTTTATTTTATTTTTTAATTTATTCTTTACATTAAAAATTAGACATAATTTAATTTCACATACCCCTTCAATAAGTTTCTGTCCATGAAAGCTGTAGAGAAAAATTTGAAACAAAATTGAACTCAAGTAGATGAAAAATAACCAACTTGTTTGATTGTTTTTATCAATTTTCGACACTTGGTAAATAATGGCAAAAATTCCTGCCATCGATGCAAAAAACTGAATGAAAATAACAAAACCGAAAAGTTGATTAAGTTTATGACCAAGGCTGCAAAGAAAGAAAATATTTTCTCGTATTTTTTTATTCATTACTGTCACTGTAAATTTTTTTTTTTTTTGATTTAGAAAAACTCACTCGTATATATAATTGTGATGAGTGACGCAATCTTTAACAATTTTCGATTCGTATCGAAGAATTTGAAGTTTTGATGAATTTTTCTTAAATCCCGTTGACAGTAAACTCAAACGATGAATTATTATATCCAATTGTCCTCCAATTTGTACAATTATTAACATAACAAAACACTCAATCGACGCCGTTGACATGGCCGTCATCCAAACGGCATAAGTCTGATACAAATATGTTGAAAAAAATATGAATCTCGATTTATGAATATTGAAAGGAAGCATCACGTCGAAGAGAAGGGAAAATTTTCCACTTTTTTCTATTGATGAGAAAAATAATAATGAAGTCGTGGAAGCCATCATTAGGTGGAAAACAATGCTATTTATCCTATTTAGTGGCAGAATTCATAAATAGTAGTAAGAATTACAATAATAATAATAATAATAATAATAATAATATTAAGAACAATAATAATAATAATAATAATAATAATAATAATAATAATAATAATGATAAAAATAACAATAATAATATTTTTCAATATTAAATTATTAATATCAATATTATTACCGATTTTTATTATTTTCTAATTGCTTTTAGTCATAAAGAAAATTTATGTGATTTAAAAAAAAATTTATTTGCTAAGAGTACATTGAAATTAAAAATTATTTGATTCAAATAAAAATTATTTGATTCAAATAAAAATTATTTAATTTTAAATAAAAATTATTTGATTCATGTAAAAATTACTTTGCTTCATGTAAAAATTACTTGCTTCAAGTAAATATTTATTTAATGATAGTCAAATAATCGATTATTTGAATTAAAAAAAAATCCATTGTAAATAATTTTTTTATAATACACAAGTCAATGTTTATTTGGAGAAAATAAATTGTTTTTTCCAGCGCAGTAAATAAATGTCAAGCAAATAAATAAATGAAAGAATAAAATAAGAATTGAAAGTTGGAAAATTGTTAATAACATGAACTTATTTTATTTATTTGATAAAATAAAAAAAGTAAATAAAAGTAATTATAAATATACGTAAAAAATAAAAAACTAAAGTAGACTAAGCAAAAAAAAGATGACTTTAATTTTTAAAATTACTGAATAAAACGAATAAATCGAAAATACAACTAAATAAAAATATTTGAAAATAAAAACTAATAAAATAATAAAATAATAAAAATAATACACTAAAAAAAATTTATTTTACTCAAATAACCGATTATTTGATAATAGTCCAATAATCGGCTATTTGAATCAAATAAATTTTTTTCCAGTGTAATAATAATAACAATATAATAATAATAGTAGTAAAAATATAAAGAAGCAAAATAAAATTGCATTAGTGAAAATTTTCTTTCATTAAATCAAGAATTAATATTTTTAAAAACTAAATACCTGCATTTTCGTGATATATTTTGCAAAATCTTCAATTCGTAAACATCCCGCGGTTGACAATGTTTATTCGTAAAAATTGCGTGCAATTCGATGACATAATTGTTTTTCACCAAAAAACTGACGATTTTGATGAAAACTGCAAATACGCCAGAAAAATAAAACAATGTTTGTGTAAATTTATCCGCATTTTTACTAACGTAAAATAATTGTATAAATAGTGAAAATGTGAATGTCAAATGAATTGTCACGTTGAAAATCGTAAAAATATTGTAGAAGGAAATTTTCCACTTTTCATTAAAGGACGACGGTCGCCATAGGCCGAACAATTTAAATATTGTGAACAAAAATTGTCCGGTAAACATTTTTCTATTTTTTTCGTAGTTGAAGGAAATTATTACTTCGTATAAAAATCGTCGTTCTTTTTATAAAGAAAATTATTTTTTTACCATTAAAAAAAGAGTAAATTTAATATTATTTTGTAATCATTAATTTTTTTTATAATAGTAAGAAAGTATATTTAATTTTTTTTGCGACAATTAATTTTCTTTATGGTAGAAAAAGAGTAAACTTAATTTTTTTGTAACAATTAATTTTTTTTATAATAGTAAGAGAGTAAATTAAATTTTTTTTGCAACAATTAATTTTTTTATAATAGTAAGAGAGTAAATTTAATTTTTCTTGCAACAATTAATTTTTTTCTAGTAGTAAGAGAGTAAATTTAATTTTTTTTGCAACAATTAATTTTTTTATAATAGGAAAAGAGTAAATTTAATTTTTCTTGCAACAATTAATTTTTTTATAATAGTAAGAGAGTAAATTAAATTTTTTTTGCAACAATTAATTTTTTTATAATAGTAAAAGAGTAGATTTAATTTTTTTTGGAACAATTAATTTTTTGATAATAGTAAAACAGTAGATTTAATTTTTTTTGCAACAATTAATTTTTTTCTAATAGTAAGAGAGTAAATTTAATATTTTTTGCAACAATTAATTTTTTTACAATAGTAAAAGAGTAAATTTATTTTTTTAATAATGGAACTTTGTGTTTAAAGTCCGTTTGCTCTTTTGTCGTTTGTCATCTATTGACATCTGAGTCTTTCCCTTCAATTCACATATTTTCTTCCCTCGATTGAAATATTTATGAAATAATTCCTTTTCTGTTACATTATTCTCGTCGTGTAAAGTATATTTTATTTCGAAAAGGAATTATTCTTAACTGGGGAATTTATGATTTATTAGTCAATTTTCCGTTCGACGACAATATTCTGTTAATTTTTTATTCATAAACATAAAAGCGAGGGAGAATTTTACGAAAACAGAGGAGATGCACTTATTGGATTATTTATTGTTCAAGTCTTCGATGAATAGCTTTATATTTCTCGAGACAAATTAATTAAAGTGAATATAGAAAAATTTTCCATTATTCAATTTATCCAAGTTTCAACAATAGGTATTTTGTATTTTACGAAAAAAAACAATTTTACATTTTAATAACATTCATAATTTTTTACTCTTAAAATATGTATAATTGATGAAAATTATTATCTAATGTTTAAATATTTAAAAATTTTGTTCAAATTATTATTCTTTGTAGCTTAAGTAGTAAAGAATTTTTATTTATAATTATATTCTTAACACTTTTTTTTGCAATACAATTAACAATTTGAAACAATTGTAAATTTTGTTAGCAAAAATACATTTCTACTTTTGGAATCATTTTTTTAAAAACTTTCGATTAGATTGTAAAATTAATATTATTAAATACTAAATTAATATTATTAAGTACTAAATGAATATTTTTAATTACTAAATTATTAATTAATTATTAAACATAAATATTTAAATAATAATAATAATAATAATAATAATAATTCAAAAATGTAATAATAGTTAAAAATAATAATGTCAAAAATTAGGAAAAAATATTAACAAGAAAAATAAATGTAAATGATAAGAATAGAAATAAACAATAATTGGAGAAGTTTTAAAAAATTTATTTTTATTTAAATTTATTAACAATTTATTAAAATTCGTTAAAATTTATTAAAATTTACTATTGAATGCAAAATAATACCTTTAATTTAATTTGCTCTCCAAAGTAACTGTATAAAAAAATTTGCATCATTATTGATGTTATCAAAAACATTAAGGCCCAGTACTTTGGATCGTTGCTGGAAACCTTTGTCAATTGAAACGTCGCCGAACATAAACTTATCATCGATGAAAAAAATTGTACAAAAATCATTGATCCAAATAATTTATTTAAATTGTCAACTATTCTGCAAAAGAATGTTTTTAATTAATGTTTAAAAACCAAAAAAAAAACAAGAGAAAAATTTAATTTCTAAATAAATTTTCAATTTTTTTTAAACATACTTTAAATAATTATTTACTATATTTATTCTTGTAATATATTTACAATTTTTTGAATAAAACGTTTATGTAAATTAATTAAATAATAAAAATGGTATAAAATAAAAAATTTTTTTTGAACTGCAATAGATAAATTTTAATTTACAACTTACAATTTTTTAAATAAAACATTTTATGTAAATTAATGAAATAATAAAAATTGTATTAAATTTTTTTTTAACTGCAATAGATAAATTTTAATTTTTTTTTAAATTTTGAAAAATTATATTATTATATTGTAAATAATATTGGGGATGAAAAATTTTCGAAACTTACGAGAAAACGTGTAAGTGAAGTTAAATTATGTAAACAATTTAATATTGTCATTTCAACAGTCTCAAAGTTGGTCATATGCGATATAATGAAGTCTACAAAATTTTTATGATTTCTATGTTCTTATTGTTAGCTATTTTTTAAAAACCTTTCAATAAATTGTACGCAGTATACGTTGATTTCACTACCTGAAAAAATAAAATACAACAACATATGTAAATCATATTTTTAGAAACAATTTTTGTGACAAAAGTTTAGTTTCAAATTATTATTAAATTAATTTGAAACTAAAATTTAGTTTCAAATTAACTACAAATTAATTTCAAACTAAAATTTACTTTCAAATTAACAGCAAATTAATTTCAAACGAAAATTTAATTTCAAATTAATTGGAAAATAATTCAAAACACAATTTTAGATTCAAATTGGAAAATATTGAATTTTTCAAATTAATTTCAAAATAAAATTAAGTTTCAAATCATTTTGAAATTAATTTAAAACTAAAATTTAGTTTCCAATTAATTCACAAATTAATTTCAAACTCAAAATTAGTTTTAAGTTACTTTAAAATTAATTTCATAAACTAAAAAAAATTTTTTTTTAATTTTAGTTTAGTAATTAAACCTAAAAAATTAAAATTAAAATTAAAAATTTACAAACATGAACAAATGTGTCTATCGACATGACGATTATTTTGCAGCCCGTAAATGTCATTGGCTTTGAAGCACGAATCATAATTGTGATTAAATTTCTTTTTGTTTTATTCCCTATGAATACCCAGTGAATTCCATAGATGCCATCTATTAATTTTATACTCTATTTTAAGTGAAGTAATTCCATTATTTTGATTTAATTTTCATACTGGCAAATATATAATAAATAATAATAAAATAAATGACAAATAAATAATAAAAATAGTTTATAGGAAATTTTACCAAGTCCAAAGTAAATTTTACTTACTTTTACTGAATTTCACTTCGGATTTAGTAAAATTCGTGGTATTTTTAATTTTTTAATTTTAAATGAAAGCAGTGTTTAAAAAAATTTTTTTGAAATAAAATCGGGAAAAATTGCAGACTAGGAAAAATGATTTTGCTAATTTTTTGCAACTTTAAATTTTAAAATTTCTTTAAAGTTAATTAAAAAAAATTTTTTTTTTAATACTATTTTAATAAAAAATTTATTTTAAAATATTTTTAAGAAAAATAAAGTACCTTGGATCGAATTTTTTCTCCAAAATAACTGTAGAGAAACATTTGCAGTAATGTGCACATGAGAAGAAAAATTAATATCCAATATTTCAGATCGTCTTGAGAGATTTTTGTTAATTGATACGTGGCCGAACCTATACTTATCATTGATGAAAAAAATTGAACGGAAATCATTGATCCAAATAATTTATTCAAATTTTCTCCTATTCTGTAAATTTTTATTTAAATTTTAAAATAATGTTTGGAAATAAATTTTAAAAATCAATATTTTTTTAAAAGCTTTGAATTATATTTCAATAAAAGACAAACAAATTAATTTGAAAATATTTATATTCAATAAATATTTATTTATTTTAAATAAATATTTAGTTTTTTAATTCTAAAAAATTAAAAAATATTTTATTTATAAAATTTTTAAAAATTACTATAAACTTAAAATTCATTTTCTAACGGGGTCTTTTTTTGTTTTTTTTACTTTCTTTTCCCCATTGGTGTGAAATAAAATTTTTCTCTGAGTATAAACATTTTTTTTTATAATTTATATTAAAATAAAATTTTTATTATAAATTTTCTATTGTAAACTTTTTATTGCAAATTTTTTATTGACCTAAGTTTAAATTAAAATTTTAATTTAAACTAATTTAATAATTAATTTCATTAATTTAAGTTTAATTTTTTTATAGTTAATTAATTTTATAGTATTATTTTTATTGTATTTTTTAATAGTTAATTATTTTTCTTGTGTTTTTCTATAATAAACAATAGTTTATTTTTTTCTCATTGTACTATTTTTTTATTGTAAATTTTCTATTGCATCTTTTTTATTATAATTTCTATATATTTTATTTTTTCTCTGTATTTTTTATAGGTAAATTATTTTTCTAATATAATAAAAGAAATAAATCAACAAGAGATTGAATAAAAAATTTTTACTCACAAAAAAATGTGCGTATGAAGTTGAACAACGTCCTTAATAATTTTCTCCTCATAATGAAGAGTGGAAAATTGTGATTGATGATTTATTGTAGAAATTTGCGAGAGATAATTTAATCGATGAATGAGAATTTCATATTGCGAACAAAGTTGCAAAATTATCACTAAAGCTAAAGTTTCGACTGAACTTGTTACGCAGGCCGATAAAATTGCAGCTGCACCCTCGTGAATGCACGATAAAATATAAAATGGCCTGTAATTTATGTCGTAGGGTGTCCACATTTTAATTGGCAGGGGAAATTCACTTTTCGTCACTAGGTAACTCAGGAAAAGTGCAAGTACCGAGAAATTCATTAAAATCGTGTAAACAATCGTGTACAACCTGTATTATAACAAATTAATTGAAAACAAATTTATTATTATTTTAGTGATTTTCGTAGTGATAGTAGTTATTAATTTTTTTTAAAATTAAATTGACAACGATTTTTTTCTGTATATTTTTATTGTCGTCAATTATTTTTGTTGTATTTTTACTATTTTTACAGTCAATTTTTTTAGCCTAAACAATTTTTTTCTCTTTGAATAATTTTTATAGTGAATTATTTTTGTTGTGTTTTTACTATTTTTACAGTTCATTTTTTTTAGCCTAAACCATTTTTTTCTCTTTGCATAATTTTTATAGAAAAATTTCTTTTGTAATATTTTTACTATTTTTATTTTTTACAATATTTTTTTTTAGCCTAAACCATTTTTTTCTCTTTGCATAATTTTTATAGATAAATTTCTTTTGTAATATTTTTACTATTTTTATTTTTTACAATAATTTTTCTTCAGCCTTAACAATTTTTTGTTCTCTTTGTATTTTTTATAGTCAATTATTTTTGTAATATTTTTACTATTTTTATTTTTTACAATAATTTTTCTTCAGCCTTAACAATTTTTTGTTCTCTTTGTATTTTTTATAGTCAATTATTTTTGTAATATTTTTACTATTTTTATTTTTTACAATCATTTTTCTTCAGCCTCAACAATTTCTTTTCTCTTTGTATTTTTATAGTCAATTATTTTTGCAATATTTTTACTATTTTTACTTTTTACAATAATTTTTCTTTAGCCTTATAAATTTTTTTTCTCTTGGTATTTTTTATAGTCAATTATTTTTGTAATATTTTTACTATTTTTATTTTTTACAATAATTTTTCTTCAGCCTTAATAATTTTTTCTCTTTGTATTTTTTATTGTCAATTTTTGAGACCTCAATAATTTTTTTTCTCTTTGTATTTCTATACCTAATTATTTTTGTAGTATTTTTAGTATTTTTAGTATTTTTACTATTTTTACAGTTAATTTTTTTAACAATAAATTTTTTTTTCTTTGTATTTTTTGTAGTAAATTATTTTTGTCGTCTTCTTACTATTTTTATTTTTTTCGGTAAATTTTCTTCAGCCTTAACAATTTTTTTTCTTTTTGTATTTTCTTTTATAGTAAATTTTTGTAGCCTCAATAATTTTTTTCACATTGTATTTTCTATACTTAATTATTTTTGTAGTATTTTTAGTATTTTTAGTATTTTTACTATTTTTACTATTTTTACTATTTTGACAGTTAATTTTTTTAGCCTTAAAATTTTTTTTCTCGCTGTATATTTTTTATAGTCAATTATTTTTCTTTTTTTGTAGTATTTTTACTGTTAATTAGTTTTGAGGTACTTTTTTATAGTTAATTAATTTTATAGTATTTTTATTGTATTTTTATTGTATTTTTTTAATAGTTAATTATTTTTTTTGTGTTTTTTTATACTTAATTTGTTTTACAGTATTTTTTTAATTATTTTCATTTTAAGTTTATTTTTTGTAGTCTTAAGAATGTGGAGAATATTTACCTGCAAGAATTTGAAGTTCGTTGTTGTATTTTAAATTCAAATTCATCGCGCGGTTGGCAAAGTTCGTTTCTAAATAGATTTTTCGATTCAATGATAATTGAACGTTGCAGGAGAATGGAAATCATTTTATTGAAATTATTCATTAGAACGAGAAAATAGAAAAATGTCTCCATTTCGCCGTCAATATTTTCGAGATTTACAATAATGTACATAAAAATGGAAAAAATGAAAAAAAAGACAATTGATATTGTAAACAGTGAATATAAATTGTAGAGGAAAATTTTACTTTTCGTTTTCCACGGCACTGGCTTATAAATGCCAATTAATTTAAAGAGAAGAATTGAAATTTGGCCGATGTATAAATTATTTTTTCTATAAACAAACATTGTCTTGGTGGAAAAATATTAAATCTTCTGCCTCTAATTTTTTTCTTTCTTCTTTTTATAATTTGTAATTTTTTTTAATTTTATTTGTTTTTGTAAGTGTTTTTTTTATTTAAAAAAATTTTTTTTTGTATTTGTTATTTTTATTTTATTTAAATTTTTTTCTTTTTGTATTTGTAATTTTTATTTTATTTAATTTTATTTGTTTTCGTATTTGTTATTTTTATTAATTTATAGTTAGGATTTTATTAATTTGTAGATATAATTTTATTAATTTATAGTTACAATTTTATTAATTTGTAATTTTGTAGTTATAATTTTATTAATTTATAGTCATAATTTTATTAATTTAGTTTTTATTTTACTAACTTATATTTATAACCATATTAATTTCTATTTATAATTTTATTAATTTCTATTTGTAATTTTACAATTTTTTTTTCGAAAGTGAAAAATTTCATCAAACTACTGAAGGAATTATTTTATTTTTTTATTTTAAATTATGAACAAATAAAAAATATCAGAAGTTTACAATTATTTCCAAAGCCAATTAATTAATTTCCTCGAATTAATTAGAAAAAAATTTTTTAATTTTTATTCTACTATATTTGACTAATTAAATATCTGAGACTTTGTTTTTTCTCTCTCTCGAGGAGACTGAGGAGTATCACATGCGCTTTCCATAATAATTCTGAAAATTCTTTGCAAATACAGTTCTATTGATTTCCCGATGAATTTCTGAATATTGTTTAGCGTATGAACTTGGTGAATAATTTCTACCGTAATTTACATAGAAAATGCCATTTAACGACAATTCCCCGCTTTTCGTATAAATTTTTAATCAACATTTTATAAGAAGGGGAGAAAAGCGAGCACCATTTCTAAAAGAGGCGATATTTTTATAAATTCAAAAATAACTTACAATATTGTTGTCATCAAAACTGAATTATTATTCCGAGTGACGAAAAATCGAAAGTCCTGTCGACTAAAACTGGTTATTTTTGTTTTCTTGTTTTTACAATAATAAAAGAGGAAAATAATAAAAAATAAAGGGAAAAAAATATAAAATTGTAAAATATTAAATAAAAATATTAAATAAAGAAAATTAGAGAAAATTAAAGAAAATGAAAGAAAATTATAGAAAATTATAGAAAATTATAGAAAATTATAGAAAATTATAGAAAATTATAGAAAATTATAGAAAAGTCTTCTTGGATTTTCCAACCAAAAGAAAATTTTTTAATCTTAAAAATTTTTTGGTCCTAAAAATTTGGAGTAAAATGAGGTTTTATTAAAATAAAGTGAGTATTTTTCTCTATAGTTCATATTTCTTTTACTGAGACTGTTTTTTTAGAAACTCCTCATCAGACTATAAGCGGAATATGCAGTCTTAACAATCTGAAAGTTAAAAAAAGTTGTTATGTTACGAAATTAAAAAATAAATTTAATTTAAATACTTAATTTTTAAAATTTTATTCATAGTATTTAATTAAAAGGTAAACTAAATTATTTGTGAAATTTTGAAAATTGGATAATTAATAATAATAGATCGATTTTTGGTTTAATAATTTTGAAATAATTTGAAATTGGAAAATTATCAATTATTACCTGCACGAATGTATCTGTTGACATTATAATAATTTTGAAGCCCATAAAGGTCAAAGGTCTTGAAGCTCGAGTCATTATTAGAACCAAATCTCTTTTCGTTTCATTGCTTATGCATAACCATTTTATATCGTAAATGCTTTTCATTAGTGCGACACTCTTTGGTTCATGATTTTTGAAACAATTTAATAATAAAATAATAATAATAATAATAATAATAATAATAATAATAATAATAATAATAATAATAATAATAATAATAATAATAATAATAATAATAATAATAATAATAATAATAATAATAATAATAATAATAATAATAATAATAATAATAATAATAATAATAATAATAATAATAATAATAATTGAATATAATTAATATTTTGAAAAATAATCGTATTCTTTCAAAAAATTTTACTACAATTTTACAATTTAAAAATTAATTGAATTCTAGCGAAGAATTTTATTAAAAATTACAATTACAATATTTTTTCTTCAGCCTTAATAATTTTTTTTCTCTTTGCATTTTTTATAGTCAATTTTCGTAGCCTAAATAATTTTTTTCTCTTTGTATTTTCTATACTTAATTATTTTTGTTGTATTTTTATTTTTACTATTTTGACAGTTAACTTTTTTAGCCTTCGCAATTTTTTTCTCGTTTTATATTTTTTAAAGTCAATTATTTTTTGTTTTTTCTTTTGTAATATTTTTATTGTTAATTAGTTTTCAATTTTTTTATATTCAATTAATTTTGTAGTATTTTTATTGTATTTTTTTAATAGTTAATTATTTTTCCTGTGTTTTATTAAAGAATTTTAAAATCCTGACTAAATTCTTTACTATTTTTAAAAACGATTTAATTGTTTCCAAGAATTTATTAGAAGTTTGGAAAATGAATTAATTTTTTCGAAAAAATTGTATTAAAAAGTAAAAAATTTTACTGAAGCCTTCAGTGAAATTTTGATAAAAAATTGTCGTAATATAATTTTTATAAACGAATTGTGTCATTTCTTAAATTTTTAAAGAAAACAATTTAATATTTTACGAGAATTTTCTTCGAAATTTGGAAAATAATTGAATTTCTAAAATTATTTTACGGACAATCTTAGAAATAATTCATTTTTTGCGAAGAATGAATTTTAATATTTATAAATATAAATGAATAAAAATGTAAAAATATAAAAATATAAAAATATAAAAATTTAAAAATATAAAAATATAAATATAAAAATATAAAAATATAAAAATTTAAAAATATAAAAATATAAATGAATAAAAATATAAAAATGTAAAAATATAAAAATATAAAAATATAAAAATTTAAAAATATAAAAATATAAAAATATAAAAATATAGAAATATAAAAATTTAAAAATATAAAAATATAAATATAAAAATATAAAAATATAAAAATATAAAAATATAAAAATATAAAAATAATAAATATAAAATATAAATCTCTAAAAGAATTCTCTTTTGAAGAGAAAAAAATGCATAAAAATTGTTGCGATACAGATTTTTTTAACTCAATTTTATATTCTTAGAAAAATTGTGCTAACTGCGCATTAAATTGGAAGAAAGAAAAGTAAAAAAAATCTATTATTACGGGAGTAAAGTAGAAAATAAATCTGAAAACCAACCTTGGCCATAATTTTGTCACCAAAATAACTGTAAATATAAATTTGCAATAAAGTTGAGATTAGTAAAAATAATAAAATCCAACTTTTCGGATCGGCTATGGACAATTTTGTTAGCTGATAAGTAATTGGACATAGGCTCATTGACGATGAGAAGAATTGGAAAAATATCATCGAGCCAAATAATTTATTTAAATTGTCTCCGATTCTGTAAAAAAAAAGGAGAAAATAAGAATTACATTCTTTTTGCAATAGAAATTAGAAAAATTAATTTTTGTAAATTTTTTTTATTACAATCACGCAATTTTTCTACAACTAAAAAATTGGAGACAAATAAACGAGTGAAAATTGTTGCATTGGAATAGTTTTGATTTATTTTTTGTCTCAATTTTTTATGCCTGCGAAAAGAAACTGTGAATATAAATTCATTCATTTTTTTATTGGAAAATAATTTTTGCTGATTATTTTTTCAAAAGAATGAAAATTATTTTTTTTGTTAAAACAGAAATTGGAGAATAATATCGTGTGAAAATTATTTTTGTTTGCATTGAAATTAAAAAATAATATCGTGTGAGAATTTTTTTTTTATTAAAACAGAAAATAGAGAATAATATTGTGTAGAAATAATTTTTTTTATTAACACAGAAATTAGAAAATAATATCCTGTGAAAATTAATTTTTTTTATTAACACAGGAATTAAAAAATAATATCCTGTGAAAATTAATTTTTTTTATTTAAATAGAAAATACACGATTAATAGCGTGTGGAAATTATTTTTTTTATCAAAACAGAAGTTCGAGAATAATATCGTGTGAAAATTATTTTTATTCCAATAGAAATTTAGAAACGAATTTTGTAAAAAAAATTTTTTTTCGTATCGAATTTTTTTTTGGTGAAAATTATTTCTATTCTGCAGAATATAATTTTGAATTGTAAATTGTATTTTTATTTTTTTTTGTTCTCTTTTTTTGCAGGTGCTTACGATAAAATGTAAATGTGAAGCTTCACGAAATCTTTGATAATTTTCGATTCACAATGATGGTGATGGGGCTGAAGATTCTTCGTCAATTCTGGAAGTAAATTCAATCGATGATTGAGAATTTCATATTGAGCACAAATTTGAATTATTATTAAAAAAGCCAGGCTCTCGACAGCTGATGTTGCGCACGCTGCTAGCGATGATGATATTCCTTGATGAATGTAAGTTAAAATAAATAATGATTTTGAATTGAGATTATATGGTGTCCAGGCTTTTAGTGGTAATGTCAATTCGCCTTTTTTCGTTGGTGGAAATAGAGAAACTGATAATGCAGTGCAATTCATCAGAATTAGGTAGATGATTGTGTATAATCTATAAAAAAATTTTCACAATGATAAAAATTTAACTAAATAAATAAATAAATAAAAAATATTAAATTTATTAAAAATCACAATAATAATAATAATTATTATTATTATTATTATTATTATTATTATTATTATTATTATTATTATTATTATTATCATCATCATTTACATTATTTATGACATTTATTATTTATTTTTATTATTATTATTAATTTAAAAACATTTAAAAGTCAAAAATAAAAAAGTAATTATTAAATTATAATTGACTTTAGTCCAGTTTTTTGGCAAAAAATTTCACAAATTAAAAAATTAAAATTAGTCCATAAATTCAACTAGCAAAAATTTCATAAGAAAGTAAAAAATCGAAAATAAATTCAGAATTTAAAAAATTGAATATTAGTCAAGAAATTAAAATATCAAACATTGTTAAGAAAATAAAAAATTACTTCAGAAACTAAAAAATTAAAATTAGTCAAGAAATAAAAAAGTAACAAATTTTATAAGAAAGTAAGAAATTAAAAATTAGTTCAGAAACTAAAAAATTAAAAATTAGTCAAGAAATTAAACAGTAAAAAATTTTATAAAAATATAAACAATCGAAAATTAGTTCAGAAACTAAAGAATTAAAAATTAGACAAGAAAAAAAATATTTACAATAAAACATTTTGTAGAAAATAAAAAAATCGAAAATTAACTCAGAAACGAACAAATTAAAAATTAGTCTAGAAATTAAACAGTAACAAATTTTATAAGAAAGTAAAAAATTAAAAACTAGTTCAGAAACTAAAAAACTAAAAAGTAGTCTCGAAATTTCACAGTAAAAATTCTATAAGAAAGTAAAAAATTAAAAACTAGTTCAGAAACTAAAAAATTAAAAATTAGTCAAGAAAAAAAATTTTTTCAATAAAAAATTTTATAAAAAATAAAAAAATCGAAAATTAGTTCAGAAACTAGAGAATTAAAAATTATAGTCAAGAAATTACACAGTAACAAATTTTATAAGAAAGTAAAAAATTAAAAACTAGTTCAGAAACTAAAGAATTAAAAATTAGTCAAGAAAAAAAATTTTTACAATAAAAAATTTTATAAAAAAGTAAACAATCGAAAATTACTTCAGAAACTATAGAATTAAAAATTAGTCAAGAAATTAAAGAGTATTAAATTTTATAAGAAAGTAAAAAATTAAAAACTAGTTTAGAAACTAAAAAATTAAAAATTGGTCACGAAATTACACAATAAAAATTTTAAAAGAAAGTAAAAAATTAAAAACTAGTTCAGAAACTAAAAAATTAAAAATTAGTCAAGAAAAAAAATTTTATAAAAAAGTAAACAATCGAAAATTACTTCAGAAACTATAGAATTAAAAATTAGTCAAGAAATTAAACAGTAACAAATTTTATAAGAAAGTTAAAAATTAAAAACTAGTTCAGAAACTAAAAAATTAAAAATTAGTCAAGAAAAAAAATTTTTACAATTAAAAATTTTATAAAAAAGTAAAAAAATTGAAAATTAGTTCAGAAACGAAAAAATAAAAAAATAGTCAAAAAAATAAACAATCAAAAATTAGATAAGAAAGTAA
This sequence comes from Leptopilina drosophilae, assembly GCA_032873175.1. NCBI lineage: Eukaryota > Metazoa > Arthropoda > Insecta > Hymenoptera > Figitidae > Leptopilina > Leptopilina drosophilae. The sequence continues at coordinate 52,679,296 of CM065480.1, forward strand.
ATGATTAAATATTAGTTCAGAAACTAAAAAATTAAAAATTAGTCGAGAAATAAAATTAAAAAATAATCAAGAAATAAAAGAATTAAAAATTAGTCAACAAATAAAAGAAAATCGAATAAGAATTAATACAGTAAAAAATAAATAAAATAAAAAATAAATTTCCATAAAATATAATTAATTATCATAAAAATACCTGCAGGAATTTGACGTTCGCTGTAAAATTTCCGACTCAAATGTATCGCGCGCTTGACAGAGTTCGTTGAGAAAAATTTTCTCCGCCTCAATGACGGTTTTGCGTTTAGTGAAAATAGTCAGCATTTTAAATAAAACGGTAAATAGAGCGAGGAAATAATAAAATGTATCCATTTCATTGTCGAGACTATGGAAATTTTGCACAATAAAAATTAATATCGAAAAAACAAAAATCACGTAAATTATTATAATAAAAGTGGAATATGAATTGTAGACGAAAATTTGACAACTCGAATTCCAATTCACTGGTCTGTAGATTCCAATTAGTTGAAAGAGAAAGAACGATATTTGTCCATAGTAAAATTCACTTTCGTGGGTAAATTTATTTTTCAACCCTTTTTTATCCTGAAAATTGAATTTTTATTTGTACAAAAAGGAATTATATAGAAATTTCACAGAAGAGTTGCCGAAATAAAAAAATTTTACAGAAAAATTGAGGAAAGAAAAAAATTTAATATTGAAGAAATAAAATTCTTCCTTAAAATGAAGGAATTTTTTTTTTATAGAGTAAATTGAAGAAATTTTTTTTACGAAAATGAAAATAGAAATAAAGTAAAATAAATGAGTAGACAAATGGATTTTTTTTAGAAATAAAATAAAGTAAATGAATATGTAAATAAATAAAATAAATGAATATGTAAATAAAATAAATAAAATAAATTAAATAAATAAAATAAATAAAATAAATAAAATAAATTAAATAAATTAAATAAATTAAATAAATTAAATAAATTAAGTAAATTAAATAAATAAAATAATTTAAATAAAATAAATTAAATAAATTAATTAAAATAAATTAAATAAAATACAACAGAAAGAGAAGAAATAATAGGAAAAAAATTTCACTAACTGATTTAGTTGAACGAAACATAACTGTTGGGAATTAGATGAGAAGCGAAACGAAATCATTTCTATAGTTATTGGTTTTCGTGTAAAACTTTATACGGTTAGCCATTTACCTTTTTGCCTTTGAGTAATAAATTCATGAATAATTTCCCCCTTCACTCAAATTATTTATTTCTATAAGTATCGACGTCGTGACAAATGTGAAATATTGTTGAATAATTTTCATCTTAATTTGCATAGAAAATGATAAACTGAACGCGACGATTCTTTCCCCTTCGACAATTGTCAATTTTTAATATTTAACTTTGAAGAAAAGCATTTTATTGTCATTTTTAATATCAAGTATTTTATTATCGAGATAAAATGGAAAATTAAATTGTTCACTCGACTCGAAACTTGCAAACCAAATTGTAAAATAACAAGACAGTGTAAATAACATTTTTTTCAAGTTTTTTTCACATTCAAAATTAAGCGTTTGTACTGGAAAAATTCTTGATAAAATTTTTACAATTGAAATGAATTAATTTATTTAAAAATTCGACAAATTATTATTTATTGAATACAGACGGGCAATTATTTTTTTTTCTCATGTAAAGAAATAATTTTTTCTACATTGTACGTTGTTTTGTAATAATTTTATTTCACGTTGATGACATTTTAAAAAGTAAAAATAAATTCTTCTTTGACAGAAAGAAATCTTCTTTTTTCGAATAAAAAAAAAAAATTTCGTTGTGCTTAAAGAAATTTCATGTTTTGATTTACAAACCATTACTTAGTAAATTATATGCACTATATGCGGATTTTACTATCTGGAAAAAAAATAAAGAAAATAAAATTTATTTTAATTTAGAAACGTTTTTTTTTAATTTTTCCAACCAAAAAAATACTTGAAATTTTTTTGAAGATAAAAAATACTTCCTAATTGAAAAAAAAATATTTTAGGCTTTGTTTTTGGAATTAAAAAACTATTTTAAACTTTTTGATTAACAAAAAAATTCCTTAAATTAAAAAGAATAAAACAAATATTCCTTTTTTTAATAACTGCAATATTTTTAAATTAAATTAAATTAAAATTAATTTTAACAATTACAATTTAATTAATTTAAATTAAATTAACAATTTAATTTTATCAATTAAATTTAATTTTTAAATTTAATTGATATTATTTCATAAAATTTTTTTTTTAATATTAAAAAATTATTTTATAAACTTTTCAATTGTTAAAAAATTATTTTATAAACTTTTCAATTGTTAAAAAATTATTTTATAAAGTTTTAAATTATTAAAACATTATTTTCTAAATTCTGCAATTATTGTTTTATGTGAAATAATTGTAAAATATACCAACTTGAAAAAATGTTTCTATTGACATAACGACCATTTTTAAACCCACAAATTTCATTGGTCTCGATGCACGTGTCATAATTAGAATTAAAATATTTCCCGTTCTATTTGTTATTGCTGGCCAATTTATCTCGTAAATTTTTTCCACAACTCCTTGACTCTAATGTGAAAAAAGTTAAAAATATTTTATTTTTAATAAATAAAATTATTTTCAAATATAAAAAAATTGATAAAAAAAGTTTTTAAGATTTTTGTGTATGAAATTTTTTTTTTCGATTTTTTATAAGTAATTTAATTTTTTACCATTTTGTATTTAATTTGTATTATTTTTCTATCTTTTTGTTTTTTTATTTTATATTTAACTTAATTTAGAAATAATTTTTTTCAGTAAAAAAAATTGTTAACAAATCTAAAAAGTAATTCTTTACCACGAAACGTCTTTAAATGTTTAATAATTATGTTTTTTACTTTATTTTATTTTAAATTTAAAAAAAACAGTAAAAATAACAAAATTGTATCGAATAAAAGTTTTTAATTAACAATATTCACATTTGAAAGTGATTTTATTTTTTAAAAATTAATTATTCAAAAGGAAAAAAAGTTTTATTTTTTAAAATTAATTATTCGAAAATAAAAGTGATTTTATTTTTGAAAATTGATTATTCGAAACGAAAAGTGATTTTATTTTTTAAAATTATTTATTCAAACAGAAAAGTGAATTTATTTTTTAAAATTATTTATTCAAACAGAAAAGTGAATTTATTTTTTAAAATTAATCATTCAAACAGAAAAGTGATTTTATTTTTTAAAATTAATTATTCGGAAAGTAAATTGAATCATAAGAAAGAAGACTTACTTTTGACATAATTTTTTCACCGAAAAATGAGTACAAATAAATTTGCATCAAAGAACTGAAGAATACGGATATTAAACCATAACTTTCTAAATTTAAGGATGATAATTTTGACAGCTGAAAAATAGCCGCACTCAATGTACTCATGGATACAAAAAATTGTTCGAAAACAACAAAACTGAATAGTTCATTTAATTTATTTCCAATTCTGAAAAAAAATTTATTTATGTTAAATTTAAAAAATAAATAATATAAATAATACTTTTTCTCAACAAATAAAATGAAAAATACTCTCTAAATTTGAATTATGGTAAAAGTTAAAAATAAACAAACTTTTTGCTCTTAAATTCATAAATTTTACTAATAAATTGTTGGGAATTATTATTTATTAGTAAAATTTACAAAATTTACTTGAAGAGAAAAAATTACTTGAAATTTTTGTTTAATAGTAAAATTTATTTATTTAAAAGCAAAAAATCTGCTATAATAATTCATATTAGTAAAGATTTTTATTTTATAAATTTAAATTTAGGGAGTAAGTAATAAAAAAAATTAATTAATTGCATAAGAAAACATAAATAATAAAATAGTGAAATAGATTTAATAGAAGATAAATAATAACGCTAAAAATCAATTGTAAAATAAAATAAATAATTGAAAATAAATAAATAAAATAAATAAAAAAAATTAATCAAATAAATAAATAAAAGAAAAATAAAAGAAAATTGAAAATGAATAACAAATCGGGAAATTAGTAAACAAAATAAAAAATAAGTAAAGAATTTACTCGAAAATCTGCATATGATGTTTAACGCAGTCTTTGATAATTTGACATTCGGCTTTATAGGTAAAAAAATCGAGTCCCCGTTTTTTCGATTGTTCAGGAAGAAAATTAAGTCGATACATAAATATATCGTATTGTGCGCAAATTTGCAATATTATAACTAAAGCCAAACTCTCCACTGAGCATGTCACGCAAATTCCAATTTGCAATCCAAATCCCTCGTAAATGTACGTTAATAAATAAAATACTTTTGAGTCCAGGTCATAAGGAGTCCAAATATTAAATGGCAATTGTAATTTATCATTCTTCTTCGATGGAAACATGAAAAATGACATGGCACACATATTCGTCGCCGTTAAATAAATAATAGTATACAATCTGTTTTGAATTAAAGAAAAAATAGTTTATTAGCAAATTTTTTATCTGTTAAATTAAAAAAAAGTACTTTTTCAAACTTCTAAATTCATAAAAATAGTTTGATAATTTTTTTCCAAACTGCGAAATTAAAATAAAAAATAGTTTAGCAATTTTTTTCAATAAGAATAATGTTAAAAATTAATTAATTGGTAATTAAAATTAATTTTCAAATTGAGATTGACGTGTGACTTTGGGCAGAGTAGAAAATCGTTTGGAGTGGGGCAATGAGAGCGAGAGAGACGTTTTTCTATTTCTCACTCACTCTTGTTGCCCACACCCTGGCGCTTGCGCAGAAGCGGAACGCAAGCGTCCCGCTAGGAGCAATGAGAGTGAGTGAGAAATTTTCATCTTTCTCTTTTGCTCTCACTGTCTTTCCTTCGGCTCTTGCGCTTGCGCTCTTCTCCCTAAAGCCAATTGTTAAAATTTGACTTAATTTTTTTAAAACTATTAAATATTAATATTGAAATTAATATCTAAATTAATATTAATATTGAAATTAATATCTAAATTAATATTAATATTGAAATTAATATCTAAATTAATATTAATATTGAAATTAATATCTAAATTAATATTAATATTGAAATTAATATATAAATTAATATTAATATTTAAATTAATATTTAAATTAATATTAATATTGAAATTAATATATAAATTAATATTAATATTTAAATTCATATCTAAATTAATAATAATATTTAAATTAATATTAAAAACTATTAATTATTTCCTCTGCAATGAAGCAAAATTATTACTAAACTTATCCGATAGTAAATATTTCATTCAAAAAATAAAAAAAAACTTCAAGTAAATCAAAGATTTCTTCAATTACATATTCAACTATATGTTTCAAATTTAATTGCCAAAAATTTTATTATTAAAAATTCTTTTTATTTTTTTTCATTTATAAATTTAAATAATATGAAATAAAAAAAATATTTACCTGGAATAATGAGAGGAATGTTGTAAAATTTCCGATTCAAATTTATCACGCGGCTTGCAGAGTTGATTACTAAAAAGTTGTATTAATTCGACTGTTGTCCGATTTTTGAAGAAAATAATAATCATTTTGAGAAAAGCATTGCAGAGGGCGAGAAATTGAAAAGTCGTTTCTATTCTCGTATTTGCGTCCTGAGCGCTGTATAAAATGAAAATAAACATAAAAAACAAAAAAAGAAAGAGAATGGTAATTGTACATAGTGAATAGAAATGATAGAGGATTCTTTTCAATTTTGAATTCCAGGAGAATGGTCGAAAAATCCCAGTTATGTGAAATAATAAAAATGATATTTGGCCCAAGTAGAGATTTCCATTTTGAAGGAAAATTTGTTCCAAATTTAAATCCTGAAAAAGATTTTTTATTATTTTTTAGTTTTAGTTGGTTTTTTTTATTTTTAGTTGGTTTTTTTATTTTTTTCTATTTTTTATTTTCTTTTGGTATTTTTGCTTTTATTTCAGTCTTCTTATTTGCTTTAATTTTTTTTCTTTTCTCTTAGTCGTCTTGTTTAATTTTCTTTCTTGTTGGTTTTTTTTGTTTCTCCTTTTTCTTTTGTTTTTAGTTTTTTTAATTTTTTTTAAATTCTGTATTTTTTCACTTTGGTATTATTTAGGTTTTGTATTTTTTACTTTGTAATTTTTTTAGTTTTTTACTTTTTTACATTGTAATTTTTTTAATTTTGAATTTTTTCACTTTGTAATAATTAAGGTTGTGTATTTTTTACTTTGTAATTCTTTTAGTTTTGTATTTTTTCACTTTGTAATTATTTAGGTTTTGAAGTTTTAACTTTGTAATTTTTTTAGTTTTGTATTTTTTTATTTTGTAATTTTTGTTAGTTCTGTATTTTTTTACTTTGTATTTTTTTTAGTTTTCTATTTTTTTACTTTGTAATTATTTTTAGTTTTCTATTTTATAGTTTTTTTATTTGTTTTTAGTTTTGTATTTTCTTCAGTTTTGTACTGTTTGTATTTTTTTTTACTTTTTCTTATTTTTTAAAATTATTTTTTAAAATTTTCTTTCAATAAAAAATTTATTTATCAACTTTCAATCCTCAACACTTACTTCATTGACAAAAGCTGACATTACTAATCGTAAAATATTTTTTCTTTTTCTTACAATTTACTTTTACGACTGACTTGCAGTAAATTGTAATAATTTCTTCCAACATATGCGGTGTTTAGATGAGAAAATAAAAATTCAACTACACAATTTCCATTGTCTTATAAATAGTAAATAAAGATAAAATTGTATATTGAGGTAAAACGAATATTATTACTCGGAAATGATAGAAATTATTACCGAGAAAAATTGATTTTCCCTCTTCCTCTCGTGTAGAGTTCTTGAATAATTTCTTATTGTCATTTGCAGAAGACAAATTCTCCTTTTCTATGAATTTTTTAACAGAAAAGCAACAAGTAAGGAAAGACAATGTAAAAGTTGAAATTCATCCATTTGACTAGAAACTTCAGTATCTAAAGCATTCTTTCAAAATCCCAAAACAATTCTTTGAAGATTTTATTTTTTCTTGGAATTTTTTTTTTTTTTTTTGAAACATTCGAATATTTACGTTAATTATAAAAAAATTGAAACATTAAAAAAAATGTTTTCATTTTTTAAATTAAAAAGAAGTGTTTTGGAAGTGCTGTTTTATTTTTTCTACAAAATTAGAAAAAAATACATTCTATTATAATTTTGCTGAATTTGACAAAATAAAAAATTATTATTTATTGAAACTGGTATTTTTTAGGCGCAGAAATAATTTTATCTAAATATCGACTAATGGAGGAATTTTTTCTCTCTTAAAAATGTAAAAAATTAAAGAACTTGTGATTTGCAGATTCCTCTTAAAGTAAGTTTATTGTTTAGAAACCTTTAAGCAAATTATAGGCACCGTAGGCAGATTTCACTATCTAGAAAGTAAATTATTTTACTACTTTTATTAAAAAAAGTTTATTTTATTTAATAAGTGATTATAATAATTATTAAAACTGTAATAATGTTTAATTAATTACAGCCAGAGAAGAATTTTTTATTCAAACCAAATATGATTTATCTGAGTCAAGTAAAATTTATCTGAGACAAGTAAAATTTATCTGAAACAATAAAATCTATCTGAAACAAGTAAAATTTATCCACAACAAATAAAATTTATTTAAAACAAGTAAATTTTACTGGAACAAAAAAAAATTATTTGAACTAACTAAATTTTATTGAAACCAAAAAAATAATTTAAACCAAATAAATTTTCCTAGGACCAACAAAAATTCATTAAGGCCAAATAAATTTTACTAGGACCAAATAAAATTTATTTGAACCAAACAATTTTTATTGAAACCAAAAAAAAAATACTAAACCTGAATTAACAAAAAAATTTACTAAATTCTGTTAAATTTTACTAGGACCAACTAAAATTTATTTAAACCAAACAATTTTTATTGAAACAAAAAAAATACTAAACCTAAATTTACAAAAAAATTTACTAAATCCTGATAAATTCTACTGCGACCAAATAAAATTTATTTGAACCAAACAATTTTTAGTGAAACTAAATTAAATCTATTTAAGCCAAACAAATTTTACTGAAATCAAAAAAGTCACTAAACCTGAATTTACTAGTCTGGTAAATTTTACTGAAACCAAAAAAATTACTAAACCTAAATTTGCTAATGTCTGGTAAATTTTACTGGAACCAAAAAAAAAATTTTTTTTGAACCACACAAATTTTGCTAAAACCCAGCAAAAAATTACTAGAACTAAATATGTTTTAATAAAACCAAATAAATTTTTTTTAGAACCAAATAAAATTTTTCTTCTCGGTGTAATTAATTAACGTGAAATTAATTTTACATTTTATTACTTAATTTCATGAAAATAATGAGTTTAATGAAAGAGAAATTTAAAATAAAAAAGTATTTTTTATTAAAATTATACAAACTTGAAAAAATGTTTGAAATGACATAATGACCATTTTTAAACCTATAAATTTTATTGGTCTTGATGCACGAGTCATAATGAAAATCAAATCCTTTCCTGTTCTGCTTGTGATCGATAACCATTTTATCTCGTAAATTTTTTCCACAATTTCTAAACTCTATTTAAATGAATTAAAAAATAGGAAAAAATATTATTCACATTTTTTAACATTATTTCTTCCACTATAAGTAGATAATTTTTAAATTTGAATTTTAAGTTATTTTTTTCCTTCAAAAATGTAATATTTTAATATTTTTCAATTTTCAATTTTATTCTATTTCTATTTAATACAAAAATTAATTTAGTTCTTATTTCACTTCATAACTTCTCCTTGAATTCAATTTAATTCAATTCTTATATGGAAATAGAATAAATTACAAAATATTAAAAATAAAATAAGTAAAATGAATTTTTAAATGAAATAAATGACTTAAAATTCACGATTAGTTATTTTCGATTAATTTTTTCAAATTAATTAAAGTAATTAAAAATTTTTTTTTAATTTTAATTCAATGAGACAAATTAAATAAAATCACCTTTGTTCTAATTTTTTCCCCAAAGTAATTGTAGAAAAATATTTGTATCAGAGAATTGAAAAATACTGATATTAAACCATAACTTTCCGAATCGAATGTCGATAATTTGGAAAATTGAAAAATAGTCGCACTCAACATTATCATTGACGCCAAAAATTGTGCGAAAACCATAAAATTGAATAATTCGTTTAATTTATTGCCAATTCTGAAAGAAGAAAAAAAAATTGTCACTGAAGATAGAAAAAAATAATTTTATACAAAAGTTAATAAATATACAAATAAAATATAAAAAAATAATATTTTATTTAAAAAAATAACATAAATAAATAAATAAAATATAGTGTGGAAATACTAATAAAGAATCAAAATGTCAAAAGAATATTAAAAATTATTAATAAAATGAAAAAATAACAATAAAAAAATGAAAATAATGTAAAAATAGGAATCAAACGACAAAAAATACAGAAATATTGATAAAAAATAGGAATAGATAAATAATAATAAAATAAAAAGAAAAATGAAAGTCAAAGTCAAAATCAAAATAGAAATCAAAATATCTAAAAATAAAAAAATAAATAAGGAATAAAAATAAAAAATAAAAATATCTTAAAATAACAAAAAAATAATAAGAAATAAAAGATTATAAAAAAATATAAAGAAATAGAATTAAAAAATTGGAAAAAATGGAAGAAAAATAGAAAAAATAAATACAAAAAGAATTTTTTCAGATTCATAATTAATACAGAAAAAAAATTAATATAGAAAACTCACTCAAATATTTGAATATGGTGTTTAACGCAGTCTTTGATAATTTTGCATTCAGCTTGACGGATGGAAAATTTTTCCTTATTTTTTTTCGACTCCTCAGGAAGAAAATTCAAACGATGTATGAAAATATCGTATTGTGCGCAAATTTGCAATATTGTAACTAAAGCGAGACTTTCTATCGAGCATGTCACGCAAATTCCAATTTGTAATCCCACACCCTCAAATATTGTACTTAATAAATATAATGATCTCGATTCAAGACTATAGGGAGTCCATATATTAAATGGCAATTCAACATTATTTTTCGTTGACGGTGAAAATAAGAAGAATGTCATGCCACAAAAATTCGTCACACTCAAATAGATGAGCGTGAATAATCTACAATTCAATAAAAAATAATGGAATTTTTCTTTTCAATTTTTTTTTCGTTCCTTAATATTTATTATGAATTAAATTTTCTTAATTTCTATTTAAAGAAAACAGTTCTTTTTTAAATTTTTATTTTAATAGAAATAACAATTTTTTCCTTCAATTTTTAACTTGAAAAAATAAAAAGTTTTCTTTAATTTTTTATTTGAAAAAATAACAATTATTTTTAATTTTTATTTTGAAAATTAACAATTATTTTCAATTCTTATTTTGAAAAAGTAACAATTATTTTCAATTATTATTTTGAAAAAGTAACAATTATTTTCAATTTTTATTTTGAAAAAGTAACAATTATTTTCAATTTTTATTTTGAAAAAGTAACAATTATTTTCAATTTTTATTTTGAAAAAATAACAATTATTTTCAATTTTTATTTTGAAAAAGTAACAATTTTTATTTTGAAAATAAATTAAAAAATTATTATAAATTGAAAAATATTTTTTTATTTATTAATAGAGTTTTAAAAAAATTCTAAACAATATATTTTTTTGTTAAATAATCATAGAGATATAAAAGCAGAGGACTAATATAATAGATATTATTATTATTATTATTATTATTATTATTTTTATTATTATTATATTAATTAATTAATAATAAATAAAACAGTGTTAATAATTAAGTACTAAAGATTTTTTTTTATAATGTATCAAATAATTATAATTATATTATCATTATAATAATAAAATAATTCGAATGTTTTTTTCCAGCACTGCGTGACATAATTTTTCTTCAGCAAAAAAAAATATAACAATAAAAAATTAATTTACCTCGAGTAGTACGAAGACTTTTGAATAATTTCAGACTCAATTTTATCTCGTGGTTGACAAAGTTCATTTGTAAAAAGGCTAATTAATTCGAGAGCAGTTTTATTTTGCACTAAAATACAAATCATTTTCACAAATGAATTGCAGAGTGCAAGAAATTGAAATGTCGTTTCAATTCTTGAATCGGCATTTGGAGCGCTGAATAAAATAAAAATAAACATAGAAAAAATGAATAAAAAAAGAATTGTTATTGTACATATTGAATATAAGCGATAGAGTAAGCTCTTCAATTTTGTATTCCACGACAGTGGTTTTATAACACCGGTAATATGAAATAAGAGAAATGAAATTTGTCCCAAGTAAATGTGCTTATTGTGAGTCAAAAAGTATTCTAAATTGTCCATTTTCTGAAAGAACGGAAGAAAAACGAAAAGTATTATTTGGATTTTATTTCGTAATTTGAATATTTTTTTAAATAATCATTTTTTAAATTTATGTTTTAATTTTTTTATATTTAAAAAAAATTAATTTGTTTTTCATTTTTAAAAAATTTTAATTCGCATGAAAACAATAAATTTAATAAACAAGTAAACAGTAAACAAATACTTAGTAAATAAGTGAAAAAATAAAATACAATTAAGTCTAAAATGACATTTTTGTTTATTCATTTACTAGCTATTTATTTATTGTTTATTTATTTATTATTTATTTATTTATTATTTATTATTTATTATTTATTATTTATTATTTATTATTTATTATTTATTATTTATTATTTATTATTTATTATTTATTATTTATTATTTATTATTTATTTATTATTTACTATTTATTATTTATTTATTATTTATTTATTATTTATTATTATTTATTTATTTATTTATTATTTTTTTATTTATTTATTCACTGACTATTAATTAATTTTTCTATTATTTGCAAACTTACTTGTTTCAAATAGAAAATAACAGATCACAGTTAATAATAAAATATATTATTATTATTATTATTATTTTTCAGTTTTATTATTCTTTTTCGATAAAAATTTTCCCTTAATTCATTTTGGTGAATTGTTATTCACGACAATGGCGATTGGAAAGTAAATTTCATAAGGGCTGAGACTGTGACAATTCTCCTTTGTGCTACTTTAAATTCTTAATGAACGAAAAGAGTGAAATGATATACAGAAATTGTAAAACGTGCAATTTTCCCATTCTCTCGTGTAACAAGTTTTATTAATAATTTAATAATTTTTCAATAAACTTACTCTCCACATATTATGGCATTCTATAAGTATTGATATCGTGACAAATGTGAAAAGCATTTCTTGAATAATTTCTATTGTGATTTGCATAGAGAATAACGACTAATGTTCTTGCTTTTCGATAAAATTTTCTAATCAATTTTTTATAAGCTCACTTGTTTTTCATGGAAAATAATCAAATTCAATTTTAGTTTAGACTTTAGACTCTGGAGTTCGACTTTTCGAAACTTGCAATAATATTCGCAGGAAAAAAGCGAAAAATTTGTTTAGAGGCGAGGAAAATATTTCTCTTAGAAGAAAGAAGAGAGTAAAAAATATTTTAGTTATTTTCATTTTTTGTTTTTTCGAATTTTTCGTTCACGGTGAATTGCAATAAATTAAATAAAAATTATTAGCTATTTTGCAATTTGTGCTTGACTGGTTCGAAAAAAAATTTTCGACAGTGATGAAAATAAATAAAAACTGAAAAATAAATAAATTGATAGTGATAAAAGTAAATAAATAAATTGATAGTAATAAAAATAAATAAATAAATTGATACTGATAAAAATAAATAAATAAATTGATACTCATAAAAATAAATAAATAAATTAATACTGATAAAAATAAATAAATAACTTGATAGCAATAAAAATAAATAAATAAATTTATAATGATAAAAATAAATAAATTGATAAAAAAGTGTTTTATTGTATAAAATATGTTGACTACAGTTTTTAATTATAAAAATACTAAATAAAATTAGCCCAGGAATAGTTTGCTTCTATACGAAACGGTTTAGAAACCTTTCAATAAATTGTAAGCAGAAAATGCCATTTTTACACTCTGGAAAATTGTTAATAAATTCCTAATTATTAATTTGTAAAAATTGTAATAAAAAAGTAAAAGTAAAAGAAGTATAACTAAAAGTAAAAATTGTAATAAAAAATAAAAATAGAAGTAAAAAAAGTAAAAATAAAAAAACGAAATAAAAAAAAGTAAAATTAAAAGTAAATATAATAAAAAAAAATATAAATAAAAGTAATAGAAGTAAAATTAACAGTAAAAATAAAAAATTGTAATAAAAAAATAAAAATAGAAGTAAAAAAGTAAAAGTAAAAAAGCAATGAAAAACAAGTAATAATAAAAATAAATATAATAAAAGAAATATAAATAAAAGTAAAGTAAGTAAAATTAATAGTAAAAATAAGAAATTGTAATAAAAAAATAAAAATAGAAGTAAAAATGTAAAAGTAAAAAAGCAAAGAAAAAAAAGTAAAAATAAAAGTAAATATAATAAAAAAATATAAATAAAAGTAAAATAAGTAAAATTAATTGTAAAAATAACAAATTGTAATAAAAAAATAAAAATAGAAGTAAAAAGAAGTAAAATTAAAATTAAAAGTAAATATAGTAAAGAAATAGAAATAAAAGTAAAAAAAGTAAAATTAAGAGTAAAAACTGCAATAAAAAAATTAAAATAAGAGTAAAAGTAAAAATTGTAATTAACAATAAGAAAATAATAATAATAAACAATAAAAAATACGAACCTGAACAAACGTGTCTATTGACATAATGACAATTTTGAAACCCATGAACTTGACAGGCCTTGATGCACGAATCATAATAATAATTAAATCCTTTTTCGTTCTATTCGTAATTGTCGACCATTTGATTTCGTAGATTTTTTCCATTATTGCCAAGCTCTATTAAAAAAAAAAAAATCTGGAATTATTGAAAAAAAATCGGTTTTGATTTTTTCCTTACCTTTGCCATAATTGTCTCTCCAACCGAACAATAGAGAAATATTTGCATTAAAGAACTCAATAAAACGGATATTAAGCCCCAACTCTTCGAATCGAATGAAGACAATTTTGACAATTGAAACGTGACCGTACACAATGTCGTCATTGATGCGAAATATTGGGCGAAAATAACAAAACTAAATAATTTATTCAATTTCTCAGCAATTCTGCAAAGGAAAAGAGAATTGTTTCAAAAAAAATTCCATTTTATGTTTTACTGACAAAATTTTTTATTGCAAAAAAAATGTATTTCAAAAAAAATTTTTCTTTGTTGCATTGCAAAAAAAATTTCTTTTTATGTTTGAAGTTTCAACACGAAACGTTTTTTTTCACGAAACAATTAAATTAATTAATTATTTAATTTTTATTTCTTTATTTTATTTACTTTTAATTTTAATTTTACTTTTTACAATTAATTATTTTTAAATAATTAATTCCTATTTTTTCATGGCTTTAAAATTATTTAAATTAATTAATTATTTTTCATTCATTATTATTTATTTAATATTTATTTATGATTTATTTATGATTTATTTATGATTTATTTATTATTTATTTATTATTTATTTATTATTTATTTATTATTTATTTATTATTTATTTATTATTTATTTATTATTTATTTATTATTTATTTATTATTATTATTAATTAATTAATTAATTAAAGAATTAATTTAATTAATTTAAATTTAAATAAATAATAATTTAATTATTTACTTTCTTTTTATGTTTTATTGAAAAAAAATGTATTCAAAAAAAATTTCTTTCTAAATTTTATTGCGAAGAAAAAAAATTACTCACGCAAAAATGTGAATGTGATGATTTACGCAGTCTCGTATTATTTTCGATTCAATTTCGTGTGTTATTAATTTCGAATAATTTCTTTTAGACACTTGACTAATTAAATTTAATCGATAAATTAGCATTTCGTATTGTGCGCAAATTTGAATTATAATCACTAATGCCAATGTTTCAACGGAACTTGTCACAAAAACGGCCAATAATGTTGAGAGCGCCTGATGGAAATACGTTAAAAAATACAAGGATCTTGAATTCAAATTGTATGGAATCCAAACTTTGAATGGTAATTGGAAATTATTTTTTTTCGACGGTGAGAATATGAAAAATGACATTGCCGAAAGATTCGTTAGCGTCATGTAGACAATTGTGTATAATCTGTAATCATTTTATGTTTATAAATTGTTTTTCATTACGATTTTAATAAAAACTGGTCAAAAAATATTTTATTTATGTTTTTTTATTATTTTTTTTGTATTTTTATTTTTTTTATTAATTTCTAATTATTTTATTCATTTCTTTTACAGGAATCACAGTTAGTGATCTTTCTCTAATTTATTCTTAATTTATCTAGGTCTCTTTTTTCTCTTTTTTTATCCGCGTTAATTGATAAATTTTTTTTTAAATTTTAAAAAAATTACGATATAATAAAATAATAATAATTTAATAATAAAAAAAATAATAATAAAAATAATAATATAATAAATAATAACAACAAAAAAATAACAACAATAACAAAAAAAAATAAAAATAATAACAGGAAAAATTACATTAAATAATTTCTTTAAAAACTTCAAAAATTAAATTATCTTTTTTCCTTGAAAAAAAAATTGATAAATATGGATCAAAATTAAAACTGTGATTCCTCATTTTATGAAAAATAGAAACAAAAATTTATTATAATTTATTTATATCATTAATAAATATAATGAATTTAAATAAATAATGAAAAATCAGCGTTGCCACAAGTCAAAAAAAATCAGGGAATTCATTGAAAAATCGGAAAATTTTGTCAAGCACTGGAAAAAATGCTAAAATTCGAAAATAGACGAAAAATTCTTAATTTCAATAGAAGAATATAGAAAAAAATTAATTATAATTAATTTATAAAAAAAAGAAAAAGTATTAAAATAATGATTAACTACTTATTGACAAAAAAAATTTGTGACAATTAGAATATTCTTTAGAGTCAAAGAAAGACTAAAAATTCTGCCTGGAAATTAGAGAAAATCAAAATTAAATTTTTGTGGCAACTCTGAAAATAGAAAACAAATTTAAACTACCAAAGAAAATTGTAGTTTTCATAATAATTTCTAAAATTAATTTTTCAGTACAATTTGTTTTTAGTATAATTTTTTTTAGTTTTTACTAAAATTTCCTTTTACTTTTAGCATAAATTAAAAAAAAATTGTTTCTTTTTACTTTTGGCATAAATTAAAAAAAAATTGTTTCTTTTTACTTTTGGCATAAATTAAAAAAAAATTGTTTCTTTTTACTTTCAGCATAAATTAGAAAAAAAATTTGTTTCTTTTTCTAAATTTGGAAAAAATAAAAAAAGTGAGATTGCCTCGAATAATGCGAAGATTGTTTTAAAATTTCACTTTCAATTTTATCACGTGGCTGACAAATTTCATTCATAAATAAATTTATCGACTCAATGGCAGTTTTCGTCTGTATTAAAATGCTTATCATTTTAAAGAAGACATTAAACAGTGCAAGAAATTGAAATGTCGTTTCGATTTTTGCCTCAGCATTTTGTGCAATTCGTAAAATATAAATGAATATTGAAAATACGAAAACAAAATAAATCGTTATCATGAATAGAGAATATAAATTGTAAAACCAAATTTTCCATCTTGAATTCCACGTGATTGGTTTTAAAATTCCAATTAGATAAAAGAGAAAAAATGAAATTTGTCCTGTGTAAAATTTTCTTTTCTTTTCTAGAAGCATTTTTTGTTTTTTTTTCGTCGAAAATAATTTTTCCAAGTGTGTATCTGTGGAAGAAAGGAATTTTTAATTTTAAATAAAAAATAATCCATTTTTTTTTTGGTTTTAAAAAAAGTAAAAATAATTATTTTTTAAGAAAACTGAACAGATTTATTTTTTTAGAAAACTAAAATTATTTTTTAAAACTAAAAATAATTCTTTTTTAAAAAACTAAACATAATTATTTTTTAAAGAACTAAAAATAATTATTTTTTAAGAAAACTGAACAGATTTATTTTTTTAGAAAACTAAACATAATTATTTTTTAAAGAACTAAAAATAATTATTTTTTATGAAAACTAAACAGAATTATTTTTTAAAGAACTAAAAATAATTATTTTTTAAGAAAACTAAACAGAATTATTTTTTAAGAAAACTAAACAGAATTATTTTTTAAGAAAACTAAAAATAATTATTTTTTTGAACACTAAACATAATTATTTTTTTAACAAACTGAAAATAATTCTTTTTTTAAAAAATTATTAGTTTGGAAAATTGTATACTTACATTTTTGAGAAAAAGAACTTGAGTATTTTTTTTATTCTTTCATATTGTATTGAATTTTGATATTAAAATAATGTTATTGCGAGGGATGTGACTTTTTGTTGAATGAATATAAGTTCCATTTCAGTTTATTGATATCTCATGACAGTTAAAATTATGCGAAGAAAAGGGTTTATTTTATTGAATAATTTCTACATTCATTTGCATAGAAAATTGAACTAAACGACAATTCTTCCCTTCTCGCGTAAATTTTTAATAAACATGCAAAAATGTATTTCTCCCCTCTCATATTATAATTTTCGATAAACTTTTGTCTGAATCTTTATTATTATAATTTATTTCCATTTGACAACTTGGGGAGAATTTTCAGTCATTCGTTCTTTCTACCAGAATAAATATATAACGAAAATTTATTTTTGCTTATCGTCGAAAGTCAAATTTAGAAAGAAAATAAATTCCTCCCTTAAATTTAGCATCAAATTTAATTAATTAAATTATTTTTTTTGTTTCAATTATAAAGAATTTACTTTTATTTACATTAATTTATAAAAAGTGTACAATTAATTGAATTTGTTTATGAAAATAAAAATTTTTTTTTTTTAATTAGAAAATATACGAGCTTATAAGGAATAATAAGAAAATTAATTTTTTTTATTGATAGAAAATTGAAATGTGTACAAATGAAAGTAATAAATATACAATTATTGCATTATTGAGAAACTAATTTTTTTTATTTTCTCTTACAGGTAATTAAAATATTTTCAAGTTTGGACGATGGATATTCTATTAAATTCAAGTAAGTATTTTTTCTTAAATATATCACACAAACATTAAACTTTTTTTATTTATCGATGGATTTAGTTTTTTCCCTAAAAACTTTCAAACTAAATTTTTTAGAAACCTTTTAGTAAATTATATGCAGAATAAGCTGATTTTACAATCTAGAAATAAAAATTTAATATAAAAAGATTTAGTGCAAAAATATAATTAATAATAATAATAATCAAATAAATTAATATGTTAATATATTTTAAAAAAACATTAATTAATTTACTTCAAAATATCAAGAAAAGTATCAATCCTCCAAGTTAATTAATTTATTTAATGAATATAATTAATATTTTATAAATTATTTTTAAATAAATAGTTAATATTAATTAGGAAAAATAATATTAACTATATTATTATTATTATTATTATTATTATTATTATTATTATTATTATCATTATTATTATTATTATTATTATTATATTAATAAATTAAATTAAAATATTAATTAAATACAAAATAAATTTTTTTTATTAAAATAAATTATTGAAATAATTAATTAATTACTAAAATTAAAAAATACAAACTTGAACAAATGTCTCAATAGACATTGTAATTATTTTGAAGCCCATGAAATTTAATGGTTTCGTCGTTCGAAGCATAATAAGCGTTAAACTTCTTTTCGTTTTATTTGTTATCGACGACCAATTCATTTTGTAAATTTCATTGATAATTGAAAAACTCTATTTTAAATTATGGCAAAAATTATTATTGAAACATAAAATATTGAGTTTAAATATTTATTAAAAATTACTATTATTTTTATTTACTTTTATTTTTTTACTTTTAATTTTTTACTTTTAATTTTACTTTTCCATTTATTTTCATTTTTATTTTTACTTCTACTTTTACTTTCATTTTCTTTTTCATTTTGATTTTTATTTAAATTTTAATTTTACTGTAAAAGATAAAATAACGAAAATTATACAAAAATCTTTTTTTACTATTTTTTTTTTTGATAATGAAAATTTACCTTGGTTTTAATTAATTCGCCAAAAATGCAGTAGAGAAAGATTTGCACTAAAGTCACTGATAGTGCACACATTAGGCCCCAAAGTCTTGGATCTGAAACTGTTAATCTCGACAATTGGAATGTAATTGCTCCCAATCCAAGCATGGAGACGAAAAATTGAACGAAAATTGCAGAACCAAATAAGTTGTTTAATTTTTTTCCAATTCTGTAAAGAAGTAATTATTTAATTTTTATTAGAAAATTAATTTTTAGAATTGAAAATTTATTCTAATGTAAATTAAACTAAAAATAAAAATTTTATTTTCAATTTTAACAGAATGTTTTAAATTTTATTTCAATTTCAATTCTATTTTTAGTGAATTGACAATAAATTTGAGAATTTTAATTGAATTGAGAGTGAAATCAAAATTTGTAATTAAATTGAGAATTAAATGAAAATTTACAATTGAATGGAAATTAAATTGACAATTTTATTTTAATTAAAAATTAAATTAAAATATGTAATTGAAAATTAAATTAAAATATGTAATTGAAAATTAAATTAAAATATGTAATTGAAAATTAAATTAAAATATGTAATCGAAAATTAAATTAAAATATGTAATCGAAAATTAAATTAAAATATGTAATTAAAGATTAAATTAAAATATGTAATTAAATTAAAAAAATTAAATTCTGTAATTCTGTAAATTTTGTAAACAAATAATTATTTAACGTTTACTTAAAACTAATTTTTTAAAATTGAAATTAAGTTGACAATTTTAATTGAATTGAAAATTAAATTGACCAACTTTTAATTAAATTGACATTTTAATTGAATTAAAATTAAATTAACAATTTAAATATAATTCAAATTATTTCTTTTTATAATTAAAATATTCAGCCGCTAATAATTGAGTGAAAATTAAATTGACAATTGTAATTGAATTTTAAATTAAATTGACAATTTTAGTTGAATTGAAAATGAAATTGACAATTTTAATTGGATTGAAAATTAAATTGACAATTTTAATTGAATTGAAAGTTAAATTGACAATTTTAATTGAATTGAAAATTAAACTAACAATTTTAATTAAATTTAATCTAATTATTTGTATAATTAAAATATTCAAACGCTGATAATTGAGTTGAAATAAAATTAAAATTTGTAATTGTATTGTATTTTAATTTAATTCGATTTCAATTTTCAAATTTACATTTTTTTTTAATTCTTTTAATTTTTTCTTTATTTAATTTTTTTATCAATAACAATAATTAACGTACAGAAAAATATGACAGTGAAGATCAACGCAATCGCTGATAATTTTCGATTCACAATTATAAATGTAGAAATCGTTGTAATTTTTATTTGAATTAAGTTGAGTCAGTGAATTCAGGCGATAAATAAGAATTTCATATTGACCACAAATTTGTAAAATTGACATTAGAGCTAAACCCTCAATAGCTGATGTTACACAAGCACCCATTGTTGTGCCAAAACCTTGATGAATGTACGTTAAAAAATATAAAACTCTGTTTTTAAGACTGTAGGGAATCCACTGTTTGAATGGCAATGGAAAATCACTTCGTTTGGAAGGTGGAATCATAAATAGTGAAATTGACGTTGAATTCGTTACAATCAAGTAGAGAATTGTGTACAACCTGAATTTTATATTTAATTTCAATTTATATAATTTATATTTCATCTTTTTTGTTATTACTAATACCAATTTTTTTTTTTTTTTTTGAAAAAAAAATTATTTTATTGAAAAAAAAATAATTTTTTTACATTAGAAAAATTAATTATCAACTAAATTCTAAAAAATCAAACTAATTCTAAACTATTCTAAAACTAATTACATTAATTAATAATAATAATTAATTAATAGTTTTTTCCGTAAATTTTTGAAAATATTTTAGAAAAAAAATTGTCCTCGCTTGAAATTTAAAAATTTTTAGTGAAATAAATTATACCCACATTTTTTTCAACTATTCACTAATAAAAATTGAATAAAAATACTTAAATGTGAATTATTATTTACTCTGAATAATAAAAATAGTGAATAAAAATAAAAATTAATCGAATATTTAGTAAAAAAAAATTTTTTCCTAATTATACATTAAAAAATTTTTTTTGTTTCAAAAAAAGGCAAACGAAATTTTTTTTAACAGAGAATTTTTCCAAACTAGCCGATAATAATTTTGCAAAATTCAATTTACCTACTGAAATATGATGTATTGTGTAAAATTTTTATTTCACCCTCATCTCTCGGCTGGCACAATTGATTTCGAAATAAATTCACTAATTCCATGGCAATTTGACTGCGTACGAATATTGTCATCATTTTGAAGAAAACAGTGAAAAATGCGAGAAAATGATAAAATGATTCCATTTCATTTTCAATATTTTTTGCCTTCAACAATAGAAATAATAGAATTGCGACAAAAAAATAGAGAAAGAGGGAAATCATAAGAACTGAATAAACATGATAAATCCAATTTTTCCACTTTGAATTCCAATTGAATGGTTTAAAGACACCGAATAATTGAAGTATTATAAAGGAAATTTGTCCCAAGTAAATTTCACTAGTTTTTTGTTTTGTAGTAATTTTTTTAGTCATTATGCTTCGAATTGTTGTCTTATTCCAGTATATCTGTAACTTTTAGTAACAATAAGTGTTTATTTTTTTAATTATAATAAATTTTTGACAAAATAAATTTAAAGAAAATAAATTTAAAGAAAATAAATTTTAAAAAAATAAATTTAAAGAAAATAAATTTTAACCAAATAAATTTTGAACAAAATAAATTTGAACAATATAAATTTTAACAAAATAATTTTTGACAATATAATTTTTAACAATATAAATTTTAACAAACTAAATTTAAATAATATAAATTTTGACAAAATAAATTTAAAATAATATAAATTTTAACAAAATATATTTAACAATATAAATTTTAACAATAAATTTTAGTAAAATAATTTTTAACAAAATAAATTTAAATAATATAAATTTTGCCAAAATAAATTTAAATAATATAAATTTTAACAAAATATATTTAACAATATAAATTTTAACAAAATAAATTTTTGGAAAATAATTTTTAACAAAATAAATTTAAACAAAATAAATTTTAGCAATATGAATTTATTTATTTATTATTTTATTTTTATTATTTTATTATTTATTTATTTTTTAAATGTAATAAATTGGAACAAAATAAATTTAAAAAAAAATTTTTTTAGTTATCAATTATCGTTTTTAATTTCAATGATTTATATAAATTATTGTTTAAATTATTTCTTAATTTACTCTAATTATTGTTTCTCTTACAAGTATTACTAGAAAGTAAAAAAATAATTCACTATTTTTAATGAAAATTATTGTTTACTTTTTGAGAAAATAATCGAAGGCGAATTTTATTTTATTTTTCAAAGAAAAATTATTTTTTAGTAACAAAAATTTGTTTTTAATTAATTTGAACTATTATGACATCACGGTGATAAATAAATGCCGTTAATAAGTAGTGACTTCGTAATGATTAAAATTCCTCAAAAATATTTTTCCTTAAATAAGTTTTATTTACAAATATTTTTTTTTTTGTGCATTTTTTGTATTTTAAAAATATTTTTTAGTTCTTTTAATAAAATGATATACTAACTTGTCGGCATTCTAAACACTGTTATAAAGACAATACTGTGTTTCAATAATATTGCACTTTCCATATAGAATAATCTTGTTATCCTCCTATTGATGAATATCTCGATGAATATAAGATTATAAGCCTCGCAGTTTATGAATAATATTTGCGTCTCTTCGTTTTCACAATTTCTGTAAATTGACTCTATAAACTCAAAAGATATCTACTTGAAATTTCATGTGATGGAAAAGTTGTTGAATAATTTACATCCTAATTTGCATAAAGAGAATAAAATTATCTTATTTTCTCCTTGTAAAAAATTCTTCAATTTTGTTTATAAATTTTTTATGAGAATGCAAGGAACCTGAGGGTTGAATATTTCTTTAGAAAACGAACACTCGTAACTGTAGTAATATTAAAATTGATTAAAATAGTTTTGCTCAAATATTTCTATAGAAATGACATTTTATCTACTTCACTGTCGTTTAGAATTTATTTTCATGTTTTGGGTAAAGAGTCAAGTGTTTTTTTCCGAAATTAAAATTCCACTTTATTTTGGTAAATAAACAAAAAACAATCAAAATAATAAAATTAGTAGATAAAAAAATTAATTTCCAGACAAATGAAAATGAAAGTTAGTAAAAATTTGTCCTTCTTGTTTCGTTACTTTTTGTATTTTATTTCGAAAATAAAATCGAAAACTACAACAATGAGAAATCGAGTAAATTTTCTTTTTGACTTTTCTCTTTAGAAACCTTTCAATAAATTATAGGCCGAATAAGCGGATTTTACAACCTGTAAAAGAAAATTTCGTTTTATCAATATTTTTTGTTCTTTTTTAAATTTTAACTAAAATAATTTTATCGAGCAAAAAAAATTCTATACAAACTTGAAAAAATGTTTCTATTGACATTATGATAAATTTGCATCCCATAAATTTAAATGGCCTTGACGCTCGAATCATTATTAAAATTAAATCTCTCTTTGTTCTGCTTTTAATTGTTAACCATTTGATCTCGTAGATTTTGTCCATAATTGACAAACTCTATTGTTTGGAAAAATACAATTATTAATAAATAAGTAAATAATTAAAAGTAATAAAATTAATGATAAATTAATAAACGAGTGAAATAAATAAATCAATATTATTAAATATCAATGTAATTAAAAATCAATTAAAAATCAATTAAAAATCAATTAAAAATCAATTAAATATCAATTAAATATCAACTAAATATCAATTAAAATAAATAAACAAATATTAATAATAAGCAAAAAAATTGTTATATAAATAAAATAAATAAACCAGTATAGTTAAATGTCAATATAATTAAAAACCAATTAAAATTACTAAACAAATATTAATAATAAACAAATATTATTAATAAACAAAAATATTAATAAACAAATATTAATAAATAATAAATAAATAAATAAATGAAATGAATGATAAATAAAATGAGTAATAAAATAATTACAATGTACAGATTTTTTTTATCAACATTAACTTTTGATAATTGTAATAACTTTTTTATAATTATTTAAATTTGTTAATTGTTAATTGTTACTTTAGCGCTTTGAAAAGAAGGAAACAAAAAACTCTTTTTTATTTCTGTATTTTTTTATACCTTTGACGTAATTTTTTCCCCATAATAGCAGTAAATGTAAATTTGCGTTAAAGAAGTTGATAATAAAAATAATAAACCCCAACTTTTAGGATCAGCTAATGACAATTTTGATAATTGATAAATAACAGCCGATAAGCTGATCATTGAGCCGAAAAATTGAACGAAAATAACAACACTGAATAGCTCGTTTAATTTATCTCCCATCCTTAAAAAAATAATTAGTTAATACAGAGATTTTTTTTTATATAAACACTCGGAGAAATTTTTATTTAAATAAAAAATAATTTATTTGACAGTCAAATATATTTCGAATTTTTTCCTAAATTACTTTTTTTATATTTAGAAATTATATTTAACACAAAAAAACGTTGTTTATTTGTTCCAATTAGAAATTTTATTTACCACAAAAATATTCTTGTTTTTATTATTTTTTCAATAATATATTTTTTTATTCTTATTTATTTTAAATAAAAAGCATATTTAGATTAAAAAACAAAATTTGTTGCAAATTAAAAATTTTCTGTTGAACAAAAACAAATTTTGTTGCAATTCGAAATTTTTAGCGAAATTTATGTAAAAATTTGAGTCGAAGAATTTTTTAAAAACAAAACGTAATTCTAGATTAGAAAAAAAAGAAACTTACGACAAAATATGAATATGATGTTGAACACAGTTTTTCATGATTTTTAATTGACATTCATGAATCAATGAATCTTGTTCATCGCTCGGTGTTAATCGAGAAATAAAATTTAATCGGTGAATAAGAATTTCACATTGAGTGCAAATTTGTAAAATTAAAATCAATGCCAAACTTTCAATTGAACTTGTCACACTGGCCGCTAATGTTGTCGCTAATCCTTGATGAATGTATGTAAAAAAATAAAAACTCCTGCTACTTAGATTGTATGGAGTCCACACTTTAAATGGTAGTGGAAAATTACTTCTCCTCGAAGGTGGAAACAGTAGCACCGACAGTGAAGAAATATTTATCAAAATCAAGTAAAGTATTGTATACAATCTGGAAAAAAAAATTTTTTACACTTCAAAAATTATACTGAAAAGAAAATAAAAGTAAAAAAAAAAAATTAAACAGAAAAATAAGAAAATTAAAAAAAATTATACTACAAAATAAGAAAATAAAAAAAAATTATACTGCAAAATAAGAAAATAAAAAAAAATTATACTGCAAAATAAGAAAATAAAAAAAAATTGTACTGCAAAATAAGAAAATGAAAAAAAATTAACACTGAAATTTTTCAGTTAGTTTTGTCAAGCAAATATTTATTTCCTGCAAAACAAATATTTATTTCAGTCAAACGAATATTAATTTGAAAAAAAAATTGTTTTCAGTTAAAAATAATTGTTAATTTTAATGAAATAAATATTTTATTCTGGCAAACATATACTATATATTAATTAAAATAAATATCTGTTTCAATCAAATCTTTATTCAGTTTTTTTATTTCAATATTTATCTAAAAAAAAATTTTTTTTTCAATTAAAAATAGTTGTTTATTTTAATGAAATAAATAATTCTTTCTGTCAAACAAATATTAATGTTAATTAAAATAAATATCTGTTTCAATCAAATCTTTACTTAGTTTTTTTATTTCAATATTTATCTAAAAATATTTTAATATTTATCTAAAAAAAATAATTTTTTTTTCAATTAAAAATGAAAATTTCAATTAAGAATTTAATGAAATAAATATTTTTTTCTGTCAAACAAATATTAATGTTAATTAAAATAAATATCTGTTTCAATCAAATATTTATTTTGTTTTTCTTATTTCAATATTTATCTAAATGAAATAAATAAATAAACAAATTTAATAATTAGAACTGACCGTTAAAAAATTATTTCATACAATATAAATTTTTGTAACAATTGCCAACTAATCGTCCAGTCATAATGAGAAAAAATATAATAGAATATAATGATAAATAATAAAAGAATTAGAAAAAATTTTTTCAAATCAAATTTTTAAATTAAAATTAGAGAATAATTTTTTTTTTTTGCATAAAAAATATAAAAGTAAAATTGAAAATAAATTTTATAAATTTCATTCCTTTACCTGCAAGTGTGTGATGTTTGCAGCAAAATTTTCAGTTCAAAATCGTCTCTCGGTTGGCAAATTTTATTCATAAGAAGTTTATTTGATTCCTTTGCAGATTTACTTCGGCAAATTATACTCAACATTTTGAATAAAACCGTAAATAAGGCGAGCAAATGAAAAAACGTTTCCATTTCACTGTCAATATTTTGTGCTCTCAGCAAAAGAAAAAGCATCATTGAAAAAACGAACAAAAAATATATCATTATCATAATTGTCGAATATATATAATAGAGAAAAATTTTTAATTTTGATTGTAAAAATTGTGGTTTATGAATTCCAAAAATATAAAATAGAATAAATGAAATTTCTCCCGTGTAAATCACTTGTTTATGATATCGAAATTTTATATTTTCTTCTTTCATCATGTACATCGAGTTGATAAATAATAAAATATAATTTTGTTGATGAATTTTTTTATCGAAATAATTTTTTATTTAATTTTTTATACGATACTTTTTTGTATTTTTTCTTTATTGTTGTCAATTATTTTTTGTCTTTTTTTTCTACACTTTTTTTTTATTGTTGTCGATATTTTTTGTCTATATTTTTTCTTTATTGTTGTCGATATTTTTTCTTTATTGTTGTCGATATTTTTTGTCTATATTTTTTCTACATTTTTTTCTGTATTTTTTCTATTTTTCGTTTAATATTATTTTTATATTTTGTTTTACATTCTGTTCTATATTTTTTTCAATTTTTTTCTGTATTTTGTTCTATACTTTTTTCTATATTTTTTCTATATTTCATTTAATATTTTTTTTATATTTTGTTTTATATTCTGTTCTATATTCTTTTCAATTTTTTTCTATATTTTTTTCTATTTACTTTGTTCTATATTTTTTTCTATATTTTATTCTCTATTTCTTTTCTATATTTTGTTCTATACCTTTTTTCTATTTATTGTTCTATATTTTATTCTCTATTTCTTTTCTATATTTTGTGCTATATTTTGTTTATTAATTTTTTTAGAACAATTCCTTCAACACAATTATTTAGTACAGAATAACTTTTATTTCCTTCAATTATTTAATGTACATTTTTGTATAATTATAATTTTCTCTTTTTTGTATAAAACAAATTAATAACCTTTTCGGGTATTATTTTTAAACCATTTTTTTAATGTTATTTTTCAGAAAAATTTTCAGTTTCTAGTAATTTTGATTAAATTTGAATTTCGAAGAAATGATTATAATTAGAGTCGAAAAGTTTACGAATAGAAAATTAATTAAAATCATGACTCTGTAATTTTTTTCTAAAATGTATATTTTTTTATAGAAAGAATTTTAATTTCGACAAATATTCCTAGCGAATGATTGTAAGTTTTTTTGAAGATAGTTCCATTTTTTTTATTGTCTATATATTGGAGCGAGTACTTTCTCATTATTTGAAAAATCGAAATACATTGCTATCAAGTTCTCGTCACTTGTGAATTATTCCGCGTAGCGAAAAGTTTTCAATAATTTCTCAGGTCATTTGCATAGAAAATGTGAATAAACGACAATTCACCCTTTTCATATAAATTCTTTATATTACGAGACAAACGGGAATAAGTTAAAAGCAATTGCTAATAATAAAATAAAATTGATTACAGAAAATAGAAATACATTTAAGGGAATGAAATTTTATTATTTCGATTTCTGTTTCTGTTTTCTGTTTCTCTTTCAGTGGATAGAGTTCGTCTCAGTCTTAGTCTAACTTTGTTTTTAGTCTTTTACGATTTTTGATTTAGCATCGAAAATATTTTTTACTCGAAATTGGTAATTTTTATTTCGACTATTTTATTTTATTATTAAACAATGAATTCAAATTGTTATTTTTGAATAGATAACAAATTATTTCGTTAAAAAGTGTTTTGGGTTAAAAAGTGATTCTTAATTTGTTAAAATAATGTTTCAAGGTTCAAGAAAAAGTTCTTTGTATTTTATATCGAAAGACAAATAGAAAAATACAATTGTAAGGTATTAAGTAAATTTTCTTTGTAACTTTTTTTTATTTAGAAACCTTTTAATAAATTATAAGCCGAATAAGCGGATTTTACAACCTGCAAAAGAAATTTTCGTTTTAAATCAATATTTTTTGTTCTTTTTTAACTAAAATAATTTTATCGAGAAAAAAAAATTCTATACAAACTTGAAAAAATGTTTCGATTGACATTATGATTATTTTGAATCCCATAAATTTAATTGGTCTTGACGCTCGAATCATTATTAAAATTAAATCCCTTTTTGTTCTGCTTTTAATTGATGACCATTTAATTTCGTAAATTTTGTCCATTATTGTCAAACTCTATCGTTTGGAAAAATACAATTATTAAGAAATAAATTATACTAATAAACAAATTTAATAAACAAATAAAATTAGCAACTGATTAAATTTAATAAACAACTTTAATGATTAAATAAATTTAAAAAGGAAAATAATTAATAAAAAAATACAATTAATAGATAAGTAAAATTTATAAACAATTATATTTATTAATTGAGCGATTTAATAAAAAAAAATTGTTACACATATTTTTTATACCTTTGACATAATTTTTTCTCCAAAGTAGCAGTAAAGGTAGATTTGTATTAAAGAAGTTGACAATAGAAATAATAGGCCCCAACTTTTAGGATCAGTTAATGATAATTTTGATAATTGATAAATAACAGCTGATAAGCTAATCATAGAGCCGAAAAATTGAACGAAAATAACAACACTGAATAGTTCGTTTAATTTATCTCCCATCCTTGAAAAAAATAATTAGTTAACATAGAATTTCTTTTATATAAACACAGAGGAATATCTTATTTAATCCAAAAATAATTTACTTGAGAGTCAAATATTTTTCAATGCTTTCTCAAAATTATTTGTTTTATGTAGAAATTATATTTTATAATTATAAATTTTTAAATTATATATTTTATTATTAATATTATATATAATTATAATACTCTAGAATTTTGTTGCAATTCGAAATTTTATTTAGAACAAAAACAAATTTTGTTGCAAATCGTAATTTTATTAAAACATGAAAACAATTTTTACTTGATGCAAACAGAAATTTTGTTTTGCTCGAAAAAATTCTTATTTGGACCAAATACAATTTTTTTGTCTCAATTAAACAATTAAAAACAAAACAAAAAATGAAAAAATAAACAAACAAAATGACAATAAATTAATAAAAAATCTTACGAAATACGTTAGAGAAATTAATTTTCCTCAATTGTTATTTTTCTTTTATTCACATCTTTAGTAAAATTTTGTAAAATTTGAGTTGAATAATTTTTAAAAAACAAAACGTAATTCTAGATTAAAAAAAAAGAAACGTACGACAAAATATGATTATGATGTTGAACGCAGTTTTTCATGATTTTTAATTGACATTCATGAATCAGTGAATCTTGTTCATTGCTCGGCGTTAATAGAGAAATAAAATTTAAACGGTGAACAAGAATTTCATATTGTGTGCAAATTTGTAAAATTAAAATCAATGCCAAACTTTCAATTGAACTTGTCACACTGGCCGCTAATGTTGTCGCTAATCCTTGATGAATGTATGTGAAAAAATAAAAACTCCTTCTACTTAGATTGTAAGGCGTCCACACTTTAAATGGTAGTGGAAAATTGCTTCTCCTCGAAGGTGGAAACAGTAACACCGACAGTGTTGAAATATTTATCAAAATTAAATAAAGAATTGTATATAATCTGGAAAAAAAAATTTTTTTTTGATTAAAAAATTGAGCTGAAAAAAAATAAATGAAAAAAAAATTACGCTTAACAAAAATTACACTGGAAAATACGAACAATGAAATATTAAACAAACAAATATTAATTTTAATGAAAAATATATTTTATTTATTTCTATCAAATATTTATTTATTTAATTTAATTTTATTTAATATTTTATTATTTATTTATATTTATTTAATATTTTATTATTTATTTATATTTATTTAATATTTTATTATTTATTTATATTTATTTAATATTTTATTATTCATTTATATTTATTTAATATTTGTCGAGCAAATATTTGTTTCAATCAAACAATTATTTATTTTCAGCCAACCGAATATTAATTTTTATCCAAAAAAATTTTTTTTCAATAAAGAAAATTGTGTATTTTTGAATAAAATAAATTGTTTGATACAATAAATATTTTTGCTGGCACTTGACAACTAATTGTCCACTTGAATCGGAAAAAATTTTTTCAAATCAAACTTTAAAATTAAAAGTAGAGAATAATTTTATTTTTGCATAAAAATATTTGGCGTGAAATTTAAAATAAATTTTATAAATTTTATTAATTTTATTCTTTCACCTGCAAGTGTGTGATGTTTGCAGCAAAAGTTTCAGTTCAAAATCGTCCCTAGGTTGGCAAATTTTATTCATGAGAAGATTATTCGACTCTTTTGCAGATTTGCTTTGGGAAATTATACTTATTATTTTGAATAAAACAGTAAAGAAGGCGAGCAAATGAAAAAACGTTTCCATTTCACTGTCAATATTTTGTGCTCTCAGCAAGAGAAAAAGCATCATTGAGAAAACGAACAAAAAATATATTGTTATCATAATTGTCGAATATATATAATAGAGGAAAATTTTCAATCTCGATTGTAAAAATTGTGGTTTCTGAATTCCAAAAATGTAAAATAGAATAAACGAAATTTCTCCCGTGTAAATCACTTGTTTATGATATTGAAATATTTTTTCTTCTCCAATCATTATATTTCGTGTGTCAATAATAATAAAAATTATAATAATATAGTTTTTTTTAACAAATTTTTTCTAAAATGACTTTTTCAATGGTTTTTTTAATAAAATTTTTTCAATACAATTTTTTACAATTTGTTACAATTTTTTACAATTTTTTACAATTTTTTACAATTTTTTTACGCGTAAAACTTTAATTTCTTGTATAATTTGAATTTAATTTGAATTTCGAGAAAAAGGTTTTTAATTCAAATTGAAAAGGTAACGAAAAGTTTTTTAGGTTTTAAATTAATTTCAAACATAACTGTCTTAAGTTTTCTAAGATCTACTTTTCTTGGCTAGAAATATTTTACATTTTGTTGCGACTAAGAATTCTCAGCGACTGTTTGTAAGCTTTTGTTTCCTTAAATAGTTTCATCATTTTTATTGTTTATTGATTTTAACGAGTGTTTTCTTATTATTCAAAATACATTGCTATCAAATTCTTCTCACTTGTAAATTTATTACGCATTGCGAAGCGTTTTCAATAATTTCTCATCGTGTCATTTGCATAGAAAATGTGAATAAACGATAATTCACCCTTTGAGTATAAATTCTTTATATCAAGAGACAAACGCGAATAAGTTAAAAGCAATTGATAATATTAAATTGATTACAGAAAATAGAAATGCATTTTAGGTTTGAAAATTTATTATTTCGATTTCTGTTTCAGTGAGTAGAGTTCGTTTTAGTTATAGTCTGAGTTTATTTTTATTCTTATACGATTTTTTATTTAGTGGGAAAGAAAATGTCTCATGAAAATTTGTTACTAAATAAAAAATTATTTGAATAAAATAAACATTAAAAAAAAATATATATTTACCATATATAATTCAATAAAATAAAAAACAAAAACTAAATTAATAATAATAATAATAATAATAATAATAATAGTAATGATAATATAAAGGATAATATAAATAATGATAATAATAATTATAATAGGTATAAAATCTAAATAAAACCATAAAAAGTAAAACCTAAACTATAACTCTAAAAAAATCAATTTTAATTTATTAATTATTAATTACCAGACTGGAGAAATTTTTTTCCATCTTTTATAAATCCATAAAATACAAAAGTTTAAAAATTTTATACAATGTTTCTTAATAGAAATATATACTGTACATTTTATGAAAAAAAATATTTCTTTCGGTTTTTTTACTCCACAATTTTCACTTGTTTCTTTATTTGACTCTCGAACTTTTTAATAAGTTGTACGAAGTATAAGATGCTCGTAAAATCTACCAAATAGAATGATTAAATAAAATTTGTTTTTAATTAAAATAATAATTAATTTTTTAATGAAAAAAAATTAATTTTTATTGAAATAATAATTAATTTTTTAATGAAAAAAAAATTAACTTACAGTAACAAAAGTGTTTAGTGACATGGGAATGAGTGATCCACCGGTGATAATTATTGGATTTCGGGCACGCATTGCAATCATCAAAAGTCCCTTTTTTGTCTGTCTTCTCAGCATTGTCCAGTCGATCATACTAATTACGTCCGCCACTTTTAAACTCTATTAAGAAAATTAAAAATTTGTTAATTTTTCCCTTTTGATTATTAATTTATTATATTTCAGTTTATTTGTAACTTTTACATATTTTTAAACAATATAAATAATTTTGTTTTTCGTTTTTCAAAATTTTACCCACTTTTAACATAACTTCATTACCGAAAACACAATATATAAAAGTTTGAATTAAAAGATTCGGCAATAATAATCCGTGAGCAATAAATTTATCATCAAATGTATTTTTCGTCGACAAACTGTAAATAAGTGTGCAAATATTTATTATCGATCCAATGAATTGCATTCCAAATACAACACTGAAAATGTCATTCAATCTTTCACTGAAACTGTAAAATTCAAAAGATTATTTCAATTTAGTTGAAGAAATAAAATACTAACTTATTTGTTTTATGGAAAAATATAAAAATTAATTTTTTCAATAGAAGAATAAAATTAATGTTCTTTAATAAAAGAATAATATTAATTTTCCTTAGTAGAAGAATAAAATTAATTTTTCTTAATAGAAGAATAAAATTAATTTTCTTCAATAGAAGAATAAAATTAATTTTTCTTGATAGAAGAATAAAATTAATTTTCCTTAGTAGAAGAATAAAATTAATTTTTCTTAATAGAAGAATAAAATTAATTTTCTTCAATAGAAGAATAAAATTAATTTTCTTCAATAGAAGAATAAAATTAATTTTCCTTGATAGAAGAATAAAATTAATTTTCCTTGATAGAAGAATAAAATTAATTTTTCTTAATAGAAGAATAAAATTAATTTTCTTCAATAGAAGAATAAAATTTATTTTCCTTAATAAAAAAAACTTAATTTTCCTTCATAGAAGAATAAAATTAATTTTCCTTGATAGAAGAATAAAATTAGTTTTCCTTAGTAGAAGAATAAAATTAATTTTTCTTAATAGAAGAATAAAATTAATTTTCTTCAATAGAAGAATAAAATTAATTTTCCTTAATAAAAAAAAATTAATTTTTCTTCATAGAAAAATAAAATTAATTTTTTTTAATAGGAAAATAAAATCTAATTGTCTTTTCTTTAGAATTTAGTATTTATTTAGTTTTTTTCGCTTACAGATAGACGTAATTATGATGCCTGACGCATTCGACGAGAATTCGAGCCTCTTTGGTTTGGGAAAAACTTAACGATTTCTCGTCATTGAGATTTAAATGAGTAATTCCTTCCAGTCGATGATAAATTATTTCCAATTGAGAGCAAATTTGCAACATAATTACCATAATTAATGTTTCAACGCCAATATTCGTGAAACCGGAACTGTAAATACTTAAAGTTTGAGTGGCATACGTGAGCCAAAATATAATTTTATCGTCACTGGCAAATGGTAATGTGGTTTTAAATGGTAATACAACGTCACTTTTTGCCAATCCACCAAGTGTCAGTGCTGCCAACGTAAAAAGACTTCCAATCAGAAATAACCATGTATTCCGTCTATGAAAAAAAATTCGATAAATTTTGCATTCAACAACAAAAAATCACTAATTTACAAAAAAATATATTTCTTCTCCAATTTTAGGAGTAGGAAACATTTCGAGTCTGACATTTATTTTCTTTTTATTCCTCGAATTTCGAAAGAATAAATTTTTATTTAATTAATTTTTTTTATTTTGTGTATTATTAGTAAATTCATTAATTAATATTTCAATAATTTTTTATTAATTAATATTCCAATAATTTTTTATTAATTAATATTTAAATAATTTTCTATTAATTTTTTCTTACATTTAAGAAAAGGAAGAACAATATTAATTATTTTAGCGTCAGTAGTCGAAGCCAAGAGCCAACTTTAAACAGACGTTAGTCTTTTTTTTGAGACAAAGAAATTTTTTTTGTATTTTTGCAGTTGTAAAAATAAAAATCGATTTTAATTTTTCCAATGAGTTTCAATTTCTTACACATTTTAATTATTCGCCAATTTTTTCTAGTTGAAACAATTTTCAGTCAGACAAATACTATTAATTTTTTTTTTCATTATCCAGTTAAAAAAATCATTTTAATTTTACCAACCTAGACAGATAGTCGTAGTTTTGTTGAATAATCTTCTCGTCATGATCGCGCGGTGAAAAATAATGTTTGTCCATCATTTTTATTAAATCAATTATTTTATCGCGTTTCACGAGTAAATTTGTTAATTTCACACAAACGACTAATATTTGCAGGAACGAGCACAACGATTCGGAGAAATCGTCAATATTCTCAGTTGAATGTAAAATAAGATACATATACAGAGACATGTTAAATGAATAGACTAGAAATGTCATAAAAATACTGTAAATATTGTAAAAAAGTGCGAGGGCAAAAAATGAGAGCCCAATTGGTCGCCAAAAACCAGCAGTCGAGAGAATTGTCAACGAAAGTTGTCCTTTGTACATTTTTCTCACAATATTGTTAATATTAGAATAAAAAGAAGTCAATTAACAATATTTTTTTGTCCTCTTGATATTTTTTTTCAACAATTTTTTTTTCAATTCTTCAGAAAATATTTTTTTTTTCGCTTCGATTTTATGTATTAATTGTAGCTGGACTATTATTTTCTATTCGTGTTTCTTTTAATTATTTTTTTAACTATTTCCATCTTGTGGTAATTTTTTAATTCATTTCTTGTTTTTTACTATTTACCTTTGGTATTAAGTTTTTCAATATTTAGTTTTTAGGTGTTTATTACTTTTTTGATAATTTTATTTTGAATGTTTGTTTTTTGTATTTATTTTTCGAATATTTACTTTTTCAATATTCATTTTTTTAATATTTTCCTTTTTTATAAATTACTCTTTTAATTTTTACTCTTTTAATTATTACTCTTTTAATTTTACGATTTCCAAATTTTAGTATTGTCAATATGTACTTTCCTAATTTTCCGTTCTTAAAATTTAGGTTTTGAATATTTGTTTTTTAAAATTTAATTTTGGAACATTTATTTCTTGAATATTTCGTTTTTGAATATTTGTTTTTTAAAATTTAGTATTGAATATTTATTTCGGGAATATTCGTTTTTAAATTTTAGTTTTTGAATATTTTTTCCTTGAATATTCAGTTTTTGGATATTTTTTTAATTCAGTTTTTGAATAATTATTTCTTGAATATTTAATTTTTGAATATTTATTCCTTGAATATTCAGCTTTTGAATATTTTTTAAATTTAGTTTCTGAATAATTATATCTTAATTTTTTAATTTTTTAATATTTATTCCTTGAATATTTCGTTTTTGAATATTTATTCCTTGAATATTTAGTTTTTCAACATTTATTCCTTGAATATTTAGTCACTAAACATTTATTTCTTAAATATTTAATCCTAGAATATTTACTTATTGTATTAAAGAAAAGGTTATAAAAATTGTTAATTATTGAGCAAAATTCAGTTTTTTGTTGAAGTTCAATTTTAGTCAATTTTTTTCCTTGAAATATTGAATTTTTTTGCGAATAAACAATTATTGGAAAGTGATTGCAAACTATTTTTGTTTCAAGTAAAAGGGGTCAGTTTTAGTTAGACAGACTTTTTTCCTTCAAGTATTGAATTTCTTTTCGAAGTGATTATAAATTATTTTACAATAAATAAAATAGAAAACAATTTCGAAGAAGTATTTTTTTTGCAGAAAGGACTAAACGAAAAGTGATTCTAAATTATTTTAGTCTTGGTAGTAGAGGTCAATTTTAGTCAGACCTATTTTTTTCCTCAAAGTATTTAAATTTTTTTCCAATCGAGTTTTTATAGAAAAGTGATTAAAAATTATTTTTGTTTCAATTAGTAGAGATCAATTTTAGTCAGATAGATTTTTTTCCTCGGTGTATTTAATTTTCGTCGAAGAATTGATTCTAAAAATGTTCTTAACTGGGTGAATTTTAGCTTTTTTTCTCGAGGCAGTGGAGAAGAATTATTATTTCAAGCACAAAGGGAGTTAATTCAGTGTCCTCGCTATTTGTCGTTCGTGTTACGCATTGACATTAAAATTTAAAATTCACATTTTCAGTATGCAAGGGGAACGACTACTTCCTCTTCCTCGAGTGCAAAACGAAACAATTTATTTTCTACTTATTCCCTCTATTAATAATAATTAGATAATAATAGGCCACGAATGCCAATGAAACCGATTCTTTCTAATAATAAAAATATTTTTTCCATTCAAGAAAGGGATGATAGGAGGATCGTCAACTGAGTATTTAAACTCATTATTTATTTCTTCCCGTCAGCAAAGTACGAGCTGCATTTTATATTACAATCGCATTTCTAACTCTTGTCTTTTATTATTCAATGCCTATATTATTCCCTTCTTATATAATTTTTCACTTAGCTCTTTAATTCCTGCTGTAAATTTTTTATTATGTTTCTAATTACATATTTCTCTAGACAATAATTATTCTCTTCTATCACTATTTAATGAAACTATTTACAAAACTTCCTGTACTTCTTGGTTCTAAATTCTAACTTCAATAAAGTGCTCGTAAAAACTGACAAGTGGAGGAGTTTTAATAAATTTTTTATTCAGAAAATAATTATTACTAAAAATAAATTTTTTACCATCTATTAAGTTATCGGTTAAAAAAGTGTTAAGTGGTACATGTTGATACAGAGATAATAATTTGAATTTAACAATGATAATGAAAATATTTAATAAAACATTGAATTTAACGATCATTCCGAGTCAGAAAATAATTTATAACGAAGAAAATTTTTAATCAATAGATTTTTCGTCATCGAATATTTGTTATTACTCTTCACCTTCTGTATTAAAAATAGTAAAATACAAAGGAAAAAATTATAAATCACATGACACATTTTAATTTTTATTTAATAAATCTATAGAATAGAAAAAATTTACAAATTTTATACAATGTTTCTTATTAATAGAAAATTCCCTTTCCTTCAAATATTGTAGACTACATTTCTTCTAACTTGTTTTTTATTTTCTTATTTTTTTTCACTTCAGATAATGTTAATTTCAATTAAATTAAATTCTTGAACTTTTTAATAAGTTGTACGAGGTATAAGACGTTCGTAAAATCTGCCAAATCGAAAGATTTCAATAAAATTTGTTTCTATTGAAATAAGAATTAATTTTTGACTTACAAAATTAACTCACGGTAACAAAAGTGTTTAGTGACATGGGAATGAGAGAACCACCGGTGATAATTATTGGATTTCGGGCACGCATTGCAATCATCAAAAGACCCTTTTTTGTCTGTCTTCTCAGCATTGTCCAGTCGATCATACTAACTACGTCCGCCACTTTTAAACTCTATTAAGAAAATTAAAAATTTGATAATTTAACCCTTTTGATTATTTTATTTCCGTTTATTTTTAATTTTTATAAATTTATCAAAAATTTATTAATATTTTAGTAATTATTAGGTAACAATATATCGGACTTTGGAAGAATAGAAAAAGCATCATACAATTCGAAACAACGATTTTTGTAAAGGAAAATAATAATGAAGAATTTTTGTTTCGTTTTTCGAAATTTTACCCACTTTTAACATAACTTCGTTACCAAAAATACAATATATAAAAGTTTGAAACAAAATATTCAGCAAGACTAATCCCTGAGCTAGAAATTTATCATCGAATGTATTTTTTGTCGATAAACTGTAAATAAGTGTGCAAATATTTGTTATCGATCCAATGAATTGCATTCCAAAGACAACACTGAAAATATCATTAAATCTTTCACTGAATCTGTAAGTGATAAATTTTTCTATTTAAATTTTAACGCAAACATTTCTTGAATAATTTTTTTTTAATAAAATAAATTTAACAAATATAACAAATATACCAAATTTAACAAATTTAACAAATTTAACAAATTTAACAAATTAAACAAGTTTAACAAAATAAATTTAACAAATTTAACAAGTTTAACAAGATAAATTTAACAAATTTAACAAATAAATAATCTTCTTGAACAATTAATAAATAAATTCTTTAATGTATAATGCAAATTTTGAAAATTGACTATATTTGCTTACAGATAGACGTAATTATGATGTTCGACACATTCGACGAGAATTCGAGCCTCTTTGGTTTGGGAAAAATTTAACGAACTCTCGTCATTGAGATTCAATTGTGTCATTCCTTCGAGACGATGGTAAATTATTTCAAGTTGAGAGCAAATTTGGAGCATTATTGCCATGACGAATGTTTCGACGCCAATATTTGTGAAACCTGAACTGCAAATACTTAAACTTTGACTGACATATGTGAGCCAAAATATAATTTCATTATTGTCAGTTTTATAGGGAATGGAAGTTTTAAATGGTAATATAACTTCACTTCTTGTCAAGCCACCAAGTGTTAGTGCTGACAGTGTAAAAAGACTTCCAATCAAAAATAACCATGTATTCCTTCTGGAAAAATTTTTTAAATTTGGATTATTGTAAATTAATAAATTCTAATAAATTTTGTTTTTACAAAATTCTTCTAAATTTAGATTCTACAAAATTCTTCTAAATTTAGTTCATACAAAATTTAGTTTCTATAAAATTCTTCTAAATATAATTTCTACAAAATTTTTCAGAATATAGTTTCTAAAAAATTTTTCTAAATTTAGTTTCTACGAAATTCTTCTCAATTTAGTTTCTAAAAAATTCTTTTAAACGTTTTTAATTATCAATTATTGAAAAAAGGAAATTTAATTTCTCTACAATTCTTCAAAATTTAGATTCTGCAAAATTCTTCTAAATATAGTTTTCTACAAAATTTAGTTTCTAAAAAATTTTTCTAAATTTAATTTCTCGAAAATTCTTCTTAATTTAGTTTCTACGAAATTCTTCTGAATTTAGTTTCTACGAAATTCTTCTAAATTCAGTTTCTACAAAATTCTTCTAAATTTACTTTGTACAAAATTATTTTGACTTAAGTTTTTTCTACTAAATTCTACTTAAGTCAGTTTCTACTAAATTCTTTTATAATTCGTTTCTACGAAATTCTTCTTAATTTAGTTTCTAAAAAATTCTTCTAAATTTAGTTTCTACGAAATTCTTCTAAATTTAGTTTCTACAAAATTCTTCTATATTTACTTTGTAAAAAATTATTTTGACTTAAGTTTTTTCTACTAAATTCTACTTAAGTCAGTTTCTACTAAATTCTTCTATAATTCGTTTCTACGAAATTCTTCTTAATTTAGTTTCTAAAAAATTCTTCTAAATTTAGTTTCTACGAAATTCTTCTGAATTTAGTTCCTACAAAATTTAGTTTTTATAAAATTCTTCTTAATATAATTTCTACAAAATTTTTCAGAATATAGTTTCTAAAAAATTCTTCTAAATTTAGTTTCTACGAAATTCTTCTTAATTTAGTTTTTAAAAAATTCTTCTAAATTTAATTTCTACAAAATGCTTCTGAATTTAGTTCCTACAAAATTTACTTTCTACAAAATTCTTCTAAATTTACTTTCTACAAAATTAGTTAAATTTTGTTTCTACAAAATTTTACTGAATTCATTTTCTACCAAATTTAGTTTCTACAAAAATCTAGAAAATTTAATTTCTACAAAATTTTACTATATTTAGTTTCTTTTAAATTATTAATAAAATCCATTTTCTACTAAATTGTTAATAAAATTTACTAAAACTTGAAAATTAAGAAGTTCGACACTAATTCTAAGTAGTAAACATTTTTATAAATTCAAATTTAGTTTTTCCCTTCATTAAAATTTGAACAAAAAATCTGCCATTATTTTAACTTTATCCTATTTAGTTTAATTTTACTATTTATTTATTTTGTTCAATTTATTTATTTTGGTCAATTTTAGTCGGGCAAATTATTTTTGTTCCGCTAAAGTAACAGTCGTTCATATTTCAGTAGTAAAAACAAATTTCGAGTCAGACAATTTACTAATTTTTATATTCAAACCTTCATGCATTTAAATTTTTTCTTTTTTAAAATTAAAACAAAATGAAAATTAAATTCTTCAAAATGAGTAAATTTTTTCTAACCTTGATATATGATCGTAGTTTCGTTGAATAATCTCCTCATAATTATCGCGCGGTGAAAAATAATGTTTGTCCATCATATTTATCAAATCAATTATTTTATTGCGCCTAAAGAGTAAATTCGTTAATTTCACACAGACAACTGAAATTATTAGGAACCAGCACAGTGATTCGGAGAAATTATCAATATCGTTGATTGCATGTAGAATAAAGTAAATGTTAAGAGAGATATTAAACGAGTAAACGAGAAATGTCATAAAAATACTGTAAAAATTGTATAAAAAAGCAGCGGCAAAAAATGAGAGACCAATTGGTCTCCAAAAGCCAGCAGTTGATAGAATTATCAACGACATTTGTCCTTTGTACATTTTTTCAATTTTCAAATTCAAATTTTTCAAATTTTTCAATTTGTATTTTCTAAAAAGTTTTTTAATTACAGAGTGAATAAAATTCTTCTCTTCTCGAAGATTGTTTTGATCTTTAGTCAGATAAATATTTTTTCTTAAAGTATTAAATTTTTTTTGCAGAAATGACAAAATGAAAAGTGTTTCTAAATTATTTTAGTCTTGGTAGTAGAGGTCAATTGTAGTCAGGCGTATTTTTTTCCTCAAAGTATTTGAATTTTTTTCCAAACGAGTATTTATGGAAAAGTGATTAAAAATTTTTTTTGTTTCAATTAGTAGAGATAAATTTTAGTCAGACAGATTTTTTTCTACGATGTGTTTAATTTTTGTCGAAAAATTGATTCTAAAAATGTTCTTAACTGGGTGAATTTTAGCTTTTTTTTCTCGAGGTAGTGGAGAAGAATTATTATTTCAAGTACAAAGGGAGTGAATTCAGTGTCCTCGCTACTTATCGTCGTTTATGGTACAAAATACAAATTTATATTAAAATTGAAAATTTTCTACTACTGTTCGTAAGCTAAGTGATTATTTTCATTTTCTTGAGAATGAAGGGAAATAATTTATTTTCTCGTCATTTTACTCCAGTTTATGGAAATAATAATTGGATAATAATAGTTGTCGGTGAATATACTTGTTACTAATATTAAACATGACTTTACGATATCGAGAAAGGGAAATTATCCGAGAATCGTCAACTAAGTATTGAAAGCTCATTATTTATTTCTGCAGGTTCGCAAGGTACGTGCTGCATATTAGAAAATAGTCACATTTTCCACATTATTTCTTATTTTATTATTTATTTCTTTGAGAAGCGCTACAATTCTTGTGAGAAATTTACTCTTCGAACAATGAATAGTTCGAATCATTGTCTAAAAAATTATTATTCTCTTTCAATGAAGAGAAATTTTTCAGTAATGAAACGAGTCGATGTAGAAATTTTTTATATTGGAAAAATAAATTTTTGGCTAAGTAAATGAAAATTAATATTAAATAAATAATAATAAAAAAAATAATAATGATATTAATAATAATAATAATAATGATAATAATAACAATAATAATAAAAATAATAATAATGATAATAATGATAATAATAACAATAATAATAAAAATAATAATAAAAATAATAATAATGATAATAATGATAATAATGATAATAATAACAATAATAATAAAAATAAAAAAAAATATTAATTAATAATAATAAAAATAAAAAAAAAATATTAATTAATAATAATAATTAATACAATAATTACAATTATAATAATAATTAATATAATTTAATAATAATAATAATATATACTAATTAAATTACTGTTTAAATCGTTTTAAATAAATATTGATTTGAATTTATCACTCGGTGGTATTTAATGTTAATCATCTTCATCGATCACTCCTAGTCATTTAAAAAAAATGAAAAATAACAGAAAATAAATTTTAAATAAAGTTTAATTAAAAAGTTGAAATTAAATCTTTGAAATAATATTTTATGTTTAATATTCTTGTTCACATTCTGTTATATTTCATTTAATTTATTTTCATATTTTCACTTTTTTTTACCTATAATAATAAAAATGCACCGGAAAAATAATTATGAACCACATGACTCATTTTATTTCATAAATCCAAGGATTAAAAAAACTTTACAAATTTTTTACAATGCTTCTATTAATGTAAAATTACTTTCCTTCAAATATTGTTGACTACATTTTATCAAACTTTTGGTCTCTCTTATTTTGTCACTTTAGATAATTTGACATTAAATTCGATTAGCTTCTTGAACTTTTTAACAAGTTGTACGAGGAATAAGCCGTTCGTAAAATCTAGCCAAAGAAAATAATAAATTCAAAAAAAAAAAATTAGTTTATGAAAATAATAAATTGAGTTCAATGTACCTAAAGTTTCAAACGTTCAAATGAACGAAAATATTTTTTTTTGCCTGTACTAATTTGTACTTTATTTACAAAAAAAGTTCTTTTTAAGATTAAAACAAATTAATTCTAAACTAAATATTGTTGAATTTTGATTATTTTTTGGCGATAGCAATTTTCGAAGTCAATGAATAATTATGTGAAAAAAAATTTCATTCCTTTCAACGTTCGAAACAAATGTTTTATTGGAATAATTTTATTTTTAAAAATGAAATTACAGTTAGAAATAATTTTCTGTTTAAAACTGAAATCATTTATTGAAATAATAATTCATTTTTGAATGAAAAAAAATTTGACTCACAATGACAAAAGTGCTTAGTGACATGGAAATAATTGATCCACCGGTGATAATTATTGGATTTCGGGCACGCATTGCAATCATCAAAAGTCCCTTTTTTGTCTGTTTTCTCAGCATTGTCCAGTCCATCATACTAATTACGTCCGCCACTTTTAAACTCTATTAAGAAAATTAAAAATTTGTTAATTTTTCCCTTTTGATTATTAATTTATTATATTTCAGTTTATTTGTAACTTTTATATATTTTTAAACAAAATAAATAATTTTTTTTTCGTTTTTCGAAATTTTACCTACTTTTAACATTACTTCATTACCGAAAACGCAATATATAAAAGTTTGAAAGAAAATATTCAGTAAGACTAATGTCTGAGAGAGAAATTTATCGTCGAATGTATTTTTTGTCGATAAACCGTAAATAAGTGTGCAAATATTTGTTATCGACCCAATGAATTGTATTCCAAAGACAAAACTAAAAATATCATTCAATCTTTCACTGAATCTGTAACATTTAAATATTTTTTTCTATTTTTAATATTCATTAAAAAAAAAACAGTGATACGGTGAAAAAAAAATTATTTGATTCAAACAACCGATTGTGTGACTATTATTAAAAAAAATATTTACTTGAACGAAATAATTATTATTTCAATCAAATAAACTGTATATGAGAAAAAAATTTACTTGAATCAAATAAATTGTATTTAAATTAAATATTTACTTGAATCAAATAAGTTTTATTCGAATCAATTAAGTAAAATTTGCTTCAAATACTGAAATATTTTATTCAAATACAATTTATTTGATACAAAGAAAAATTATTTGATTTAAGAAAATGTTTTATTCAAATACAATTTATTTAATTTAAGTAAATATTTTATTTCAATAAAAATTATTTAATTCAAGTAAATATTTTCAACAAATACAATTTATTTGATTCAAATACAATTTATTTGTTTTAAATACAATTTATTTGATTCAAATAAAAATTATTTGATTCAAGTAAATATTCGTTTGACAATAGTCAAGTAATCGGTATTATTTGAATCAAATAAATTTTTTGTTTTCAGTGAACAAAATATAAAATCCAGAAATAAAAATTTCAAAATCTCGACAAGCATTTTTTTGTAAAGAGAGGGGAAAAAAAGTGAAAAGATTGAAAATAATTTTTGAACATAGAAATTTGCTTACAGATAGACGTAATTATGATGTTCGACACATTCGACGAGAATTCGAGCCTCTTTGGTTTGGGAAAAAATTAACGAACTCTCGTCATTTAGATTCAAATGAGTGATGCCTTCGAGTCGATGATAAATTATCTCCAATTGAGAGCAAATTTGCAACATTATTGCCATGACGAATGTTTCGACCACAATGCTTATAAAACCTGAACTAAAAACACTTATACTTTGACTGGCATATGTGAGCCAAAATAAAATTTTATTATTTTCAATTTTATACGGTAATGAAGCTTTAAATGGTAATATAACTTCGCTTCTTGTCAATCCTCCAACTGATAATGCTG
The DNA here is from genome assembly GCA_032873175.1 of Leptopilina drosophilae. Taxonomy (NCBI): domain Eukaryota; kingdom Metazoa; phylum Arthropoda; class Insecta; order Hymenoptera; family Figitidae; genus Leptopilina; species Leptopilina drosophilae. The sequence goes on from CM065480.1 coordinate 52,724,145, forward strand.
ACAATGTAAAAAGGCTTCCAATGAAAAATAACCATGTATTCCTTCTGGAAAATTTTTAAAAATTTGGATTATAGTAAATTAATAAATTCTTCTAAATTTAGTTTCTAAAAAATTCTTCTAAATTTACTTTTTTACAAAATTCTTCTAAATTTAGTTTCTAAAAAATTCTTCTAAATTTAGTTTCTACAAAATTCTACTAATTTTAGTTTCTAAAAAATTCTTCTAAATTTAGTTTTTACAAAATTCTTCTAAATTCAGTTTCTAAAAAATTCTTCTAAATTCAGTTTCTAAAAAATTCTTCTAAATTTAGTTTTTACAAAATTCTTCTAAATTCAGTTTCTAAAAAATTCTTCTAAATTTAGTTTTTACAAAATTCTTCTAAATTCAGTTTTTAAAAAATTCTTCTAAATTAAGTTTTTACAAAATGTTTTTAAATATAATTTCCAAAAAATTCTTTTAAATTTAGTTTGTACAAAATTATTATGACTTTAGTTTTTTCTACTAAATTCTACTTAATTCAGTTTCTACTAAATTCTTCTATAATTCGTTTCTACAAAATTCTACTAAATTTTGTTATTACAAAATTCTTGTTAATACAGTTTTTACAAAATTCTTCTAAATATAATTTCTACAAAATTTAGTTCCTACGAAATTCTACTAAATTTAATTTCCACAAAATTCTACTAAACTTTGATTTTAGAAAATTCTTCTAAATACAATTTCTACAAAATTCTTTTAAATTTTCTATCTACAAAATTAATTGGAATTGAATTTCTACTAAACTCTATTAAATTCATTTTCTACTAAATTTAGTTTCTACAAAATTCTTCTATTATTCGTTTTTACAAAATTTAGTTTCTACGAAATTCTTCTAAATTTAGTTTCTATCAAAATCTTTTAAATTTAGTTTCTACAAAATTTTTCTAAATACAGTTTCTACAAAATTCTTCTAAACTGAGTTTCTACAAAATTCTTCTAAAAATAGTTCTAAAAAATTTAGGTTATACGAAATTCTTCTAAATTTAATTTCTACAAAATTCTACTAATTTTAGTTTCTAAAAAATTCTTCTAAATTTCGTTTTTACAAAATTCTTCTAAATTCAGTTTCTAAAAAATTCTTCTAAATTTAGTTTTTACAAAATTCTTCTAAATTCAGTTTCTAAAAATTTCTTTTAAATTTAGTATGTGCAAAATTATTTTGACTTTAGTTTTTTCAACTAAATTCTACTTGATTGAGTTTCTACTAAATTCTTCTATAATTCGTTTCTACAAAATTCTACTAAATTTGTTAAAACAAAATACTTGTAAATACAATTTTTACAAAATTCTTCAAAATATAGTATCTACAAAATTTAGTTTCTACGAAATTCTTCTAAATTTAGTTTCTTTTAAATTTAGTTCCTACAAAATTCTTCTAAATACAGTTTCTACAAAATTCTTCTAAAAATAGTTTCTAAAAAATTTAGGTTTATCGAAATTCTTCTAAATATAGTTTCTACAAAATTTAGTTTCTACGAAATTCTTCTAAATTTAGTTTCTACCAAAATCTTTTAAATTTAGTTTCTACAAAATTTTTCTAAATACAGTTTCTACAAAATTCTTCTAAACTTAGTTTCTACAAAATTCTTCTAAAAATAGTTTCTAAAAAATTTAGGTTTTACGAAATTCTTCTAAATTTAATTTCTACAAAATTCTTTTAAATTTTGTTTCTACAAAATTCTTTTAAATATTATTTCTACAAAATACTTCTAAATATAGTTTCTAAAAAATTCTTCTGAACATAGTTTCTACAAAATTTAGTTTCTACGAAATTCTTTTATAATTCGTTTCTACAAAATTCTACTAAATTTAATTTCCACATAATTCTACTAAATTTTGTTTTTATAAAATTCTTCTACAATTCGTTTTTACAAATTTTAGTTTCTACGAAATTCTCCTAAACTTAGTTTCTACCAAAATCTTTTAAATTTAGTTTCTACAAAATTTTTCTAAATACAGTTTCTACAAAATTCGTGTAATCTTTGTTTCTACAAAATTCTTCTAAATATAGTTTCTACAAAATTAAAAAAAATTTTTTTTTACAAAATTAATCTGAATTCGATTTTTACTAAATTCTACTAAATTCAGTTTCTAAAAAATTCTTCTAAATTTAGTTTTTACAAAATTCTTCTAAATTCAGTTTTTAAAAAATTCTTCTAAATTAAGTTTTTACAAAATGTTTCTAAATATAATTTCCAAAAAATTCTTTTAAATTTAGTTTGTACAAAATTATTATGACTTTAGTTTTTTCTACTAAATTCTACTTAATTCAGTTTCTACTAAATTCTTCTATAATTCGTTTCTACAAAATTCTACTAAATTTTGTTACTACAAAATTCTTGTTAATACAGTTTTTACAACATTCTTCTAAATATAATTTCTACAAAATTTAGTTCCTACGAAATTCTACTAAATTTAATTTCCACAAAATTCTACTAAATTTTGATTTTAGAAAATTCTTCTAAATACAATTTCTACAAAATTCTTTTAAATTTTCTATCTACAAAATTAATTGGAATTGTATTTCTACTAAACTCTATTAAATTCATTTTCTACTAAATTTAGTTTCTACAAAATTCTTCTATAATTCGTTTTTACAAAATTTAGTTTCTACGAAATTCTTCTAAATTTAGTTTCTATCAAAATCTTTTAAATTTAGTTTCTACAAAATTTTTCTAAATACAGTTTCTACAAAATTCTTCTAAACTGAGTTTCTACAAAATTCTTCTAAAAATAGTTCTAAAAAATTTAGGTTATACGAAATTCTTCTAAATTTATTTTCTACAAAATTCTTTTAAATTTAGTTTCTACAAAATTCTTTTAAATATTATTTCATCAAAATTCTTCTAAATTTAGTTTCTAAAAAAATCTTCTAAATTAAGTTATTACCAAATTTTTCTAAATTTAATTTATAAAAATTTCTTTTAAATTTAGTATGTGCAAAATTATTTTGACTTTAGTTTTTTCAACTAAATTCTACTTGATTGAGTTTCTACTAAATTCTTCTATAATTCGTTTCTACAAAATTCTACTAAATTTGTTAAAACAAAATACTTCTAAATATAGTTTCTAAAAAATTCTTCTGAACATAGTTTCTACAAAATTTAGTTTCTACGAAATTCTTCTATAATTCGTTTCTACAAAATTCTACTAAATTTAATTTCCACATAATTCTACTAAATTTTGTTTTTATAAAATTCTTCTACAATTCGTTTTTACAAATTTTAGTTTCTACGAAATTCTCCTAAACTTAGTTTCTACCAAAATCTTTTAAATTTAGTTTCTACAAAATTTTTCTAAATACAGTTTCTACAAAATTCGTGTAATCTTTGTTTCTACAAAATTCTTCTAAATATAGTTTCTACAAAATTAAAAAAAATTTTTTTTTACAAAATTAATCTGAATTCGATTTTTACTAAATTCTACTAAATTCAGTTTCTAAAAAATTCTTCTAAATTTAGTTTTTACAAAATTCTTCTAAATTCAGTTTTTAAAAAATTCTTCTAAATTAAGTTTTTACAAAATGTTTCTAAATATAATTTCCAAAAAATTCTTTTAAATTTAGTTTGTACAAAATTATTATGACTTTAGTTTTTTCTACTAAATTCTACTTAATTCAGTTTCTACTAAATTCTTCTATAATTCGTTTCTACAAAATTCTACTAAATTTTGTTACTACAAAATTCTTGTTAATACAGTTTTTACAACATTCTTCTAAATATAATTTCTACAAAATTTAGTTCCTACGAAATTCTACTAAATTTAATTTCCACAAAATTCTACTAAATTTTGATTTTAGAAAATTCTTCTAAATACAATTTCTACAAAATTCTTTTAAATTTTCTATCTACAAAATTAATTGGAATTGTATTTCTACTAAACTCTATTAAATTCATTTTCTACTAAATTTAGTTTCTACAAAATTCTTCTATAATTCGTTTTTACAAAATTTAGTTTCTACGAAATTCTTCTAAATTTAGTTTCTATCAAAATCTTTTAAATTTAGTTTCTACAAAATTTTTCTAAATACAGTTTCTACAAAATTCTTCTAAACTGAGTTTCTACAAAATTCTTCTAAAAATAGTTCTAAAAAATTTAGGTTATACGAAATTCTTCTAAATTTATTTTCTACAAAATTCTTTTAAATTTAGTTTCTACAAAATTCTTTTAAATATTATTTCATCAAAATTCTTCTAAATTTAGTTTCTAAAAAAATCTTCTAAATTAAGTTATTACCAAATTTTTCTAAATTTAATTTATAAAAATTTCTTTTAAATTTAGTATGTGCAAAATTATTTTGACTTTAGTTTTTTCAACTAAATTCTACTTGATTGAGTTTCTACTAAATTCTTCTATAATTCGTTTCTACAAAATTCTACTAAATTTGTTAAAACAAAATACTTCTAAATATAGTTTCTAAAAAATTCTTCTGAACATAGTTTCTACAAAATTTAGTTTCTACGAAATTCTTCTAAATTTAGTTTCTACAAATCTTCTTTAAATTTACTTTGTACAAAATTATTTTGACTTTAGTTTCTACAAAATTCTACTTAATTCAGTTTCTACTAAATTCTTCTATAATTCGTTTCTACAAAATTCTACTAAATTTAATTTCCACATAATTCTACTAAATTTTGTTTTTATAAAATTCTTCTACAATTCGTTTTTACAAATTTTAGTTTCTACGAAATTCTCCTAAACTTAGTTTCTACCAAAATCTTTTAAATTTAGTTTCTACAAAATTTTTCTAAATACAGTTTCTACAAAATTCGTGTAATCTTTGTTTCTACAAAATTCTTCTAAATATAGTTTCTACAAAATTAAAAAAAATTTTTTTTTACAAAATTAATCTGAATTCGATTTTTACTAAATTCTACTAGATTCAGTTTCTATTAAATTTAGTTTGTACAAAATTCTTCTATGATTTGATTTTACAAAATTCTTCTAAATTTAATTTCTTAAAAATTCTACTAAATTCAATTTCTTAAAAATTCTACTAAATTCAATTTCTTCAAAATTCTACTAAATTCAATTTCTTCAAAATTCTACTAAATTCAATTTCTTCAAAATTCTACTAAATTTAGTTTCTTTTAAATTATTAATAAAATCAATTTTCGTCTAAATTATTAATAAAATTTACTAAAACTTGAAAATCAAGAAGTTAGTCACTAGTTCTAAGTTGTTAACATTTTTATAAATTCAAATTTACTTTTTCCCTTCATTAAAATTTGAAAAAAAATCATTCATTATTTTAACTTTATCCTATTTTTTTAACTTTATTATTTTATTATTTCAATTTTAGTCGGGCAAATTATAAATTCAAATTTACTTTTTCCCTTCAATAAAATTTGGAAAAATAAATCATTCATTATTTTAACTTTATCCTATTATTTTAACTTTATCGTATTATTTTAACTTTATTATTTTATTACGTCAATTTTAGTCGGGCAAATAATTTTGTTCCGCTAAATCGACAGTCGAGCATGTTTCAGTGGTAGACACCAATTTTTAGTCAGACCTTCACTACATACTTATTTTTATATTCAAACTTTTATGCATTCAGATTTTTTCTTTTTTAATTTTTTTTTTCTTTTTTAATTTTTTTTTCTTTTTTAATTTTTTTTTCTTTTTTTTATTAAAATAGAATGAAAATTACATTCTTCAAAACAAGTAAATTCTTTCTGACCTCGATATATGATCGTAGTTCCGTTGAATGACCTCCTCGTGATGATCGCGAGGTGAAAAATAATGTTTATCCATCATTTTTATTAAATCAATGATTTTATTGCGCTGGAATAGTAGATTCGTTAATTTCATGCAGACAACGAAAAATATTAGGAACCAACACAGTGATTCGGTGAAATGATCGATATCGTTAAATGCATGTAGAATAAAATACATGTAGAGTGACATGTCGAATGAATAAACGAGAAATGTCATAAAAATACTGTAAATATTGTACAAAATTGCGGAGGCAAAAAATGTCAGACCATTTGGTCGCCAAAAACCAGCAGTCGAGAGAATTGTCAACGAAAGTTGTCCTTTGTACATTTTTCTCAAAAATTCAATCAAATTTAATATTTGGAAAGAAAGAAAGATTAATTATAATTATACAGAATAAAGAAAATTTTTCTCTTTTTTTAAATATTTTATAGAGAAATTTGTTTTTCTTATAATATTTTTCCACTTTTTTTTTTGTTTTTAATATATTGTTTCTATCTTGGGAATTAAGGACTTTTAGTGATAATAGTCAATTTTAATCAAAAGTATTTAATTTAATTTTTTTTTTTTTGAAAAAGGGATTATAAAAATTATTTAAATTTTTTCGATGAAGTGATTGTAAGAATTTTTTTAACTGGGTAAATTTTAGCTTCTTTTTCTTGATGCAGTAGAGAAGAATTATTGTTTCAAGTAGAAAGTGTCCTTGCTTCTTGTCGTTTATGGTACAAAATACAAATTGATATTAAATTCTCTAGTATATAAGTAAAGATGATTGATTATTTTCATTTTCTTGTGAATAAGAGGAATAAATTTATTTTCAGCTTATTTTGCCCCACTTTAGATGAATAATAATTGAATGATAATAATTGACCGTGAATGTGGTTGCAGTTAATATTAAACATTATTTTACGATATCGAGAAAGGGAAATTATACGAGAATCGTCAACTAAGTATTAAAAGCTCATTATTTATTTCTGAAGTTTCGCGACATACGTGCTGCATATTAGAAAATAGTCACATTTTCCACATTATTTCTTATTTTATTATTTATTTCTTTGAGAAGCGCTATAATTCTTGTGAGAAATTTACTCTTCGAACAATGAATAGTTCGAATCATTGTCTAAAAAATTATTATTCTCTTCTTTTCAAGGGAAATATTTTTAATAATAATAATTAAATTTAATAATTATTAAAAAGTTAATATTTAACATTCACACCTACTTTTACATTGTTTATAAATAAAATTTTTTTTTATCTATGCTTTAAATAACTTGATGTTAACTTCATGTTTCGCTGTCGTTAAATAGAAAATAAATATACTATAAATAATTATTTTATCGTTGAAATTGTATTTTTACTTTAAAATTAATTTTTAATTCTCTTTTTCTGTTACAGGTAATTTTTCCATTATAATTCCAAGTTTCTAAATAAAATATTCAACTGCAAAATTTCGGTGAGTTTGGAGATTTAATGTTTTTCCGTGTGCTTTTTAAATTTTTCATTAATTCGTAACAGCAATAAATGCAATTTATTATTACTGAAATTTGTTTTAATTTGTATAATTCAGAAGTAACACTGCATTTTATTAACATTAAAACAATAATTATATACTGAATACGAAAAATAATAATAATAAAAAAAATAAGTGATCTGTAAATTGTAGAAATGTGGACAATTTATTAAAAAGTACTTAGCATATAATTAATATTTTTTTAAGTACAGAAATTAATTGATATTAATAGTAATAATAATTTTAGGTTCAATAAAAATTAGAAAGAACAAAGGTTAGATGATTAAAATAAAATAAGTGAATTGCCGAACCTACCTTTCAATCACCTAGAGATTTATTAATAGATTGTAAGCCGAAAATGCTGACTTCAAAACCTGAATAAAATTTTTTATTATTTTTCAATTGAATATTTTCTTTAATCTCCATTTCAATTAATTTTTTTATCACATATATTAATATAAATTCCAAATAGATTTCTTTCATATTTTTGCGACTTGTTTATAAATTTAATGGAAAAAAAGCAAAAAAATTTCGATTTGAAACAAAAAATTAATAGAAGAAAATACTAACTTTAACAAACGTATCTATTGACAGAACAATAATTGATGAGCCAATTAATCGAATTGGACGCGATGCCTTCATCATTACAATAATAAGATCTTTTTTTGTACGATTTTTTATTCCTGTCCACTTTATTTCGTAAACGGCTTCTATAATTAGTAAACTCTATTTGAAATTACGAAAAGAAATTTTTTTTTATTATTTTAGAAATAAAGGTAAAAATAAAATTAAATAAACTAAATATTTTTTTTATTATGTTAGAAATAAAAGTAAAAATAAAATTAAATAAACTAAATATTTTTTTATTATATTAGAAATAATAGTAAAAATAAAATGAAATAAATTAAATATTTTTTTTTATTATATTAGAAATAAAAGTAAAAATAAAAATAAATAAACCAAATTTTTTTTTCATTTAAATATCTTCTTTCTTTATTATACATAAATGCGGAATTAAAAACAAATTCCAAAAGATAATAAGAAAATATTTACTTTTTCCATAATTTTTTCACCAGCAATGCAATATAAATAGATTTGCAGTAAACAAGTGAACAATAGTGGCATTGTCGACCAAAAATTATGATTTCTCAAATTCATTTTACTCAATTGATAAATTAACGTGCACAATTGTAATAATGAGGAGAAAAATTGCAGCGATATCATTGTACCAAATAATTCATTCAATTTATCGCCCAGTCTGTAAATTGAATAATTTTTAGAATTAAAATTTCTCTTATTTGTGAGAATGTAGTAATTAAAGGTAAAAAAAATAATAGAAAAAATTCTTTTTTGAAAGAAAAAGAAAATAATAGTAAATAATTCGGAAAAAAATTCTCAAAGTTCAAATGTAATTATTTTCTCAGTAAAAAAAATGTTTGTACAAAAAGAGTCTCTGATTTGATTATAAGTTAACTTCTATGTTATTTAAATTTTATTTTATTTTCAATGTAATTTTAATTTTATTTTATTTTCAATGTAATTTTAATTTTATTGTAATATCAATGTAATTTTAATTGTATTTTAAATTAATTTTCATTTTAATTTGACTTGAATTTGATTTGAATTAAATTAAATTTTTATTTTATTTTTCGCTTGAATTTAATTTGAATTTAATTTTAATTTGATTTAAATTTAATTTTCGTTATAATTTAATTTTAACTTAATTTCCGTTTGAATTTGATTTTAATTCAATTTTCGTTTGAATTTGATTTGATATTTATTTGAATTTCCTTATTAATTTGAATTGAATTTGATTTGAAATGATTTTCGTTTTAAAAATGTTTCGTTTCAATTTTATCTGAATTAGATTTAAATTTAATTTTCGTTTAAATTTGATTTGAATTTAATTTTCGTTATAATTTTATTTTAATTTAATTTTAGTTTGAATTTGATTTTAATTTGACTTTCGTTTGAATTTGAATTTGATTTTATATTTATTTGCATTTACATATTAATTTGATTTAAATTCGAATTGAATTTGATTTGAAATGATTTTCGTTTCAATTTTATCTGAATTTCATTTGAATTTGATTTCAATTTGATTTTAATTTCATTTTCGTTCAAAATTTATTTGAATTTGATTTTAAACCATTTTTCGTTTGAATTTGATTTTATATTTTTTTGAATTTCCATATTAATTTGATTGGATCTGAATTTGATTTAAAATGATTTTCGTTTCAATTTTATGTAAATTTCATTTGAATTTGATTTTAATTTAATTTTTGTTTAAATTTCATGTGAATTTAATTTTCGTTTGAATTTGATTTTAATTTAATTTTCGTTTGAATTTGATTTTAATTTAATTTTCGTTTGAATTTGATTTTAATTTAATTCTCGTTTGAATTTGATTTTAATATAATTTTTTGATTTACTTGAATTTAATCTTCGTTTTAATTTGATTTTAATTTAATTTTCGTTTGAAATTGATTTAATTCGACTTAAGTTTAATTTTCGTTACAATTTCAGTTGAATTTAATTTTCGTTTGAATTTGATTTTAATTCAATTTTCATTTAAATTTGATTTAAATTTGACTTTCGTTTGCATTTGATTTGATATTTATTTGAATTTCCACATTAATTTGATTTGAATTTGATTTGAATTTAATTTGAAATGATTTTCGTTTCAAAAATTTAATTTTCGTTGAAATTTCATTTGAATTTGATTTTAATTCAATTTTTGTTTGAATTTGATTTGAATTTGATTTTCGTTTCAATTTTATCCGAATTTGATTTAAATTTAATTTTCGTTTGAATTTGATTTGAATTTAATTTTTGTTATAATTTTATTTTAATTTAATTTTCGTATGAATTAGATTTTAATTTGTCTTTCGTTTGAATTTGATTTTATATTAATTTGAATTTTCATATTAATTTGATTTAAATTCGATTTGATTTTGATTTGGAATGATTTTCGTTTCAATTCTATCTAAATTTCATTTGAAATTGATTCTAATTTAATTTTCGTTTAAATTTCATTTGAATTTAATTTTCGTTAGAATTTGATTTGAATTTGAATTTGGTTTGAATTTTATTTTAATGTAATTTTCGTTTTAATTTTATTTGAATTTAATTTGAATTTGATTTTTATCTAATTTTCGTTTGAATTTGATTTGAATTTAATTTGAATTTGATTTTTATCTAATTTTCGTTTGAATTTGATTTTAATTTAATTTTTGATTGACTTGAATTTAATCTTCATTTTAATTTGTTTTAATTTAATTTTCGTTTGTAATCGATTTAATTCGACTTAAGTTTAATTTTCGTTACAATTTAATTTGAATTTAATTTTCATTTGAATTTTATTTGAATTTAATTCTAATTTTCATTTAAATTTGATTTGAATTTAATTCTATTTTTAATTTGAATTTGATTTGAATTTTATTCTAATTTTCATTTAAATTTGATTTGAATTTAATTCTAATTTTAATTTGATTCTAATCAGATTTCAATTCAATTTGTAAATTTTTTGTTCCTAACCTGACGAAATTTTTTAAGTTTTTATTAATTTACAAATTTTTAGTGATAACTTACGAATAGAGGCAGAGATGATGTCGAACGCAATCCTTGAGTTTTATCTCACATTCATTGACAATTATGTTGAGATAATTTTTCCCCGATAATTCTGGAAGTAACTGCAATCGATGTGAGAGTATTTCCAATTGAGCGCAAAGCAGTAACATTATCGTAATTGCTAAACATTCCACTGAAGCTGTCACCAAACTGGTCATAATTAATGCTAAACTTTGATAGAAATATGTGAAAATAAATGCCCGTTGCGTGTCAAAATTGTACGGTGTCCACATATTCAATGGAAGGGAGACATTTTTTTTCGTCAATGGCACTAGAATCAGTAGAGCCGCATTGACAGTCGTCATTGTTAGAAAAACATTCGTTATAATTCTGAATTAAGAAAAGAAAGCTAATTAAAAATAGATTCTTGAATATTATTTTCAAAAAATGGTTAAAAACGGTTAAAAAAAGGGGAAAAAATGGTAAAAATGTTTTAAAAACTGGTAAGAAATGGTAACAAAATCGTAAAAAACGGTTAAAATGGTAAAAATGGTTGTAAAAAATGGCACAAATGGTAAAAAATGGTAAAAATAGTAAATAATGGTAAAAAATGTTTTAAAAAGGTTAAAAATGGTTATAAACGGTAAAAAATGGGGGAAAATGGTAAAAATGTTTTAAAAATTAGTTAAAAATGGTAAAAAAAGGTAAAAAACGGTTAAAAAGTTTTTAAAAAAATGGCACACATTAGTAAAAAATGGTAAAAATGGTAAATAATGGTAAAAAATGTTTAAATATGGTAAAAAATGATTAAAAACGGAAAAAATTGGGGGAAAATGGAAAAAATATTTTAAAAATTAGTTAAAAATGGTAAAAAAAAGGTAAAAAACGGTTAAAAAGTTTTTAAAAAAATGGCACACATTGGTAAAAAATGGTAAAAATGGTAAATAATGGTAAAAAATGTTTAAATACGGTAAAAAATGATTAAAAACGGAAAAAATTGGGGGAAAATGGAAAAAATATTTTAAAAATTAGTTAAAAATGGTAAAAAAAAGGTAAAAAACGGTTAAAAAGTTTTTAAAAAAATGGCACACATTGGTAAAAAATGGTAAATAATGGTAAAAAATGTTAAAAAACGGTTAAAAATGGTTCAAAACGGTAAAAAATGGGGAAAATGGTAAAAATGTTTTAAAAACTGGTTAAAAATGGTAACAAGAAGGTAAAAAACGGTAAAAATGGTAAAAAAAATGGCACAAATGGTAAAAAATGGTAAAAATGATAAATAAGTGTAAACAATAATTTAAAAACGGTAAAAAATGATTAAAAACGAAAAAAATTTGGGGGAAAATGGTAAAAATGTTTTAAAAATTGGTTAAAAAAAGTAACAAAAAGGTAAAAACGGTAAAAAATGGTTAAAAAATGGCATATATGGTAGAAATGGTAAAAATGGTAAATAATCGTAAAAAAATGTTTTAAAACGGTAAAAAATAGTTTTAAAAATGGTAAAAATGGTAAAAAAATTGTAAATAATGGTAAAAAATCGTAAAAAATGATGAAAAAAATGTTATGAAAATAATTAAACAATCACCTTGTGATGTTTAGGTACTTGAAAAGTACCCTCGATTCGTGCTCATCACGCGGTTGACACAATTGATTTGAAAGAATATTTTTCGACTCTAAAATTATCCTTCGCTTTCGGATGACAGTAATTTTTTTAATCCAAATGGAAAAGACAGCGGCAAAATAGAAAAGACCTAATGTCATTTCCTCGACGCCTTGTGATTTTAAAAAATGAATTAACAATGAAAGCATAAAGGACGTGGAAATTGTGACGCAAATTGCAATATAAATTGAGTAGAAATTTTTTTTCCAATTTCTTTGCCAGGACAATGGTCTCCACATTCCGAGTAGTGTGAAAACGTGAAAAAATATACCAGACAACATTTATATATATATAAGTATCTTTTGTACAAGTTCCTTTCATACTGACTTCTGTTTTCTCATTTATCTCCCTCTCTATCCACTCTTCAATTTTCCAAGCTTGCTAAATAATTCACTCGAATAATTCACTCGTTTTATGGAAAACTGAACTTTTGCATAAATCATAAAGATAAATTGATGTGTGACAATAATTTCACGTTTAGAGAATAATCTATTGGTTATGAAAAATAAATTTTTATGGGTGCATAATAAAGGTATAGTTTTATTCTGTAACTGGCTATTTTATGGTGGGGAATAAAATTTCTGTGTTTAAAATTATTTTAATTCGATGAACAACGTTTTTCTTTACAACGTTTGGAGAAATATATCGATGTAGAAAATTAAAATTTTTAGTATTAATAATTTTAGTATTTTTTAGTATCTAATCTATGAAAAAAATTTCCGAATTCTTTTTTCTGTTATTAAAGAAATAATAAGAAACGTGTTTTCTTTACTTAAATTTATAACTTAATTAAAAGTTTATTATTTCGAGAATACTGAATTTAAAAAAAACTAACTGAAAGCAATAAATTATGTATTAAAACTTGAACGCTGTTTACTGTTCATTTTATTTTTTTCTAAAATAGTTATAGAATTAAAAAAAAAAGAATTAAAAAGGAATGTTTTTAGTAAGAATAAAAATGATAACAATGGTTTATTTGAAAAATCGAAATGTCAATAAAATGATTTTTAGTTTTTTGTAAAATTGTAAATTTTTGGTAAAATTAAAAAAAGAATTAAAAAGGAATGTTTTTGGCAAAAATAAAAATTATAACTAAGGTTTATTTGAAAAATCTAAATGTCAATAGAAAGATTTTTAGTTTTTTGTAAAATTGTAAACTTTTGGTTAAATTAAAAAGGAATGTTTTTGGTAAAAATAAAAATGATAAAACTAAACACTGGGAAAAATAAAACCCAGTCACAATTTATATCACATGTTATTAATTATTACACAATATTGCACCAATAATACATTACATTTTAGGTAACACAGTAATATAAAATAATAGTAAAAACAATATAAAATAATAATAAATAGTGAATAATAAATAATAAATAATAAAATAATAAAAATAAATAATAACGAATAATAAATATAATACAAAATAATAAGAATAACGTAAAATAAAAAATTAATGAAAAAATTTAAAAAATAAATAAATAAATAATAAAAGAAAACTAAAATTGATTATTTAGAAAAAAAACTTTCTGAATTTTTATTTCGTTACACTCAACTTTTAGAAATAATTGACAATAATAGAAATTGTTTTTGGAAATTTTTTCAATCTCAATTGAATTAAATATTTTAATTTTAAAATCACTTTGCTCTGGAATTTTTTAATAAGTTGTACGACGCATAAGACACTCGTAAAATCTAGCAAATGAAATGATTAAATAAAATTTGTTTTTATTGAAATAATAATTAATTTTTTAATGAAAAAAAAATAAACTCACAGTAACAAAAGTGTTGAGCGACATGGGAATGAGAGAACCACCGGTGATAATTATTGGATTTCGGGCACGCATTGCAATCATGATAAGTCCCCGTTTCGATTGTATTCTCAACATTGTCCAATCCATCATACTAATTATATCCGCTATTTTTAAACTCTAATTAAAAAAATTATCAATTTACAAATTTTCAATCTTAAATTATAAAAATTTAAATTTTTACTTTATTAGTCTTCAAGCTTAAATTATTGAAATTTAAATATTTACTTTATTAATCTTCAATCTTAAATTTTTTAACTTTAAATATTTAATTTAAACTTAAATTATTGAAATTTAAATAACTATTCCAGTAAATTAAATTTATAGTCAAAAAGTGTTTGAAACATTTATTTCCTTGAATTTTATTAATTTCTTTGAATTTTATAAATATAAAATTAAAAGAAATAAATTTTTGAAACACTTTTTTTTAATTAGTATTATTTTGCATTTTCCACCTACTTTTAGCATAACTTCATTACCGAAAATACAGTAAATAAAAGTTTGAATTAAAATATTCGGCAATAGTAATCCCTGGGCAAGAACTCTGTCATTGAATGAAGTTTTTGTCGATAAACTGTAAATAAGTGTGCAAATATTTGTTATCGATCCAATGAATTGTATTCCAAATACAATGCTAAAAATGTCATTCAATCTGTCACTGAATCTGTAACAATTCAATATTTTTTTCGCATTTTCATTTTTTTCCAAATTTGGATAAAAAAAAAATTATATAAAATATAGATCCAGACATAAAAGATTCGTAACGGCTTTTTTTTTATTTGTTTATGATGAAATACAAATTTTACTTAGAGAAGTAAAAAATTAAAACAATTTCTTGTCAAACGAAGGAAAAAGGTTAAAAAAAAACAAAAATTGTAATTTTGCTTACAGATGGACGTAATTGTGATGCCTGACGCATTCGACGAGAATTCGAGCCTCCTTGGTTCGGGAAAAAATTAACGAACTCTCGTCAATGAGATTTAATTGTGACATTTCTTCGAGTCGGTGATAAATGATCTCCAATTGAGAGCAAATTTGAAGCATAAATACCATGACTAATGTTACGACCCCAATAGCTGATAAACCTCCACTGAAAATACTTAGAGTTTGACTGGCATACGTGAGCCAAAATGTAATTTTATTACCACTGTCATAAGGCAAAGAAGTTCTAAATGGTAATACAACATCACTACCTCTTGCCAATCCACCGAGTGTTATTGTCGTCATTGTAGAAATGCTTACAATGAAAAAAAACCACGTATTTCTTCTGTAAAACGAAAATTAAAATTTTTTTTTTATTCATAGAAATATTTCAATATTTGCCATTAAATCATTATTTTAATTTTACTTACCTACACATATAGTCGTAGTTTCGTTGAATGACCTCCTCCTCGTGATCGCGAGGTGAGAAATAATGTTTATCCATCATTTTTATCAAATCAATTATTTCGTTTCGTTTGATTAGTAAATTAGTGATTTTTACACATACGACTAACATCAATAGAAACCAACACAATGTTTCGGAGAAATCGTCGATATCGTTGATTGCATGCAGAATAAGATACATGTAGAGGGACATGTCGAACGAATAAACGAGAAATGTCATAAAAATACTGTAAATATTGTAAAAAAATGCCACGGCAAAAAATGATAAACCAGTTGGTCTCCAAAAACCAGCAGTCGAGAGAATTGTCAACGAAAGTTGTGCTTTGTACATTTTTCTCACATTTGTCAATTGTAATTTTTTAACAATATATTATTTAATTATATATTTTTTTGTATTTAGTTATAGAATTAATTTTTTTGTATTTTTAAAGAATTTTTATTTTATTATTTAGTTTGTTTTGTTTTTTTTTTATTTTGTTTTAGAAAAAACTGTTAATTACAAAATGAGGAATATTTTTCTATATTCTTGATATTTGGTTTTTAACTTTCAATTCTTTTGTAAATGTTGTGTTGTTTCCAGAGTTTTTTTCCTTTATTTATTTTTTAATCATAATTGACGATATTTTCATTTTTTTAGTTTAGTTATTAATTTTTAGTGGTAATTAATATTTATTTTAGTAATTACAAATTTATTAGTAATTTATTACTATTTTAATATTTAGTTTTTCAATATTTCCATTTTATGTTATTTATTATTTCAATTTTTACTCTTTTAATTTTTCATTTTTCAAATTTTAGTATTGTGAATATTTACTCTCCTAATTTTTCGTTTTTTGAATTTAGTTTTTGAACATTTATTTCTTGAATAATTAACTTTTGAACATTTATTTCTTAAATATTCAGTTTTTGAATATTTGTTTTTTAAAATTTTGAATTAAATTAAAATTCAATTCTTTTGTAAATGTTGTGTTTTTTCCAGAGTTTTTTTCGATATTTATTTTTTAATCATAATTGACAATAATTTTACTTTTTTAGTTTAGTAATTAATTTTTAGTAGTAATTAATTATTATTTTAGTAATTACGAATTTATTAGTAATTTTTTTTTCTTTTCAAATATTATTTGCTTTTTGTTTAAAATTCTTAGTTTTTGATATTAATTTTATTTTTTGTAATTATTTCCATCTTGTAGTAATTTTTTATTTGTGTGTTATGTCTTGTTTCTCACTATTTAGCTTTTAATATTAAGTTTTTTAATATTTACTTTTTTAATATTTAGTTTTTAAATATTTACTTTTTCAATATTCATTTTTTTTAAATTTCCCTTTTTTTATAAATTATTTTTTCAATTTTTACTCTTTTAATTTTTCGTTTTAATTTTCGTTTTTCGTTTTACTATTGTAAATAATTACTTTCCTAATTTTCCGTTCTTTAAATTTAGGTTTTGAATTTTTGTTTTTTAAAATTTAATTTTGGAACATTTATTTCATGAATATTTCGTTTTTGAATATTTGTTTTTTAAAATTTAGTTCTTGAATATTTATTTCGGGAATATTCGTTTTTAAATTTTAGTTTTTGAATATTTTTTCCTTGAATATTCAGTTTTTGGATATTTTTTTAATTTAGTTTTTGAATAATTATTTCTTGAATATTTAATTTTTGAATATTTATTCCGTGAATATTTAATGTTTGAATATTTATTCCTGGAATATTTAGTTTTTCAACATTTATTCCTTGAATATTTAGTCACTAAACATTTATTTCTTAAATATTTAATCCTCGAATATTTACTTATTGTATTAAAGAAAAGATCATAAAAATTTTTAATTATTGAGCAAAATTCAGTTTTTTGTTGAAGTCAATTTTAGTCAATTTTTTTTCCTTGAAATATTGAATTTTTTTGCGAATAAACAATTATTGGAAAGTGATTGCAAACTATTTTTGTTTCAAGTAAAAGAGTTCAGTTTTAGTCAGACAGACTTTTTTCCTTCAAGTATTGAATTTCTTTTCAAAGTAATAATAAATTATTTTACAATAAATAAAATAGAAAACAATTTCGAAGTTGTATTTTTTTTTTTTTGCAGAAAGGACTAAACGAAAAGTGATTCTAAATTATTTTAGTCTTGGTAGTAGAGGTCAATTTTAGTCAGGCCGATTTTTTTTCTCAAAGTATTTAAATTTTTTTCCAAAGGAGTATCTATGGAAAAGTGATTAAAAATTATTTTTGTTTCAATTAGTAGAGATCAATTTTAGTCAGACAGATTTTTTTCCTCCGTGTATTTAATTTTTGTCGAAGAATTGATTCTAAAAATGTTCTTAACTGGGTGAATTTTAGCTTTTTTTCTCGAGGCAGTGGAGAAGAATTATTATTTCAAGCACAAAGGGAGTTAATTCAGTGTCCTCGCTACTTGTCGTTCGTGTTACGCTTTGACATTAAAATTTAAAATTCACATTTTCAGTATGCAAGGGGAACGACTACTTCCTCTTCCTCGAGTGCAAAACGAAACAATTTATTTTCTACTTATTCCCTCTATTAATAATAATTAGATAATAATAGGCCACGAATGCCAATGAAAACGATTCTTTCTAATAATAAAAATATTTTTTCCATTCAAGAAAGGGATGATAGGAGGATCGTCAACTGAGTATCTAAACTCATTATTTATTTCTTCCCGTCAGCAAAGTACGAGCTGCATTTTATATTACAATCGCATTTCTAACTCTTGTCTTTTATTATTCAATGCCTATATTATTCCCTTCTTATATAATTTTTCACTTAGCTCTTTAATTCCTGCTGTAAATTTATAATTCCAGTTCTAATAATATATATCTTTGGAGTATAATTATTTTCTTAAAATACTATTTATTGAGACTATTAAGAAAACTTTTTGTTCTTATTCATGGTTCTTATAACTTTAACAAGATGTTTAAAAAATCTATTAAGTGGAGTACCCTTAATAATTTTGTTAATGAGAATAATTATTAAAAAAATTGTAATTCTCATTAAACTGACGGTATGAAGAGTTTTAAGTAAAAATTTGATAATGATAATGATAATTTCTATATTTTTATTTAAGTACATTGAACATTTAGAATGATTAACAATATTAAAAATAGTTTTTATTTTTTTATCAAGTTGCAATGAAAATAAACATTAAAATCACTTGTCTCTTGAATTTTTTAATAAATTGTACGAGGCATAAGAAACGCGTAAAATCTAGCAAAATAAAGTGATTAAGTAAAATTAGTTTATTGAAATAATAATTTCCTTTTTGAATAAAAAATAAACTCACAGTAACAAAAGTTTCGAGCGACATGGGAATGAGTGATCCACTGGTGATAATTATTGGATTTCGCGCACGCATCGCAATCATGAGAAGTCCCTGTTTTGATTGACTTCTCAGCATTGTCCAATCCATCATACTAATTACGTCCGCCACTTTCAAACTCTAAGGCAGAAAAAAAATTTAAATTGTAAATTTATTAATTAAAAATTTCTAAAAAATTTTTAAAAATTTTTAAATAATTTTAATTAAATTAAATAAATTAAATATGTATTCAATTTATTTAATTTGGAATTCAAAAAAATCATAAAAATCAAAATTCAACAAATTGTTTTGTTTATCTTTCATTGTTTTGTAGTTTCCACCTACTTTTACCATAACTTCATTGCCGAAAATGCAATAGATAAAAGTTTGAATTAACATATTCGGCAATAATAATCCCTGGGAAAGAACTTTGTCATTGAATGAAGTTTTTGTCGACAAACTGTAAATAAGTGTGCAAATATTTGTTATCGCTCCAAAAAATTCCATTCCAAATACAATACTGAAAATATCGTTAAATCTTTGACTGAATCTGTAACATTTCAATATTTTCTTCCATTTTCATGTTTTCCCAAATTTAGATCCAAAAAATAATTATATAAAATATAGATCCAGAATTAAATGACTTGTTATCTCTTTACAATTTTTATTTAGACGAATAAAATTTTTTTAAATTTTTGTTAAGAAAAAAGAAGAATAGAGAATAAAAAAAGAAAATGGTAATTTTTAACATAATAATTTTTTTTTTTTTGAACATAGAAATTTGCTTACAGATAGACGTAATTGTGATGCTTGACGCATTCGACGAGAATTCGAGCCTCTTTGGTTTGGGAAAAAATTAACGAACTCTCGTCATTTAGATTCAAATGAGTAATGCCTTCGAGTCGATGGTAAATTATCTCCAATTGGGAGCAAATTTGAAGCATTATTACCATGACTAATGTTACGACCCCAGTACCTGTTAAACCTGAACTATAAACACTGAGAGTTTGACTGACATACGTGAGCCAAAATGTATTTTTATTACCACTGGCATATGGTAATGAGGTTCTAAATGGTAATACAACATCACTACCTCTTGAAAATCCACCAAATGTTACTGCCGTCATTGTAGAAAGGCTTCCAATGAAAAATACCCATGTATTCCTTCTGTAAAACGAAAATTATAAATTTATCTTTGCTTTCGAATTCAACAAAAAGTATTCATTATTTACATGATAAAAAAATTATTTCTCCCTCACAGTGGTAGTTTTGTTTGATCGTATTATCAGTCATGCTTTTTTCTTTCACAACTTTTTCAATAAATGTTCTTTTTAATTTTTTAAAATTTTATTCTAATTCATAATATAATAATAATAATAATAATAATAATAATAATAATAATAATAATAATAATAATAATAATAATAATAATAATAATAATAATAATAATAATAATAATAATAATAAAAATAAAAATAAAAATAAAAATAATACCAATAATTAATTTTGTACTAATTAATGCCATAAAAATGATTAAAATCAATAAAATTCTGGCAAAGTGTCTTACAATTTAATAATAAAATTGTTTTAAAGAATTTTGTCATATACTTTTTGAAAAAAATTAAATGTTTTGAAAGAATTTTTTTTAAATCTTCAAAATAATTGTATTCAATCAAAAACATCTATTAAATATTTTCAAAAATCAATGTTTAATGTTGAAAAGATTTATTAAAATACTGTTAAAAATAATTGAATTCCTGCGATGAATTTTATTATTTAAAAAAATAATTCAGTTTTTCCGAAAAATTTTAGCTGAAGGTTTGAAAATAATTGAATTTAAATAATATTTTCTAAAATAATTCTATTTTTTGCCAAATTTTACTGCAATTAAATAAAAAATAATTGCATTCCATTGAAGAATTTTATTATCAATGACAATAATTGAATTCTTGCGAAGAATTTTATTTAAAATTTTTGAAGTTCTGATTAAATTTTTTTGAAGAAGTTCTTTGAATTTTTTTTTTAAGTAATCTATTTTTTTCTAATAATTTTAATTGGAAATTTTCAAAGTTCTGATAAAATTTTTTTTGAAGAAGTTCTTTGAATTTTTTTTTAAGTAATCTATTTTTTTCTAATAATTTTAATTCGAAATTTTCAAAGTTCCGATTAAATTTTTTTGAAAAAGTTCTTTGAATTTTTTTTTAAGTAATCTTTTTTTTCTAATAATTTCAATTGGAAATTTTCAAAGTTCTGATAAAATTTTTTTTGAAGAAGTTCTTTGAATTTTTTTTTATGTAATCTATTTTTTTCTAATAATTTTAATTCGAAATTTTCAAAGTTCCGATTAAATTTTTTTGAAAAAGTTCTTTGGATTTTTTTTTAAGTAATCTATTTTTTTATAATAATTTTAATTGTAAATTTTCAAACGAATTGAATTTTATTAAAGAAATTCCTTCGCGTTTTCAAAATTGAATGAAAAAAAATTCAAAATTATGGATAAAATTATAATTAAATACTTTATTGTTAGTTTATTAAAATTGTTTTGAATATAATTGAATTCCTGTGAAACATTTTATTATTTATAGAAATAATTTAATTCTTGCGAGGAATTTTACTATTTTTAAAAATAATTAAATTCTTTCCTAGAATTTATTTGAAGTTTGGAAAAGAAATGAATTCGTTCGACAAATTTCATTAAAAGTTGGGAAAAATTTTACTGAATCGATCAGTAAAATTGAATTAATTTTTTTTTTTAATTTTACATTTTAAAATTAACGTAATAAAATTTTTATAAACTAATTGTATCATTTTTTTCTTTTTAAAGAAAATTATTTAATATTTTACTAGAATTTTCTTAAAAAATGGGAAAATAATTCAATTTTTAAAATAAATTTTAGATTTTACAGACAATCGTAGAAATAATTGATTTTTTGAGATTAAATGATTTTTTTTCACTTACCTACACATGTAGTCGTAATTTCGTTGAATAACCTCCTCCTCGTGATCGCGCGGTGTAAAATAATGTTTATCCATCATTTTTATCAAATCAATGATTTCATTTCGTTTGAGTAGTAAATTAGTGATTTTTACACAAACGACTGAAATCAATAGAAACCAACACAGTGTTTCGGAAAAATCGTCGATATCGTTGATTGCATGTAGAATAAGATACATATAAAGCGATATGTCGAATGAATAAACGAAAAATGTCATAAAAAGACTGTAAATATTGTATAAGAATGCAACGGGAAAGAATGAGAAACCAATTGGTCTCCAAGAGCCAGCGAGTGACAGAATTATCATCGAAAGCTGTGCTTTGTACATTTTTCTCACATTTGTCAATTGCAATTTGCAAACAAAATTATTATTTTAAATTATTTATTATAATTTTACTATAATTATCTATTTTATTTTCTTTATTTAATTTAGGATAAAAAATAATTACAAAATGAAGAATATTTTCTCTTATTCTTGATATTTTTTTCAACTTTCTTTGAATTCTTTCGTGAATATTTCGATTTATTCCAAATTTTTTTTTTATTTTCGATTCATTGACAAAATTGGTGGTTTTTAATTTTTCCTCGACAAAGTTTTTACGGAAAAATGATTAAAAAAAATTTGTTTTATTTTATGTGGTAAAGACAGATTTGTTCCACGATGTATTTATTGTTTTCGAAGAAGTGTTTCTGAAAATTTTCTTAAGCGGGTAAATTTTAGCCTTTCTTCTTTGAGGCACTAAAGAAGGATTATTAGAAAATTGATACTTGTCGTTCGTGTTACGCATTGACATTAAAATTTAAAATTCACATTTTCTCTATGCAAGGGGAGAGACTATTTTCCTTTTTCTCGTTTATTGCAAAGCGAAACATTGTATTTTCTACTTTATGCATTCTTCCCTCTATTAATAATAATTAGATGATAATAGTTCACGAATGACAATAAAGACGATTGTTTTTTAATAATAAATGTGGTTTTTCGGTACAAGAAAGGGATGAAAGGAGAATTTTCAACTAAGTATTTAAACTCATTATTTATTTCTTCCCATTGGCGACGCACGAGTTGCATATTATCATACATTTGCATTTCTAACTCTACTTTGTCTTTTAGTATTGAATTTCTAACAATTTATATCTCAGGAGAGTGATAATTTTTTTTTATCGAGAAGAAATGTTTATCAGTTATTGTTAAAATAGAAGGACTTTTTTT
Organism: Leptopilina drosophilae; assembly: GCA_032873175.1. NCBI lineage: Eukaryota > Metazoa > Arthropoda > Insecta > Hymenoptera > Figitidae > Leptopilina > Leptopilina drosophilae. The sequence goes on from CM065480.1 coordinate 52,747,351, forward strand.
TTACTCTTAAACACAAAGTTTGAAGAGAAGAAAACCTGAAACCTTTTTTAATGCTTATTATACAAAGTAATCTTATTTTCCACATTGCTTTGTATTTATTTTATTTTTCCTTTTCTAGAATTTTTGCAATAAATTTACTCTTCGAACAAGAAACAGTGAGAATTATTCTCCGGAAAAAAAATTTTTTTTAGGTAAAAGAAAAGTTTTCCCTAAATAAAAAATGCAGTATATTGCAAAAATAATAATAATTATAAATTATAAATTTTATTGAAACGAATTTATAGTCTATTCTTTCATTTTATCTATTATTATTTATTTATTTATTTATTATTTTATTTATTATTTTATTTTTTATTTTATTTTTTATTTTCTTAATAATTTTTGTATTGTAAGAACTTTTGTTAAATTTAATTTTTTATTGCAGTATTGATATAATAACTTTTGTATAATTATTTTAATTTATTTTATTAAAAATTATTTTCTCGCATGAAATTACTCATTAAATTGAAATAGCATGAAATTAAAATAGTATTACATCTATATTACATTATTTTTTTTAATAACACAATAATATATAATACAAAATAATATTAATAATAATTATTATAAGAATAATAATAGTTTTGACAAATAGAAAAAAAAAATTTTTTTTAATCAGCTAAAATAAACAAATCACTTAGCTCTCGAATTTTTCAACAAGTTGTACGAGGCATAAGACGTTCGTAAAATCTGTCAAATTGAAAGATTTCAATAAAATTAGTCAATTAAATTATTATTTTATTCAAATAATAATTAATTTTTGTAATAAAAAAAAATCGAACTCACGGTAACAAAAGTGCTTAACGACATGGGAATAATTGATCCACCGGTGATAATTATTGGATTTCGCGCACGCATTGCAATCAATAGAAGTCCCTGTTTTGATTGTTTTCTCAACATTGTCCAATCGATCATACTAATTATGTCCGCTAGTTTTAAACTCTAAACGAAAAATAATTAATTTTTTAATTTTTTTCTCAAATTTTTTTTCACATTTCTTTTTGAAATTTAATTTCACACTTAACTTTAAATATCAAATTTTTTTTAAATGCCGAAAAGGATAAAAAGACCTTAAAATTGAAAAAAGAATGACAAGAAATATTTCACGAAATTTACATTGAAAATATTTTTTCGCTTTTTTGCAATTTTTGCCACGTACCTTTAACATAATTTCATTGCCAAAAATGCAGTAGATGAAAATTTGAATTAAAATATTCGGCAATATTAAACTTTGAATGAGAACTTTCTCATCGAATGTATTTTTTGTCGATAAACTGTAAATAATTGTGCAAATATTTGATATTGAGCCGATAAATTGAATTCCAAAGACAATACTGAAAATATCATTCATTCTTTCGCTGAATCTGTAAAAATCAAGTTTTTTTCTTTAAAAAAAAAAGAAATAAATCAATTAATCAAAAATTTAATACTCTTTCTAAAAAAAAATATGGGGCTAAAGTTTTGAATGTTCAAATGAACGAAATTTTTTTTCATCTTAAATGTTTTTTTGAAAATTAAGAAAAAGGAAAATAAATAAAATAATTGAATTTAAAGAATTTCAGTATTTATTTGTTTCAATCTAAAAAAAAATAATTTTTTTGTAAATAAAATACAAATTAGAAGCAGGAAAAAAAATATTGTCGTTCATTTAAACGTTCGAAACTTTAGGAACATAAAAATGTATATTCTTGCTACACGTTGAGTTATTTTTTTTCTATTTTTCCATGTAAAGAATAATTTAAATGTTGTTATAATAAATATATAATAAATCGTTGTTATTGTAATTATTTACAATTTTTTATTATTAGTTTTTTTTTATTAATATTTATTTTTTTGGATTAATATTTATTTTTTTATTATTTAGTATTTACTTTTTTATTAATATTTCTTTTTTCATTACTAATATTTATTTCATTTATTAATATTTCTTTTTTTATTAATATTTATTTTTTTATTATTAGTATTTATTTATTTTTGTTAATATTTATTTTTTTATTATACTAATATTTATTTCATTTACTAATATTTCTTTTTTTATTAATATTTATTTTTTTATTATTAGTATTTATTTATTTTTATTAATATTTCTTTTTTTATTACTAATATTTATTTTTTTTATTAATATTTTATTTATTAATATTTTTTTTATTAATATTTTTTTTATTGTTAATATTTTTTTTCTTCTTGTAACAATAATAATTTTTGGAACATTGAAAATACTTGCTTATAGACGTAGTTATGGTGTTTCACACATTCGATGATAATTCTCGCCTCTTTGGTGCTTGAAGATTTTACTGAAATCTCGTCATTGAGATTGAAATGTGTAATTCCTTCGAGTCGATGATAAATTATCTCCAATTGAGAGCAAACTTGGAGCATAATTACCATGACAAATGTTTCTACGCCCACATTTGTCAAACCCGAACTGTAAAGAGTTAAAGTTTGTGTGACGTACGTGAGCCAAAATAAACTTCTTTTTTCACTATCATAGGGTAATGTTGATTTAAACAGTAGCACAATATCGTTGCCTTTCGACAAACCACCAATTGTCATGAACATCATTGTAAAAACACTGGCCATTAAATAAATCCACGTATTTCTTCTGTAAAAAAATAAATTAACTGTAATAGCTGTAAAGAAAAAAAAATTCTCCTATAAACGATAAAATATTTGTGATTTTAACAAGAACATTATATTTGTACTCTTCAAATTTGAATGAACAAAAATTTTAACTCATTTGAATTAGTTTATTTATTATAATTAGCCTTTATGCTTTCGAATTAGTAAATTTTAGTTTACTAATTCGAAATACTAATTCGTTACTAATTTACTAATTCGTTTTTAGTTTAGTTTTAAAGTAATTTTTACTAATTCAAAAGAAAATTCCTAGTTTTTAGTAAATTAAAGCTTTGTTTTTAAATAAATTTAAATTGACTAAAGTACATTTAAGAAAAAAATTATCAATTAGTAAAATAGCAGAACTTACTATTTATTAGTAAAATTTAACAACTGTAAACTAAATTAAGTACTAAAGACTAAAATTATTAAAATTTAGACTTTTAGTACTAAAATTTAGTACTAAAGAAATATTTAAATATATAAATAAAATATTATCAATAGATAAATCGATAAATTTAAGAACATGAAAATAATTTCCGTAAATTTTAGTAATTATTTCAGTAAACGCACAAAAATAGTTTAGAATTATTTTTTTCAGTATCGTTTTCACTCACCTACAAATATAGTCGTAATTGCTTTGAATAACCACCTCGTGATGATCGCGAGGTGAAAAATAATGAATATCCATCATATTTATCAAATCAATTATTTCATTTCGTTTAACTAGTAAATTTGTTGACTTCACACAAACGACGAAAATTAGCAAGGACCAAAACAGTGATTCGGAGAAATCGTCAAGATTATTTATTGAATGTAGAAGAAGATACACGATTATTGATATGTTACATGAATAAACGAGAAATGTCATAAAAATACTGTAAATATTGTATAAAAATGTTGCGGCAAAAAATGAGAAGCCAATTGGTCGCCAATAGCCAGCAGTTGAAAGCATTGCCAACGTAATTTGTGCTTTGTACATTTTTCTCACATTTATCGATTGTTAATTGTTAAAAAAAAGAAACGAATTTATATACATTCAATTATAGTAATTTATATTTAGTTTTATTCATTTATAATTAGTTTTATTCATTTATATTTAGTTTTATTCATTTATATTTAGTTTTATTCATTTATATTTAGTTCTATTCATTTATATTTAGTTTTATTCACTTATGTTCAGTTATATTTATTTATTTTTAGTTTTATTCACTTATGTTCAGTTATATTTATTTCTTTTAAGTTAAATTTATTAAATTTATTTCCTAAAATTTAGAATTAATATTACAAGAAATAAGAAATCGATTAATTATTCAACGAGCAGTATTTTTTTGTTCTCACGATATTTCTTTTACAATTTTTCTCCATTCTTTAGGAAATATTTTTTCTGGCTTCGATTTTATAAATTAATTGTAGCTGAACTATTATTTTCTATTCGTGTTTTTTAATTATTTTTTGTAACTATTTCCATTTTGTAGTAATCTTTTATTTGTGTTATTTTCTGTTACTTACTGTTTTGCTTTTAATATGAAGTTTTTTAATATTTAATTTTTAAATGTTTTTTACTTTCCTAATATTTAGTTTTTGAATGTTTATTACTGTTTTAGTAATTTTATTTTGAATGTTTATTTTTTATATTTATTTTTTGAATATTTACTATTTTAATATTTGTTTTTTTAATATTTCTATTTTTTATTATTTATTTCAATTTTTACTCTTGTAATTTTTTATTTTCCAAATTTTAGTATTGTGAATATTTACTCTCCTAATTTTTCGTTTTAAAAATTTAGTTTTTGAACATTTATTTCATGAATATTCAACTTTTGAACATTTATTTCTTAAATATTCAGTTTTTGAATATTTGTTTTTTAAAATTTAAAATTAAATTAAAATTCAATTCTTTTGTAAATATTGTCTTTTTTCCAGAGTTTTTTCCTTTATTTATTTTTTAATCATAATTGACAATATTTTCACTTTTTTAGTTCAGTAATTAAATTTTAGTAGTAATTAATTATTATTTTAGTAATTACGAATTCATTAATAATTTTTTATTTACTTTTCAAATATTATTTGCTTTTTTTTTAAATTCTTAGTTTTTGATCTTAATATTATTTTTTGTAATTCTTTCTATCTTGTAGTAATTTTTTATTTGTGTGTTATGTCTTGTTTCTCACTATTTAGCTTTTAATATTAAGTTTTCTAATATTTTGTTTTTTAATATTTAGTTTTTAAATATTTACTTTTTCAATATTCATTTTTTTTAAATTTCCCTTTTTTTATAAATTATTTTTTCAATTTTTACTCTTTTAATTTTTCGTTTTAATTTTCGTTTTTCGTTTTAGTATTGTGAATATTTACTTTCCTAATTTTCCGTTTTTAAAATTTAGGTTTTGAATTTTTGTTTTTAAAAATTTAATTTTGGAACATTTATTTCATGAATATTTCGTTTTTGAATATTTGTTTTTTAAAATTTAGTTCTTGAATATTTATTTCGGGAATATTCGTTTTTAAATTTTAGTTTTTGAATATTTTTTCTTTGAATATTAAGTTTTTGGATATTTTTTTTAATTTAGTTTTTGAATAATTATTTCTTGAATATTTAATTTTTGAATATTTATTCCGTGAATATTTAATGTTTGAATATTTATTCCTGGAATATTTAGTTTTTCAACATTTATTCCTTGAATATTTAGTCACTAAACATTTATTTCTTAAATATTTAATCCTCGAATATTTACTTATTGTATTACAGAAAAGATTATAAAAATTTTTAATTATTGAGCAAAATTCAGTTTTTCGTTGAAGTCAATTTTAGTCAATTTTTTTTCCTTGAAATATTGAATTTTTTTGCGAATAAACAATTATTGGAAAGTGATTGCAAATTATTTTTGTTTCAAGTAAAAGTGGTCAGTTTTAGTCAGACAGACTTTTTTCCTTCAAGTATTGAATTTCTTTTCAAATTGATTATAAATTATTTTACAATAAACAAAATAGAAAACAATTTAGAAGAAGTATTTTTTTTTTTGCAGAAAGGACTAAACGAAAAGTGATTCTAAATTATTTTAGTCTTGGTAGTAGAGGTCAATTTTAGTCAGGCGTATTTTTTTCCTCAAAGTATTTAAATTTTTTTCCAAAGGAGTATTTATGGAAAAGTGATTAAAAATTATTTTTGTTTCAATTAGTAGAGATCAATTTTAGTCAGACAGATTTTTTTCCTCCGTGTATTTAATTTTCGTCGAAGAATTGATTCTAAAAATGTTCTTAACTGGGTGAATTTTAGCTTTTTTTCTCGAGACAGTGGAGAAGAATTATTATTTCAAGCACAAAGGGAGTTAATTCAGTGTCCTCGCTACTTGTCGTTCGTGTTACGCATTGACATTAAAATTTAAAATTCACATTTTCAGTATGCAAGGGGAACGACTACTTCCTCTTCCTCGAGTGCAAAACGAAACAATTTATTTTCTACTTATTCCCTCTATTAATAATAATTAGATAATAATAAGCCACGAATGCCAATGAAAACGATTCTTTCTAATAATAAAAATATTTTTTCCATTCAAGAAAGGGATGATAGGAGGATCGTCAACTGAGTATTTAAACTCATTATTTATTTCTTCCCGTCAGCGACGTACGAGCTGCATTTTATATTACATTCGCATTTCTAACTCTACTTAGTCTTTTATTATTAAATGTTTTAATTGTATAATTTTCTCATTGTATAATTCTTCACGTGGCGCTTTAATTCCGGCTATAAATTTATAATTACTATTCTAAGGATTTGTACCTCACGAGAATAATTATTTTCAATTACAAAAGGGAAATATTATTTAGTAAAAGTGTTCCGGAATCTTCTCGTTCTTGTTTTCCAAAAATTATCATTTTTAGGATGTTCTTACTCTCTTATTTTTAATTATTAATATTTAATCTCTATACTATTTACCAGCATTATTTTTTTATTTCAATTTATGATTTTATTTTATTATTTTATTAATTTATTATTTTACTATTTTAATAAATTGGAAATTTATCCACCGTTAATTATTGTTAAATACATATTATAGATTATAAATAATCTTGTTACACTTCTTCTGTTTCTCTCCCAAAATAATTTTTATTTTTATTCTGTTACAGGTACAAATAATAATAATAATACAATTTTCAAATTCGAAAATAAATATTCAACTTCAACTGTTTAAATTATGGTGAGTTTGTAATTTTTTTCCATCAATTTGAAATTTTTCAATAAAACACATGTGAAGGGTAATATTTAAAGAATTCACAACTTAATTAATAGATTATAAGTAGAGAATGATAATTTTACCACCTGAAAACATAATTCGAAATTAAAACATATTTAAATAAATATTCATTCCATTGTTAATTGGTATACTTTTTTCTGTTTTTTGATTTTAAAAAATGTTCAGAGACTTTACAAACTTTGACAAACGTGTCCAATGACATGACGACGAAAGACGAGCCAATTAATTTTATTGGTCTCGAAGCACGAATCATGATTAAAATGAGATTCTTTCTCGAGCGATTCGTTAATTTGTTCCATTTCGTTTGATAAATTTCTTCTGCAATCAATGAACTCTGAATCAAATGTAAAAATCGTTATCAAAATTTTTTTTTGTTTTTTGATTGAGAAATTTTTGTTGCACACTGAATTAAGTACTATAAACCATATTTAGTCAGATAAAATAATAGAAGTGACTTTATTTTAATATAATAACAATTAATTAAATTATTAATTGTTACAATTATTAATTATTTAATTGTTACAATTATTAATTGTTTAATTGTTACAATTATTAATTATTTAATTGTTACAATTATTAATTGTTTAATTGTTACAATTATTAATTATTTAATTGTTACAATTATTAATTGTTTAATTGTTACAATTATTAATTATTTAATTGTTACAATTATTAATTGTTTAATTGTTACAATTATTAATTCCAAAAATACTTTATTGTTATAATATTTACATTGCTATTCATTTATTTAACTACTTATTTCACTGATTAATTAAATTTCCCTTTTTCAGTAGTGTAAATCATATTTAGCTAGGCAAAATAATTAAAATTTCTCTATTGTTATTTTTTTTAATAATATTTTTTATTATTAGTAATTTTTTTTTTAAATAATATTTTTGTTGGCTGAAATTTATTTTGCAAAAAATTAATATTTTTCCGTCACATTTTTAATACGAAAAAAAGTTTCAAAAAAATTACCTTCTCCATTATTTTTTCTCCTGAAAATGAATAGAGGTAGAGTTGCAGAAATGATGTACACAATAGAGTAAATGTTGACCACAGATCATGATTTTTGTAATTCATTCTACTTAATTGAAATATCGCTGTGCATAATTGTATTAATGAGGCGAAAAATTGCACAAATATCATTGTACCAAAAATACTATTCATTTTCACTCCAAGTCTGTTTATTTTAATTTTTATTTATAGAGAAATAATTATAATTAATTATAATTAATAAATTAATTATAATTTATAAAAAAAATCATGGTAGATGATTAATGGATGAATTTAATTATTAATTTAATGTTTACTTATTTTCATTGTTTTATTTGTTTCTTATTTTTTGTAATTGTTTTGCATTTTATTGTTTTACCTTTTTTCTTTTCTTTTTTTTCTTTTTTTTCAACTTTTTTGTATTTTAATTTTTTATTTTTTCTTCTATTTATATTTTCCATCTTTTTTTTTGATGAGATAAAAATAAATTAATAAATAGTAAAATTTTAAACTTACGAATACATACAATTGTGATGTTGTACGAAATTTTTAATCAATTTTTCCTCACATTCAGAAACACTAGATTTCAATTTATTTTTCCTTTTAATTGTTGTCAGTAAATTTAAACGATAAATAAATATTTCGAATTGACCGCAAATTATTAAAATCATCATCAATGCGAAGCATTCGACGGAACTTGTTATTAATGCCGCCATTATCAACGAAACGAATTGATATAAATATGTGGCGAAAAAAATTCCACTCGATTCTAAACTAAATGGAATGAACATTTTCAGAGGAAGTGTAATATCATTTTTTTTCGCCAGTGGAGTAGACACCAATGACATGACATTTGTAATCGTCATTACTATGAAACAAATGGTACTAATTCTAAAAAAAGGTAAAAAAAAAATTTTAATTTTTAACGGGAAAAAATGTTCAATTTAAATATAAATTTAAATTCTTGACTGGGAAAAATTCTTAATTTAAATATAAATTTAAATTCTTGACTGGGAAAAATTCTTAATTTAAATATAAATTTAAATTCATGACTGAAAAAAATGTTTAATTTAAATATAAATTTAAATTCTTGACTGGGAAAAATTCTTAATGTAAATATAAATTTCAATTCATGACTAAAAAAAATGTTTAATTTAAATATAAATTTAAATTCTTGACTAGAAAAATATTTAATTGAAATATAAATTTAAACAAATAATTTAAATTTTTGACTGAAAAATTTTTTAATTTACATAAATAATTCAAATTCTTGACTTGAAAAAATGTTTAATTTAAATTCCTGACTGGAAAAAATATTTAATTTAAATAGAAATTAAAATAAATAATGCCAATTCTTAAATGAAAAAAATATTTACTTAAATCCTTTAAGAATTAAAATTTAAAAAAAAAATAATTGACTCACAAACCTGACAATATGCGAATATTTGTTAACTATTCTCGATTCATACAAATTTTTCGGCTGACACAATTCATTCGAAAGAATTTCCTCCGTATCTAAAATGATATTTCGCCGCCAAATAATTGTTATCATTTTCACCCATATTGAAAATGCGGCGGAGAAAAAAAATAAATGTAAAGTAAATTCATTTAGATTATTAACACTCGAGAAATATAATAACAGAACCAACACAAACGATGAATAAATTGTTACACAAATGAAAATGTAAATTTTGTAAATTATCATCTTGCACTTTGATGTCCATGACAATGGTCTCCACATGCCAATTATTAAAAACACTCTAAACGAAAGACTGGATAACATTTTTTTTTTACATTTTTTTTTATAAATTATTTAATATATATTTATGATAATTTATGATAATTTGTAATAATTTATAATAATTATTTAATATATTTAATATATTTTAAATTTTTTATTCAATATATTTTAATTTTTTTAATTAATAAATTTTAATTTTTTTATTTAATATATTTTTTGTAAATTCATGGAATAAATAAAAATTCCATTATTTTTATTTAAAAAAATAATTTATCTTAAAGATGGAAAAAATATCCGCGTTTATTTTTATTTTTCATTGTATTTATTAAATCGTGAGAAATAAATATATTTTGATGAAGAAAAAAATTTTTTTTCCTGATTAACTTCAAGTTGAACTGCATTCAATGAGTGTTCTTACAGGACTGAGAGATATTTTACATTCGGAATTATTTTCCTCCTCGGTTTTACGAGTTTTGCTTATGAGAAATTCAACAGGTGGCGTGTAGTCACAATAAATGTCCATTAGGGTGATAAATTATTCTCATGTTTCCCTTTTTATTGAGAATCCGTTTAAGGGGGTGCATTATAAAGAAGAAAAATACTTTGTCGAATCGTTTTTTTTTCAAAGTGTAACTTTATAAACTGTTTATTAAACCTTGAAATTTACTTTTCTGCTGGAAGTTGAGATTTTATCATTTAATGATATAATTTTCGAAAAAAAATTTGCAGTTTCTTTCTTTTTTGGGGAAATTGTCTTTTTCTTGACTTTTGGATTAGTAAAAATGTTTACGAATTTAAATTCTTGTTGCGAAAAATCTTACAATTTTAAAAATAATTAAATTGTTTCAAAGAATTTAAACGTCATTTTTGAAAATAATTGAATTTTTTGAAAGAATATTTAAAAAATTTTCGAAATAATAAATATTAATTGTAATCAATCCAAAGCATTTATTAAATACTTTTCAAAATAAATATATTCTATTGAGAAAATTTATTAAAATACAATAAATTAAAAATAATTGAATTCCTGCGATGAATTTTACTATTTAAACAAATAATTCAGTTTTTCCGAAAAAATTTATCAGAAGGTTTTGAAATAACTGAATTTAAATTTTAAAAATAATTTTAAAAATAATTTTTTTTTAAAATAATTATATTCTTTCGAAAAATGTTACTAGAATTGAATTAAAAATAATTGCGTTTCATTGGAGAATTTTATTATTAATAAAAATAATTAAGTGCCTGCGAAGGATTTTATTACAAATTTTCAAAGTCTTGATTAAATTCTTTGAAACAATTTCTTTGATTTTCTTTTAAATAATCTATTTTCTTTAATAATTCAAATTGGAAAATTTGAAAATAATTTAATTTTTTTCAAGAATTTCTTTCAAGTTTTAAAAATATTTGCCTCTGTTAAAATTAAAAAATTTTAATAAAACACTTTATTGTTAAAGTTTATTAAAATTGGTTTGAATGTAATTTAATTTTTGGGAAAAATTTATAGTTTATCAAAATAATGTAATTTTTGCGAAAAATTTTATAATTTATCAAAATAATGTAATTTTTGCGAAATATTTTACTATTTTGCAAAATAATTGAATTGCTTCCAAGAATTTTTTAGAAGCTTGGAAAATAAATGAATTTTTTCGAAAAATTTCATTAAAAACTGACAACAATATTTTACTAAATCCTTCAGTGATAAAATTTTATTCAAAAATCAACGTATTATAATTTTTATAAACAAATTGTGTCATTTTTTAATTTTTAAAGAAAATAATTTAATATTTCACGAGAATTTTTTTAAAAATTGGGGAAATAATTGAATTTTTAAAATAAATTTTACTCAAAGTCTTATAGAAATAATATTGATTATTTGAGATTAAATTGCTTTTAGAATTTTTTTAAGAGAATTGAATGTTTACAAAGACTTTACTAAATAATTGAATTGTTTTAATAGATTTATGCAAATTTTTGAAAATAATTAAATTTCTGCGAATAATTTTACTATTTATGTAAACAATTAAATTTTTTCGAACGGGAAACATTTTTCTTTTTAAAAAATATTTCTAATTACATTTTTTTAAACAATTTTGTTTAATTACAAAAATAAATTTTTAATTTCTTTGAAAAAAAATTCGTATTATATTTTAAAAAAAGCAGATGGAAAAAAAGAAGTAAACAATTTATTTCGAAGAATTTTTTTTTTTTTCGCTGATTTTTCGACTACAAATTCTAATTTTTATTTTGCTACTTTTCTTATTTCATGAAAAATTGAGAATACAGTCATTGGTCTCTGGATTTTTTTAATAAATTGTACGAGGCGTAAGACGTTCGTAAAATCTGCCAAATATTAAACGATTGGAGTAAAATTTGTTTTTTATTGAAATAATAATTAATTTTTGAATGAGAAAAATAAAAATTATCTCACGGTAACAAAAGTGTTGAGCGACATGGGAATGAGTGATCCACCGGTGATAATTATTGGATTTCGTGCACGCATCGCAATCATTAGAAGTCCATATTTTGATTGTCTTCTCAGCATTGTCCAATCCATCATACTAATTACGTCCGCTACTTTCAAACTCTAAATAGAAAATTAAAAAGTTATTATTTCTTTCAATTCTATTTTATTTTATTTGGAAATTTTATTTTATTTAAAATTTCAATTTTATTTCATTTCATTTGGAAATTTTATTTATTATTCTTTCAGTTTTATTCATTTCTTTCAATTTTATTTAATTTTATTTAGAAATTTTATTTATTTCTATCAATTTTATTTAGAAATTTTATTTATTTCTATCAATTTTATTTAGAAATTTTATTTATTTCTATCAATTTTATTATTCAGAAATTATAATTATTTCTTTCAACTTTATTATTCAGAAAGTTTTTTTCTTTTTTTCAATTTTATTATTCAGAAATTTTATTTATTTCTTTCAATTTTATTATTCAGACATTTTATTTATTATTCTTTCAGTTTTATTCATTTCTTTCAATTTTATTATTCAGAAATTTTATTTATTTCATTTAATTTTATTATTCAGAAATTTTTTTTCTTTCTTTCAATTTTATTATTCAGAAATTTTATTTATTTCTTTCAATTTTTATTTTACTTCACACTATTTATAAAATCTGTTCTTTACAAATTTTACAAATTTAATGAAACTAAAATTTTCCCTCCACTTGTTTATTTTTACTAAAGTACAAAATTTTCTTTTATAAAATTCTACTGTTCTCGAAATAAATTTCGAAAATATATAGTAAAAAATTAGTGAAAAATTAAAAATTAAAATATTAGCTAACTTGATAGAACGTTAAAGAAAATTTTGTTATTTTTTTTTTCATTTTTAAAAGTAGTATAAAAAATTGGTTTACAAAAAAATTATTTATTTTTTATAATATGAGAAAAGAAATTTTATTTTTAACATTTTTTGCAGTTTTACTCACTTTTAGCATAACTTCGTTACCGAAAAGACAATAGATAAAAGTTTGAATTAAAATATTTGGCAATAATAATCCCTGGGAAAGAACTTTGTCATTGAATGAAGTTTTTGTCGACAAACTGTAAATAAGTGTGCAAATATTTGTTATCGATCCAATAAATTGCATTCCGAAGACAATACTGAAAATGTCATTCAATCTTTCACTGAATCTGTAAAATTGCAAAGTTTCTTTTTTAGTGGAAAAAAAATAAAAGTAAAAAATAATATTCAGTAAATCGAAGTATTTCTGCGGATATAAATAATAATAATAATAATAGTAATAAATAATAAAATAAATAATAATAATTATTATTATTATTATTTTTATTATTATAACAATAATAATAATTATAATAATAATAATAATAATAATAATAATAATGATAATAATAATAATTTAATATGATTTTTTTCTGTAGTAAAAAAATGAAACATTTTAAATAATTAGTTTGTTGTCTCAATTTAAAATCCTTCGAAAAACTAAAGTGTAGAAAGTAGGAAAAACATAATTTTCTTAAAACGAAACTATTTTTAATGTTCATTAAGGAAAAAATGCAATTTTTCCGCAAAATCAAGAAAATTCGAGCTATAATGACGAATGAGTAAAATTTATACAAAAAAAAGTAAAATTCAAATATCCTTCGATAGAGTAAAAATATTGTACTTACAGATACACATAATTGTGATGCTTGACGCATTCGACGAGAATTCGTGCCTCTTTGGTTCGGGAAAAATTTAACGAACTCTCGTCATTGATTTTTAATTGTGTCATTTCTTTGAGTCGATGATAAATTATTTCCAATTGAGAGCAAATTTGAAGCATTATTACCATGACTAAAGTTTCGACGCCAACGTTTGTCAAACCCGAACTGTAAATACTGAAAGTCTGACTGGCATATGTGAGCCAAAATGTAATTTTATTGCCACTGTCATAAGGCAAAGAAGTTCTAAATGGTAAAATAATGTCACTTCTTGCCAATCCGCCAAGCGTCAGTGCTGTCATTGTAAAAAGACTGCCAATCAAAAACAACCATGTGTTCCGTCTGTAAAAATATTTTTTGATAAAATCAAAAAATCTAATCTTTTAATTAATTAATTAATTATTAATTAATTATTATTTAATCTATTAATTAATTTTTTTTAATTTACATTTTTTATTTATAAATAATATTATTTTGTATTTATATTTTTAAATTCGTGTTTGACATTAATTGAAAATAATTGATTTAAATAAATAGTGTTTGTAGTTTAAAAATTAAGAAATATTGTTAATTTGATAAATTTCAGTAGTAGCGGTACGTTATAGTCAGGCGAGTAATTTATGTACCGTCTTTCAGTAGTAAAAGACAATTAAGTCAGACAATATAAATCTTTTTCCATTTTAATTATTTTCCCCTTTTTTGTAATTTTCAAATAAAAAAATCCATTTTATTTTTATTAATAACAAATTATATTTCATTTTAATTAAATTAATTCTTGAAAATAAAATTAATTAAATTCCATTCCATATACGGAAAAATACCTTCAACTCGAAAAGCCATAACTTTCGCTAAAAGAGCGAAAGTATTCGTTGCGATAGCTAAAAATTTCGCTAATAGAAAAAATAGTTAAAAGTTGTTGAGTGAAAATTGTACTTGTTCCAAGTGACGCTTTTTTTCCGTGCAATAATAAAACTTTATTCCACTTTCATTTTAATTTAATTGCTTTTTGACAATAAAATTAATTAAATTAAATAAAAATAATTTTTCCTATTTTTAATAATATTTAAACATCAATTCTACTGACCTGGACATATAGTCATAGTATCGCTGAATAACCTCCTCCTGATGATCGCGCGGTGAAAAATAATGTTTGTCCATCATATTTATCAAATCAATGATTTCATTTCGTTTGATTAGTAAATTTGTTAATTTCACACAAACGACTAAAATCAATAAGAACCAACACAATGATTCGGAGAAATCGTCGATATCGTTGATTGCATGCAGAATAAGATACATGTAGAGGGACATGTCGAATGAATAAACGAGAAATGTCATAAAAATACTGTAAATATTGTATAAAAATGCCACGGCAAAAAATGATAAACCAGTTGGTCTCCAAAAACCAGCAGTCGAGAGAATTGTCAACGAAAGTTGTGCTTTGTACATTTTTCTCAAAATTATTGATATTAGAATGAAAAGAAGTCGATTAACAATATTTTTTTGTGTTCTTGATATTTTTTTTCAACAATTTTTTTCTAATTCTTCAGGAAATATTGTTCCTGGCTTCGATTTTATAAATTAATTGTTGCTGGACTATTATTTTCAATACGTGTTTTTTAAATTATTTTTTGTAACTATTTCCATATTGTAGTAATTTTTTGTTTTATTTTTTGTGTTATTTTTTGTGTTATTTTTTGTTTTTCACTATTTTGCTTTTAATATTAAGTTCTTTAATATTTAGTTTTTAAATTACTTTTCTAGTATTTAGTTTTTGAATGTTTATTACTGTTTTAGTGATTTTATTTTGAATGTTTTTTTTTATATTTATTTTTTGAATATTTACTGTTTTAATATTTACTTTTTTAATATTTCCATTTTGTATTATTTATTATTTCAATTTTTAACTCTCTTAATTTTTCATTTTCCAAATTTTAATATTGTGAATATTTACTTTCCTAATTATTCGTTTTTAAAATTTAGTTTTTAAACATTTATTTCTGGAATATTTAACTTTTGCAGATTTATTTCTTGAATATTTAACTTTTGAACATTTATTTCTCAAATATTTAGTTTTTGAATATTTGTTTATTAAAATTTAATTTTGGAACATTTATTACATGAATATTTCGTTTTTGAATATTTGTTTTTTAAAATTTAGTTCTTGAATATTTATTTCGGGAATATTCGTTTTTAAATTTTAGTTTTTGAATATTTATTCTTTGAATATTTAGTTTTTGGATATTTTTTTAAATTTAGTTTTTAGATATTTTTTTTATTTAGTTTTTGAATATTTATTCCTTGAATATTTAATTTTTGAATATTTATTCCTTGAATATTCAGATTTTGAATATTTTTTTAATTTAGTTTGTGAATATTTATTCCTTGAATATTTAGTTTTTCAACATTTATTCCTTGAATATTTAGTCACTAAACATTTATTTCTGGAATATTTAATCCTTTACTATTTACTTATTGTATTAAAGAAAAGGTTATAAAAATTTTTAATTATTGAGCAAAATTCAGTTTTTTGTTGAAGTCAATATTAGTCAATTTTTTTTTTCTTGAAATATTGAATTTTTTTGCGAATAAACAATTATTGAAAAATGATTGCAAATTATTTTTGTTTCAAGTAAAAGGGGTCAGTTTTAGTCAGACAGACTTTTTTCCTTCAAGTATTGAATTTCTTTTCAAAGTAATAATAAATTATTTTACAATAAATAAAATAGAAAACAATTTCGAAGAAGTATTTTTTTTGCAGAAAGGACTAAACGAAAAGTGATTCTAAATTATTTTAGTCTTGGTAGTAGAGGTTAATTTTAGTCGGGCCGATTTTTTTCCTCAAAGTATTTAAATTTTTTTCCAAAGGAGTATTTATGGAAAAGTGATTAAAAATTATTTTTGTTTCAATTAGTAGAGATCATTTTTAGTCAGACAGATTTTTTTCCTTGATGTATTTAATTTTCGTCGAAGAATTGATTCTAAAAATGTTCTTAACTGGGTGAATTTTATCTTTTTTTTCTTGTGGCAGTGGAGAAGAATTATTATTTCAAGTACAAAGGGAGTTAATTCAGTGTCCTCGCTACTTGTCGTTCGTGTTACGCATTGACATTAAAATTTAAAATTCACATTTTCAGTATGCAAGGGGAACGACTACTTCCTCTTCCTCGAGTGCAAAACGAAACAATTTATTTTCTACTTATTCCCTCTATTAATAATAATTAGATAATAATAGGCCACGAATGCCAATGAAAACGATTCTTTCTAATAATAAAAATATTTTTTCCATTCAAGAAAGGGATGATAGGAGGATCGTCAACTGAGTATTTAAACTCATTATTTATTTCTTCCCGTCAGCGACGTACGAGCTGCATTTTATATTACATTCGCATTTCTAACTCTTGTCTTTTATTATTCAATGCCTATATTATTCTCTTCTTATATAATTTTTCACTTAGCTCTTTAATTCCTGCTATAAATTTTTTATTATTTTTCTCTGTGTTCAACAATGTATCTCTCTTAGGTCAGACAATTTTTTGCAAATTATATTCTAAATGATAAAAATTTTTCTTTTTGCATTTAAAGAGAATTTTACTACTAAAGATCATTTTTAGGCAAATTTATTATAATTTCTATTATTTCCGCTACAGTAATTATCAACTAATTAATAACAAATTAACAATTCAAGATAATTTATCTTCTTTCTAGGCTTGTTTCGATAACGAAATTACATGTACCAGAAAACATTTTGTATAAAAGTAAAAAACCACTTCGTATAAAAAGGAATTAAAAACAAAAATATGTGAATATTTACGAATAAGGAAGTTATTGTTTTTGAGAAATTATCGATACACTAAAATTTTTTTTACTCAAAAAACTACTATCTTTCTTTCGATTTAGTTTCTGTGTTTTCTTCATTAAAATGTGATTCTTAGCTATTCTTCAGTAAATTATAGGTCGAATAGGATGTTTTTAATATCTGAAACGAGAAAAAGGATTAAAACGAAAATTTGTGAAAATATATTCGAAAAATTGTCTTCTTTTTACAAAAATAAATTGAACGAAATTAAATTTAAAAAAAATGGAACCAAATTGAATTAAAAAATATTAAATTGAAAGAAATTAAATTAAAAAAAAAATTAATTTGTCAAAAATTGAAATAAAAGAAAAATACGAACTTTCATGAATGTTTCTAACGACATGACGATAACAGACGCAGCTGACAATTTTATTGGTCGTCGAGATCGCATCATTAAAAAAATCAGGCTTTTCTTCGATCTAATTGTCAATGAATTCCAATTGAGAAAATATATTGCTGTCCCAATTTCCGAACTCTAGAGAAAAAAATGAAAATAGAATTCAATTAGTAACAATATAAATAATATACTGAGAAAAAAGTGTATTTGGTTCTTAATAACAGTCAAACAAAAATTATTTTTCAATGAAACGTATAATTATTTTTGATTCAATAAATTGAAGAAATAAAAAGTTATCTTTAATTCAGATTTAAAATATGTTTAATTCAAACTATTTTTTGGTTGGCTGCTTATTTTTCAATTACGGAAAAAAATTCCCAGTGTACGGTATTAAAAATTTGTAAATTCTCTCTTAACCTTCTCGGTTATTTTTTGACCAAAATAACAGTAGATGAAAATTTGTATTGTATACGAATTTGCGCAAAATATCATCGTCCAACTCTCTTGACTCATCAAACTCATTTTCGACAAATTATAAATAATTGTACAGAGACTTATCGTCGAGGCGAAAAATTGCGTGAATAACGCAATTCCAAATTGTTTATTTATATTGTCACCGATACTGTAAAAATTATTCCCGTTTTTTATTTACTTTTTTATTTTCTTTTTTATTTACTTTTTTCTTTTTTTATTTCCTTTTTTATTCACTTTTTCCGTTTTTTCTTTTTTTATTTACTTTTTTCCTTTTTTATTCACATTTTTTGTTTCCTTTTTCTTTACTTTTTTTATTTTCTTTTTATTTGCTTTTTTTAGGGACTTTCTTTATTTACTTTTTCATTTCATTTTATTTTTTTTTTTGGAAAAAAATATTTTATTAACAAAAAAGGGCTGCGTAGTAAATAAATAAATAATAACTTACGCAAACAAATAAAGATGCCTTTTCAAACAATGCTTCAAAATTTCCAGTTCCTGATAATATTTTACCTGATTAACATTTTCCGGAATTTTCGACAGTAAATTCAATCGGTACATGACAATTTCCAATTGACCGCACAATTGTAGTAAAACTGCTATTGCCATTCCGTCAACTCCCACGTTAACTTGCACGAACATTATGCAAGCAATTATTTCTTGAAAATAGAGAAGAAAAAATACGAGATTTGATTCGAGGGAAAATGGTGACCAAACCGGAAATGGTAATGCCCTGGCTGACTTTGATGCACATGGCACTAAAAGAAGCATTGTTCCGGCTACAGTTGCTGCCCCGAGAAAACAAAAAGTGTACTTCCTAAAATGTAGGAAAATAAATACAATTTAATTCCAAAGAAAAATTTTTTTTCCTAATATTGGTAATTAATTTTTGTTTTTACTGATAAAGAGAGTTTTAATTTTGGCCCTTAAAGTCAGTAAATATTTGAAGTAAACAATATACAGAAAATCAAAGAAAGAAAAAAAAATTAACTGGATAAAGAAGTATAACAAACAAACTCAATTAAGTTAAGGAATAATAAATAAGTAAAGAATAAATAAATTAATAAAGAGAAATGTAATACATAAACTCACTTAAGAAGGAAAAAAAAAGTTAATAAAGAAAAAAAAGTAAACTAAATACCGAAAGAATTAAATAAATGAAATAAATAAAATAAAGAAACTAAAGAAAATAAATAAACTCAATAAATAATTAAATAATTAAATAATTAAATTATTAAATAACTAAATAATTAAATAATAGAAAAATAGATCACCTTCCTCTAATAGAGTAATTACTCAAAATGTCAAGCTCGTACAAATCTTTCGGTTGACAAATTTCCGACACGAGCATTTCCTGTGTTTTTGTAAATATTTTTCGCCTCGTGCAGACAATAATTATTTTCACACTTGTCATTAGTGTTGATGCTGAGTATAACAAACTTTGCGATAATGATTCGATATTTTCGTGTTTTTGAAATAGACGCAAAGCAACAATAAAGGCGAATATTGCAAATACTGTTAATATAAAAGTGGAATAAATTCGATAGAAGAATAATTTCCAAGTTTTCGTCCATTCGACTGGTGTCCATAGACCAACGAACTTAAAAATTGTCAACGAAAATTCACCCAGGTAAATTGCTTTTCTATTTTCATCTAACATTTTCTAATTGCCTGTAAAATTTTTTCTCTTAAACAAAATAAAAAAGAAATAGAAAAGAAATAAAAAAGAAATAAAAAAGAAATAAAAAAGAAATAATAAAGAAATAAAAAAGTAATAAAAAAAGGAAAAAAAATAGTGTTGAAAATAGTTTTAAATAACTGATTTGTTTAAACAATTGTTAAATATTTATTCACTCCACTGTGAACGGTTTTTATTCTTCTTCATTTTTCTCCTGACACTTAAATTTTGCTTTTGAAGATTTTTTTTAATTAAATCTTTAAGAAATTTTAATGCATTTTTGTAAAATTTAATTATTTATTACTAACAGAGAATTAAAATATAAAGAAAGATTATTACGTATTTAATTAAAATAGTTTCAGACAAATTAGAATTCATGTTCGTCGCTTGCTTTCCCGTCAGGAACTGAGTCTTTCGTCTTTTCGTTTGTTTTGATTTCATGTTCCGTCTTCCTTTTCCTTCTAATTTAGCATTTTAATTTTTATTCAATTTTCTTTTTTTCTAATTTTAATAATTTAATTCTAATTTCTAATCTAATTAATTCAATTTTCCAATGGGACAAATGGAAAAATTTAGAAAAATTTAAGAAAAATTTCGGAACTAGAACTTATGAAAAAAATATTTATACTGAAGATAATTATCTTTGGTATAAATATTTTTGTTTGAAATAAATATTTTAAATAGAATATATTGAAATAAATTATTTAAATAAAATATTTAAATTAAATTCTTAAATCCAATTTTTTATAAAATATTTATTTTCTGTCTGTATAAAAATATTTTTTTTTATTTTAAACTGTTTCCGAAATCAACAAACATTAATTTAATAAGAATTCTATTTATTTTAAACAAATGAATATTGAAAATAATCAAAAGATCGATTTCTAGAATAAAATTCTTTTTTTACAGATCACGGAAAAAGAACTGTTCACAATTTTCGAAAAAATATTCAACAAAAATAATTGTAACAAAAATATGTAAAAAAAAGATTATCGCAAATATCTTACAAGAAAAAATTGTAATAAATATTTGACAAAAATAATTGTCACTAGAATAATTGTTACAAAAATAATTGTTGCAAAAGTAATTGTTACAAATATAATTGTTACAAGAATAATTGTTACAAAAAAATGTAAAAAAAAATTGTCACAAATATTTTACACAAAAAAAATAATAAATGCTTGACAAAAATAATTGTTACAAGAATAATTGTGACAAAAATAATTGTTACTAGAGTAATTATTACAAAAATAATCGATACAAGAATAATTGTTACAAAAATAATTGTTACAATAAATTAAAATAAAAAATTATTACAAAAATAATTGAAAAAAATTGTTACAAAAAATTAAAATAAAAAATTGTTACAAAAATAATTGAAAAAAATATATTTAAAAAAAATTATTACAAACGTGATAATTGTACGCAGAAAATATTTTACAAAAATAATTGTTACAAGAATAATTGTTACAAAAAAATGGTCACAAATATTTTACAAGAAAAAATTGTAATAAATATTTGACAAAAACAATTGTTACAAAAATAATTCTTACAAGAATAATTGTTACAAAAATAATTGTTACAAAAATAATTAAAAAAATATATTTTAAAAAAATATTTACAAACATAATAATTGTATACGTAGAAAATTAAAAAAAAATTATAACCAATATTTTACAAAAAAAATTGTAACCAATATTTTACAAATATAATTGTAACCAATATTTTACAAATATAATTGTAACCAATATTTTACAAAAATAATTGTAACCAATATTTTACAAAAATAATTGTTACAAATATTTTACAATAAATTGTAATTTGCAATAAAAAATTGTTACGAAAAATTCTTACAAAATATTGTAAGAAAAAGTTAAGTTATTTTCAATAATTGTTAAAAAAGAAACCTTGTAAAATAATTGTTAAAAAAAAAATTGGTGAAAAAAATTGTTAAAAAGAAACTGGTAAAAAAAAAATTGCCGACGAAGATTAAACCAGAGCACACGAACCATATAAACAATTTAAATGACGTTCTTATATTCCAATATTTCTAAGTGCCTTTTGCGAATTATTTTTAGAAGAAAAAATTCTATCATTCTACGCAAGGCTTGTTGTTGAATATTTAAAAACCTTAATTTACCACCATTATAAAAATTCTTGTCTTCTAATATTTTTCCCCAGAATAAAACATAAGATAATTGATATTTCATAACAAAAAAAATAAGTCTAAACGAAAAAATAATGAAACAAAGTTTATTATATTTTGTAATTGGGGAGAAAAAAAGAAATAAATTACTAGGTTTGTAACAATGAGAATATTTTAATATTCAAATTGTCTCGATAGAATAGAATGAATAATACTTTTTTTTCTTCGTATTTGTTACAAAATTTGAAGGAAAAACTAAATGTCAAAATCAATTACAAATAATACGTTTGTTGCAGAAAAAAAGAGACTTTTTCATAATTTGAATTATTAATATAATTGAGACTGTTGTGGAATATTTTTCTTTTCATTTATTCTGCTTTCTGACTTTTTCAAATATTGTCGGGGAAATTATTCACTAACGAGAAATTTAGAGGAGAAATGACACAAGTTTCGCGAAAGAACTGCGCAGTAAATACGAGAAAGAAAAACTACGATCAGAATTATTCTAAAGTGAATATAAAAAGAAGCTCAGGAGTAAAAATATTAAAAATTTTTTTTTTTCACTTGAAAGTGTAATTTACTTTAAAAAAATTTATTTTACATTTATTTAGAAAAATTTATCATCAAATATTAATTCAAAAATTTTCTATTAAAACATAATTTTAGAGCTTTGTTTCAAATTTTATTTTAAACTTTATTTCGAAAATTTTAATATTGAAAAATTATTTTAAAACTTTATTTCCAATTTTGTTTCTAAATTTATTTCGAAACTTTTATTTGGTAATTTTATTGGTTAAATTTGATATTAAAAAATTGTTTTAGAGCTTTATTTCAAAATTTTTATTTGATAATTTTATTGGGGAAATTTTATATGAAAAAATTATTTTCGAACATTATTTCAAATTTTGTTTTAAAATTTATTTCAAAAATTTTTATTTGATAATTTTATTGAAGAAATTTTATATTAAAAAATTATTTAAAAATTTTATTTCAAATTTATTCCGAACTTTTTTTTTAAAATTTGTATTTCAAAATCATTGTTCCAAAAATTTTGATATTAAAACATTTTCAAATTTTATTTCGAAAATTCTATTTGAAAACTTTCTTTGGAAAATTTCAAAAAACTTTATTTCGATAAGATAAATTTTCCATAAATTAAAAATGTTGGAGGAAAATAAAAAAACAATTTACATGGGTGAATTTTCGTTGGCAATTTTTCAATTTACTGGTCTCTGGACACCAGTCGAGTGGATGGGAAATTGGAAATTTTTTTTTTATAAAATTTATTCTATTTTTATGATAACCGTATTTTCAATATTCACCTTCATAGTTTGCATGCGTCTATTTCAAGAGCACGAAAATATTGAATCACTATCGCAAAGTTTGTTATTCTCCTCGACAACAATAATGACAATTGTAAAAATAATAATTGTTTGCAAAAGAAGAAAAATATTTACAAAAACACAAGAAATGCTCGTGTCTGAAATTTGTCAACCCAACGATTTTTATGAGATTGGCATTTTACGTAATTACTCTCTAAAAGGAAGGTAATATATTTTCTCCTATTTTTCAAAAATTATTTGCTTATTTTTCATTTTCATTTGTTTCTTATTTTTTATATTGAATTTTTGCTTTTAAATAATGGATTTTTACTGATAAATTGTTATAATTTGTTTAAATTTAATTTTTAAGGCAAAATAAATTAAATTGTTTTCAAGTTAATGTTTGGTTAAAAATTAAAATTAAACAATATTATTTAAATTTAATTTTTAGTTTAAAAGAAATTAATATGCTTTGAAGGCATTTTTTAATTTAATTCAATAATTAAGTAATTAATTAATTTAATTTTTAGTTTGAAATAAAAAATAATTAAAAGTGTTGCTCTAACTTATTGTTTTGTTGCGATAAAAAAATATTAATTTAAAATAAATTAAAATGTTTTTAAGTCATTGCTTAGTTGTGATTAAATAAAATTACTTAAATACAATTTTTAGTTCGATACTCGGTTCGAAATAATTAAAAATGTTTCTCTAACTTATTGTTTTTTTTTTTGCAATAAAAAAATTATAATTTAAATTTAATTTTTAATTCAAAATAAATTTAAACATTTTCAGTTCCTTAGTTAAAAATAAAATTAAAAAATATTAAATAAAAGATAAAAAAATATTTATTAACCATTTTTTTACTAATTACAATTTAGAGAGTAAGAATTATTTTTTTTCAAATTTAATTGTTCGATATTTTTTTGCACATTATAGGAAGTATTCGTTTTGTTTTCTAATGGCAGCAACCATGGCCGGAATAATGGTCCTTTTAGTGCCATTTGTATCAAAATCAACTAGAGAATTACCATTTCCGGTTTGGACGGTAATTTCCCTCGAAACAAATCTCGCATTTTTTCTTCTCTATTTTCAAGAAATAATTGGTTGCGTTATGATTGTACAAATTAACGTGGCACTTGATACATTGGCAATAGCAGTTTTACTACAATTGTGCGGTCAATTGGAAATTGTCATTTACCAATTGAATTTGCTTTCGAAAATTCCGGAAAATATTAATCCGGTGAAATATTTTCAGGAACTGGAAATTTTGAAGCAATGCTTGAAAAGACATCTTTATTTGTTTGCGTAAGTTGTTATTTATTTATTTCTTACAAACACCTTTTATGTTAATACAATATTTTTTTACACCAAAAAAAATGAAAAAAGTAAATAAATAAAGTCACTAAAAAAAGTAAATAAAAAAGAAAATAGAAAAGAAAATAGAAAAGGAAATAAAAAGGAAATAAAAAGGAAACAAAAAAGTAAATTAAAAAAGAAAATAAGAAAGGAAATAAAAAGTAAACAAAAAGGAAACAAAAAAGTAAATAAAGAAAGAAAATAAAAAAGGAAATAAAAAAGTAAACAAAAAGGAAACAAAAAAGTAAATAAAGAATGTAAATAAAAAAAGAAAATAAAAAAGGAAATAAAAAAGTAAACAGAAAAGAAAACAAAAAAAGTAAATAAAGAAAGTAGACAAAAAAGGAAATAAAGAAGGAAATAAAAAAGTAAACAGAAAAGAAAACAAAAAAGTAAATAAAGAAAGTAGATAGAAAAGGAAATAAAAAAGTAAATAAAAAATGGAAATATTTTTTACAGTATCAGTGACAATATAAATAAACAATTTGGAATTTCGATATTCATGCAATTTTTCGCCTCAACGATAATTCTTTGTACAATTATTTACAACTTGTCGAAAATGAGTTTAACCAGTCATCACAGTTGGTTAATGATATTTTGCGCAAATTCATACACGATTCAAATTTTTATCTACTGTTATTTTGGTCAACAAATAACTGAAAAGGTATGAAAAAAAGAAATAGCAAATTTTTTTCTTCCTAATTAGTAAAAAGAAATTTTTAAATTATTTTTAGAGTATGGAAATTGGGACAGCAACGTATTTTCTAAATTGGAATTCATTGACAATTAGATCGAAGAAAAGCCTGATTATTCTAATGATGCGATCTCGACGACCAATAACATTGTCAGCTGCTTCTGTTATCGTCATGTCGTTAGAAACTTTCATGAAAGTTTGTATTTTTCTCTCATTTTAATTTTTCTCTCAAATTAATTTTTTCCAATTTAATAAATAACAAAAAAAAAGATTAATTTTTTTATTATTAGTATTTTATTTTTTAATAAGTTTTATTTTTTAATAAGTTTTATTTTTTAATAAGTTTTATTTCTTATTTTATAAGTATTTTTTATTTTTTAAGTATAAGTATAATAAAAAAATTAATTTTTTTATACTAAAAATTTTGGGAATGTTAACATTTTTTGACAAAAAAAAACTATAATTTAATTACTTCGTTCAAACGATAGATTTAATTAATTTATTTATTTATTTTCAAAATCCATTCAAATAATTATAGTAAAAAAATATTAAAATCGTCATAAGTAAAAAAAAAATTAATGTATTCTTCAATTATATTATTATATTCTTAAATTTATTGTTAAAGTAACAATTTTACAATTTTTGCAAAATATTTTTAAAAAAATTTTAGATATAATTTTTTTTTATTTCAGATATTAAAAGCTTCTTATTCGACATATAATTTATTGAAGAATAGTTAATAAATCAGTGTGCAAAGAAGCGCAGAAAATAAATCGAAAATAGATAGTATTTTTTTAAGAATAAATTACGTAAAGTATCTATAGTTTTCTTAAAATTATTTATTTATAATTAATATTTTTAATTTCATATTTATAATTATAATTTATAATTTCTTTTTTCAAGAAAATCGTTTTTTCATTCTTTTACTAATAAAAAGTTTTCAATATGCCTGAGACAAAAATGAATGAAAATTGACCTCTACTACTGAAGATAAAATGAAAAAAAAATTTATTGAAACAAATAAACTATTTGCATAAATTAAATATTTACTTGGAGCAGATAATTTTTATTTGCAGAAAACAAAATATTTGTTGATTTAGGAATTAAAAAATAAAATAAATATTTACTTTGTAGCAAAAAATTTTTATTTGCATGAAAAGAAATATTTACTTATAGCAAAAAATTATTTATTCCCTGAAAGAAATATTTACTTGTATCAAAAAATTTTTATTTGCATGTAAAGAAATATTTACTTATAGTAAAAAATTTTTTATTCCCTGAAAGAAATATTTACTTGTATCAAAAAATTTTTATTTGCATGAAAAGAAATATTTACTTATAGCAAAAAATTTTTTATTCCTTGAAAGAAATGTTTACTTGTAAAAACGAAATATTTGTTTATTTAGAAAATAAAAAATTTTAAAAATATTTACTTCTAGTATAAAATTTTTATTTACATCAAAGAGTCATTAATTTACTTGTAGCAAAAAATTTTTATTTGCATCAATTAATCATTTAATTGTAGGAAATAATTTTTTGCATTAAATAAAAATTTACCAATATAATATAAATAACATTGAATTTATCATACAATTAAAATTCAGAATTACTGAAACGAAACATTATATTAATGACAATTTTTTTAAAAATTCATATTCACCTGAATAATTATTATTTACTAATTTTTTTTTGCATCATTTCCAATTTTCTAATTGTCGTTCAACTCTATTTTCCCTTCTTTTATTTCCTTCTAATTTGGTGATTAATTATTTTTTAGCAAATTATAACCTGAATAGGATGTTTTTACTATCTGAAAATAAAAAGTAAATAATTAGAAAATTAGAAGAAAAAAAATTTTTTTGACTGAAACGTAAAATAATGTTTGATCAATTTTTATTGCAAATCATCCATTTAATTGAAAGAAGGAGAATATTATCAAACAAACGTATAATTTGTTAACAAACTTTCATGAATGTTTCTAATGACATGACAATAACCGATGAAGCAGTCAATTTTATTGGTCGGACAGATCGTATCATTAGAATAATGAGACTTTTCTTTGTTCTTATTGTTAATGAATTCCAATTTAGAAAATATATTGCTGACCCAATTTCCACACTCTAGAATGTAAAAATTTATTTATTTATTTATAATGCAAAAAAATTAGATTTATTTAAAAATTTGTAAATTAAAAGTTTCGTAGTTTTAAATTTACTAATTGGAATTAATGAATAATTAAAAAATTTAGTGATGTAAATAAATTAATTGCAATAGAATTAATGTAAAAAATTCATTGAAGAAAATAATTAATTAATACAAAAATTATTTACAGAGAATTATTAATTAATTTATAGAGGAATGAATTATTTCATTGAAAATTCAGGGAAGAAAATAATTATTTGATTAAAAAATAATTTAAGAAAATAATTTATTAATTAACAATTAACTGAAGTGAATAATTAATTATTTTGAAGATCAATATAGAAAATTATTAATTCATTCATTGAAGAATCTAATTATTTCATTTAAAAATAATTTAAGAAAATAATTTATTAATCAAAAATTAACTGAAGTGAAGAATCAATTAATAAAAATAAAAATTAATTAATTAATTAATTAATTAATTTTTAATTAATTAATTTTTAATTAATTAATTAATTTTTAATTAATTAATTTTTAATTAATTAATTAATTTTTAATTAATAAAAATTAATTAAAGTAAATGTTGAATTTATTAATTAATTCGAGGCTAATTAAGAGGAATAATTAGAGTAATTAAAATGAATAATTATAATTATTTCGAAAAAAATAAAGATTATTAACTGATTCAAAATTAATTAAAGTATGAGGATAATTAATTTATTCAAGAGTAATTGAAGAAAAATATGTAATTAATTCAACGGAAAATGAAGTAAATAATCAAATTGTTTTCAAATTAATTTAAAATATAAAATACAAAAATTAAAAAATAATTAAAAATACCTTTTCGGACATTTGCTGTCCGAAAAAACAGTAAATGAAGATTTGCAATGTGTAACTAGCAGCACAGGATATCATTAACCAACTGTGATAATTAGTTAAACTCATTTTCGATAAATTGTAAATAATTGTGCAGAGAATTATCGTCGAGGCGAAAAATTGCATGAAAATCGAAATTCCAAATTGTTTATTAATATTTTCACCAATTCTGTAAAGTTAAAAATAAATTCACTTATTAATTTCGGGAAAATTTGCACAAGAGTGAAATTAACTGCGAAGTGAAAATTAAGTAAAGAATTAATATTAAGAACTAAAATAATTAACAGAAAAAACTGTTTTTCTATTAATTTTTTTAATTTACTAAATTTAATAGACAAAAAACTTTCTCTATTAATTTTTTAAAATTTACTAAATTTAATAGACAAAAAATTTTCTCTATTATTTTTTTTAATTTACTAAATTTAATAGACAACAAAATTTCTCTATTAATTTTTTAAATTTACTAAATTTAATAGACAAAAAATTTTTCTATTAATTTTTTTAATTTACTAAATTTAATAGACAAAAATATTTCTCTATTAATTTGTTAAATTTACTAAATTTAATAGACAAAAAAATGTCTATTAATTTTTTTAATTTACTAAATTTAATAGACAAAAAAATGTTTGTATTAATTTTTTAAATTTACCCAATTTAATGGAGAAAAATGTTTCTCTAACAATTTTTCAATTTGTTTTTCTATTAATTTTTTTAATTCACTTAATTTATTTAACAAAAATGTTTCTCCATTAACTTTTTAAATTTATTTAATTTCATGGAGGAAAGTATCTCTTTATTCATTTTTTAAATTTACTCTATTTAATTGAGTAAAATGTTTCTGTATTAATTTTTGTAATTAACTTGATTTTCCTAATTAAAAATTTACTTTGAATTTTAAAAGAAAAATAAAACTTACGTTTGTATATAAAGATGACGCAATATACAATGACGAGTAATTTTTGTTTCTTCGTAAAACTGAACCAATTCATAATTATTAATATTGTCATTATTAATATTATCATTGTCATTATTAATGTTATCATTATCATTATTAATATTATTATTATTATTAATATTAATATTATTATTATTATTATTATTATTATTAATAATATTATTATTATTATTATTATTATTATTAGTATTATTAATATTATTATTATTATTGTTATTATTATTATTGTCACGAAAATTTTCATTAATATTATCAATGCTGTTTGATATTTTCGAAAGTGAAGCCAAACGATACATCAGTATTTCCAATTGGCCACACATTTGTAAAAGAATTGACATGGCCAATGTCTCCATTCCCACATTGATATTAATAGTGACAATTATGCAAATTAATTGATGCAAATAATATAATGAGAAAAAAGTCATTGATTCCTGTGAAAATGGTGCCCATGATGGCATGGGAAGAGTTACATTTGGAAGTGATGCCAATGACGACAGAAAAACCAAAATTCCCGTTATATTTACTGCTATCGCATAATTAATTGAAAGTTTTCTATAAAAAAAATATTAATTAACAATAAAAAATTATTGGCAGTTGAAAAAAATAGAGTCAATTAAATTCATAAATAAACGTGAAAAGAATTTTTTTTTGAAAGAATTTTTTTTTATTTCTTTTATTTTTCTATATTTCTAATTTCTATTCCTTATTTCCTTTGGTTATTTTTTCTTATTATTTACCTATTTTCAAAAAGAAAAAAATTTCTATTTCTATTGTTATTATTTTTCACATTTTTTATTTTCTGTTTCTATTTTTTTTATTCTATTTTTTTCTTTTTATGTTCTTTATTTTCGTATTTTTGAGTTTATATTTTATTTACTTATTTATTTATTTATTGTTATTAGGTTATTATATTTTATTTTATTATATAATAAAATATACAATATATTTTATTTAGTATATAAATAAAATTTATTTATTTATTTCAAAATATATAATATATTTTATTATTTTTTATAGAAAACTAAAATAACAATGAATAGTAATTAATTGTGTAACGATTTAGTAGTAAACGAAATATCAATTTAGTTTTATCATTCTTTGGGAAAGAATTATTTTTTCTTTCATTTTTTTGTGGTTTTTTTCTAAAAAATTTCACTAAAAAAATATCAATAAACAATAATCAAAATTAGTAAACAGAAATTAATTAATTCTATTCATAAAAAATTGTAAAAACCTATTTTGAAATGCACTTTTTGTCGATTTCTTTTTATTTACATAAATTCTTTTTTATTTCTTTTATTTCTCTGTATTTCTAATTTTTATTTCTTTGCTTATTTTTTTTTCATCTCAAAATGGTTTAGTAAAACAAATTCAATCACTCGAAATTGATAATTATTTACTATTAATTTTTTTAAATCCTCAAATAAAAAAAATTAAAAAAAACTGAAAAATATATTTACCTTCCTTTCGATGAGTAATTTCGTAAAATTTCAATTTCATTAAAATCTCGAGGTTGAGAAATTTCCGACACAAGCATTTCTTGCGTTTTCAAAAAGATTTCACGTTTCTTGAAAAGTGTTGTTATTTTCAAGAGAGTCATTAACATGGTTGCAGAATAAAATAAGTTCAATGCAAATATTTCAGAGTCATTTTGCTCTTGGAAAAGTTGTATGAGACAAAGGCAGGTGAATAAAAAAAATAGTGTTACAATAGAGAAAGAATAAATTCGATACAAATACGATTTCCTCATTTTTTTCCATTCAATTGGTTCCCAAACGCCCGAAAATTGAAATAATGCCAATGAAATTTGCCCCGTATAAATTTCTTTTCTATTTTCGTCAAACATTATTAGTAAATCGTGCAAAAAAATAATAATTTCCAAAAAAAATCTTTTGTAAAAAATATTTATTTCGTACCAAAAAAATATATTGTGGGGAAAAACAATTTGGTAAAAATAATTGTTACAAAAAATTAAAATAAAAAAATTGTTACAAAAATGATTGAAAAAAAATATATTGAAAAAAAATTTTCTCTGTTATGTAGAAATAATTTTTTATTTTACAATTTTGAAATATTTCTGACGAGTATTTTATTTTTTTTTCTTGCTATTTTGTTTTTGTTACTGGTAATTTTTTTCGCCTTGTGACATTTCTCGAGGTTGATAAATAATTCTTGGGGGACAATTTGAAAAAGCCAGAATAAGAAGAATGATGAAAAAAATATTCTATTGTGGTCTGAATATATTAATAATTGAGAAAATATAAAAAAGTCACATTCACGAAAGGTATTATTTGAAATTGATTTCGACGATTATTTTCTTTTCCTTCAATATTGTAACAAATAGGCAGAAAAATTGCATTGTTCACTCTACATAAAAGACCATTTTGCATATTAAAACAATTTTATTCTCCCTTTCATTCTTATAAGTCAGTAATTTTATTTCTTTTTTCCCTGATTATATAGAAAATACAAAAAAATATCCTAAACTTTTTTCCAGTATTTTTTCGTTTAGACAAATTTTTTATTCACAAAATATCAATTATCTTATGTTTTATTCTTGGGAAATGATGGAAAACAATTTACCTAAGTTGTGAATATAAATAATAAAATTTGACATGCGCGGAAAAAAATACACACACAATTTTTTTTTAGTTGGAAACATTTTTTTCTCAGTCACTCGAAACTTTTTACGTTTCTCACTTAAAACCAAATTTTTTCGGTTTAATTTATTTTTATTGGAAAAAATTTTTTCTATAAGGGAAGCGAAAGAATTATTTTTTTCAACTTTAGTGGATTTGTTTTTAATTTCAAAAAATAATTTTCACTAAAATTCGGATGGTAATTATATCAGTAAACTGTACACTGAATATGACAGTCGAAGAATCTAGAAATTAAATAAATAATTTGATTAATTGAATTTCGAAATTAATTAAATTGAATTAAAATTCTAAATTAGGCAAAAAGGGGAAAAAATTCAGAAATAAAAATTCATTTTTTTGTAGAGATTTTTTAGAATAAAAATTAACGAACCGTTGCGAAAGTATCAATAGACATCGGTGCAAACCAACCGGCATTAAAAATTATTGGTTTCGAGCAACGTCTAATTATTTGTATTAAATTTGTTCTCGATTTATTTGACAGTAAAATCCAATTTGACATGTACACTGCATTGCCGATTTCTTTGCTCTACATTAGAAACAAAAAAAAAATTTTACATTAATAATCGCAACTATTTTCATAATAATATACAGAAAAAAATTTTTTTCCTTTTCTGGAAAGCGGAAAAAAGTTAAAAATTAGATAAAAATTTCTATTTATCAGTAAAATTTAGTAAAATTAGTTTAAATTAGTTAAAATTAGTTAAAATTGATATTAATTAGTAAAATTTAATAAAATCGGTGGAAATTACTAATTGTTAGTAAAATATACTTAATTAAATTGTGTTTCAATAGATAAATTACTATTTATTAGTCAAATTTAGTAAAATTAGTAACAAATACTATATATTAGTAAAAATTGCTATATATTAGTAAAATTTAATGAAATTAGTAAAATTTAATTATATTAGTAAAATTAACTGAAATTTATAAATTTTACTAAATTCAAAAGCAAAAAGTCAACAACTAATTCGCAGAAGTAAACATTTTTACTAATTCAAACAATTTAGTGAATAATGAAACATTTTTTCTTAATTTTCTTTTTGTAATATTGTAATTATTATTTTTTGTTACCTTTTCAATAACCATACTTCCATGCCAACAGTAAATGGAAATTTGAAAAAGAATGCTCAATAGTGAGAAAATCATTGTCCAAAATTGATCGGAAGTTACTTTTATTGTTGCCAGTAAATAAGAACTGGTACAAACGTCCATTGTTGTAACGAGAACTTGAAAGAGAAATACAAACCAGTAGATGTCGTTAAATTTTTCTCCAAATCTGTTAAAATTAAAAATAAATTCATTTAACCTTCTTTTTTTGACTGTTAAATACATTTACCCTTCACTTTCTGACAGAAAAGTAACATTAACCTTGTTTTTTTCGACAGAGGAATGGATTTAACCTTCTTTTCCGACAAAAGAATAAATTTAACCTTCTTTTCCCACAAAAGAATAACTTTAACCTTCTTTTTCTGACAGAAAGTAACTTTAACCTTTTTTTCTGACTAAAAATAACTTTAACACTCTTTTTCCGACAGAAAAATAACTTTAACCTTTATTTTCTAACATAAAAGTAAATTTAACCTTCCCTTTCCGACTGAAAATAGCTTTAACCTATATTTTTTAACAGAAAATTAAATCCAACCTTTATTTTCAGACCGAAAAGTAACTTTAACCTTCTTTTACCTTCTCTTTCTGACTGAAAGGTAACTTTAACCTTTTTTTTCCTACTGATAGATAAATTTACTTCTATTTTTTGACAGAATAATAACTTTAACTTTCTTTTTCCGACAAAAAATATCTTTAACCTTCTTCTTCTGACTTAAAAGTAACTTTAACCTTTATTTTCTAATAGAAAAGTAATTTTAGCCTTTACTTTCTGACGAAAAAATTAGTTTAACCTTCTTTTTCTAACCGAAAAATAAATTTAACCTTTACTTCCTGATAGAAAAGTAATGTAATCCTACTTTTTTTGACCGAAAAATGACTTTAACCATCTTTTTCCGACTGATAAATAAATTTAACCTTTATTTTCTGACAGAAAAATAACTTTAACCTTCTTTTCCCGACAGAAAAGTAACTTTAACCTTCTTTTTCCGACAGAAAAGTAACTTTAACCTTCTTTTTCTTATCGAAAAGTAACTTTAACCTTCTATTTCCGGCAGAAAAGTAACTTTAACCGTCTTTTTCCGACAGAAAAGTAACTTTAACCTTTATTTTCTAACATAAAAGTAAATTTAGCCTTCACTTTCCGACTGAAAATAGCTTTAACCTTTATTTTCTAACAGAAAATTAAATTTAACCTTTATTTTCAGACCGAAAAGTAACTTTAACCTTTATTTTCTAACATAAAAGTAAATTTAACTTTCACTTTCCGACTGAAAATAGCTTTAACCTTTATTTACTAACACAAAAGTAACTTTAACCGTCTTTTTCCGACAGAAAAGTAACTTTAACCTTCTTTTTCTTATCGAAAAGTAACTTTAACCTTCTATTTCCGGCAGAAAAGTAACTTTAACCGTCTTTTTCCGACAGAAAAGTAACTTTCACCTTTATTTTCTAACATAAAAGTAAATTTAGCCTTCACTTTCCGACTGAAAATAGCTTTAACCTTTATTTTCTAACAGAAAATTAAATTTAACCTTTATTTTCAGACCGAAAAGTAACTTTAACCTTTATTTTCTAACATAAAAGTAAATTTAACTTTCACTTTCCGACTGAAAATAGCTTTAACCTTTATTTACTAACACAAAAGTAACTTTAACCGTCTTTTTCCGACAGAAAAGTAACTTTAACCTTCTTTTTCTTATCGAAAAGTAACTTTAACCTTCTTTGTCTTATCGAAAATTAACTTTAACCTGCATTTTCTGACAGAAAAGTAACTTTAACCTTCTTTTTCTTATCGAAAATTAAATTTAACCTGCATTTTCTGACAGAAAAATATATTTAACCTTCTTTTTCCAACAGAAGAATAAATTTAACCCTTTTTCTTTAAAAAAAAATATCCATCCCTTCTTCTCCGACAGAAATAATTAATAAAATCTAATTGTTCTTTTTTGTTTCAGTTATTGGTGTAAAATTTACTGATTCTTTTAAAATCACAAATTCTGGAAAGAGAAAAAACAAATTTTTGGTTCAACACTCACATGTACATGGATTGATGATGCTGCACCCACATTCCAATTTTATTATCTCTTTGTCGAATATCACCGTAAATTTTCGTCTCCAAAGAATGATATGGATACTTTTGCATTCGATGCATTAAAATTTCCAATTGCGAGCAAAGTTGCAGCATCATTGTCATGGCAAATGTATCAATTGCTATTGTCGTCTGACCAGCGCCAAAGGAGCCAATTGTTTGAAGTCCATAAATCATCCAAAATGATAATCTTCTTTCAATTTCACAAGGCATCCATGCCTTATAAGGTAATTCTTTATTATTGTTTTGGAACAATGGTCCAATTGCTTTCAATAAAATTGTCGTGCCGCCCAGAGCGAGAAAAACAATTGTTCCATTTCTGTTTTTAAAAAATTTACAGTAAATTTACTTTTTAGGAAATAGTTTTAAAAACAGTCAGCGAGAAAATTAATTAATTTATGTTTCAAAAAAAGTGTTCTTAAAGTTAATTTTCAATTTAATTTTTTTATGTTTTTTCTTTTAACCGATTTTTTGTGATTTTTTTTTCAAAACGATTTCTATAAGTTCTACTAAATTAATTTCTACAATTTTTACTGAATTAATTTTTACAATTTTTATTAAATTAATTTTTATTATTAATTTTTCTCTCTTAAATTTCTGAATTATTTTCTTCTCAATTAATTTTTTTACATTTATTTCAAATCAGTTTTTATAATTTTCATTGAATTAATTTTTCAGAAATATTTTTTTCCCACCTAATTTTTAAATTTATTTTCTTCTGAATTAATTTTCATTAATTTTTTTTTCAAATTTCAAACATATTTTAATTTTACTAAATAATAATTTTTACTGAATTAATTTTCAGAATTATTTTCTTCTCAGTTAATTTTTATATGTTGATTTCAAATTAGTTTTCATTTTATTGAATTAATATTTATAATTTTTTTTCAAACTTCAAACATTTTAATTTTACCAAATTCTAATTTTTACTGAATTAATTTTCTGAATTACTTTTTTCTAAATTAATTTTTCTAATTATTTTTTCCCTCCCAATTTTTATCATTATTTTCCTCTGAATTTATTTTTAAATCAGTTTTTATAATTTTTTTTTAAATCAGTTTATAATTTTTACTAAATTAATTTATATAAAACTAATATTTATTTATTCATTAGTTTATATGTATTTATTAGAAATGCGATAATTTATTTGTATAAAAATAGTTATTAAATTAATTATTCTTCTGCAAGCTATTTTTTCTAAATTAACTTTTTTTAAACTCTTTTTCAATTAACTCTTTTTTAATTAACTCTTTTTTAATTAACTCTTTTTTAATAAAAAAAAATGCTTCTGTTAATTTGACAAAAAGCAAAAAGAATGAACATAAAATTATAAAAGAAAATATGTATAAAAATAATTTTCTATAAAAATAAAAATAGACCTTGAAAATTTGTCAAATTTCATTTGAATTTTCACTTCAGCATCGTCTTGTGGATTGAATTTCTCATCAATGAGCATATCAATTAATTCAATAATTTGATTTCGTTTAATGAACAAATTGCCTATTTTAATTGACGCGCAAAGCAATGCGAGTGCATAGAAAAAATTCTCTGTAAATTCCTCCAAATTATTATTGTCACGAAACAAATACAAAATTGTTGTCAATGTAAAAAAATAAGTGACAAGAACAATGAAACAAGTGAATATTTTATATAGTGTCAAAAAAAATTTAGATGAAAATTTCGGTCTCCAAATGCCCATATATTGTAGAACAATGAATGAAAGTTCCGCTCTGTACATTATTATGCAATTTAATACAAAAAAAAATTATTTATTGTTGGAAAAAAAAATTCTATATAAAAAAATTCAAACAATAGAAAAACAAAATATTTAATAAGTTAGAGACTATATTAGTTTTATAAATAAAATAAATATTTATTTCTATTTTGATAAATAAATTCAATGTTTCTTTATTTTTTAATAAAGAAATTAAATGTTTTTTTAAAAAATAAATGAAATGTTTTTTTAATAAATAAATTAAATGTTTTTTTTAATAAATAAATTAAATGTTTTTTAAATAAATAAATAAAATGTTTATTTACTCTTTAATAAAGAAATTAAATGTTTATTTACTTTTTAACAAAGAAATTAAATGCTTATTTGTTTTTTAATAAAGAAATTAAATAAATTTAAACTTCAGAAAATAAAAAAATAAAAACTAATGCAAACGGAATAAAATACAAACTAGGCAGAAATAAATTTTAGAGAAAAATAGAAAAACATATTAATATTAATAATACTGTAAACTTAATAATAATAATAAAATAGTTTCAATAATAATAATTATTACAATTATAAAAATTATACTAATTATGATAATTATAATGAATATAATAATTATACTAATTATAATACAATGATAACAAATGTAATAGTATTTTACTACTTAAATAAATAAAAATAGTAATAACAACAATAATGACAACAAATGTAATAATAATAATCAAAATAATAATAATAATAATAATAATAATAATAATAATGATAATAATAATAATGATGATAATAATTATAATAATGATAGTAATAATAATAATAATAATAATAATAATAATAATATTAATAATAAATAGTAAAAATAATAATAATATTGTTAATAATAATAAAGAATTTTTTAACTCCAAAAAAAGAAAACTCGACACAAAAAATGGAAATTGAAAACTTTTTTTGTCGCAACGCGCAATAAAAATGAAAAAAATTTGAACAAATTGTCTTTTTTAATAAATGAGAATATGTTTCGTGGCACTTGACTTACTTAAAAGTGTGGCTCAACTATGTTTCATTGACTATGTAGAAAAGTTGTTTTCCGCAAACGCGTCGCATTTTCTCTCCCCTTCATTAATAATTTCATATTCTAATACACTTTATATCTCCGATATCATTTTAAATTTCATTTCAAGGAATTCCTAATCGTCGAGTTTTGCAATAATTTTACAAAATAATGGAAAACACTGTCATTACATAGAAAATGTCTTGAATTATTTCCAACGGTAATTTGCATTTAAAAACTTTTAACAAGCGAAGAGACATTTTCTCTCTGCCTCTCAGTGGTGCTGTATAAATTATTATTATTATTCAATAATAAGGGAAATTTTTTTTTTGTTTTTAATCTTGTGTGTTGAGAAATATTTTCAGAGAATATTCTGGCTGAGAAATTATTGAATAAAAAAAAGTATGAGTTTGTGGTACTGAAAATTTTGTTTACTAAACTAATAATTTGTATAAGATAAGTTTTTAGCTCTCAAAAAAATATTTTTTTATCAAAAATACATTTTCGTAAATTTTGGATTGAAAAAACAAAAAAGCAAAAAAATAAGTAAATTTTATTGATTTGAACATTACGAACATTTATGGAACAATAAAAAATGTGAATTTTCAGTAAATATCTTTTTTAAACTTTTCAATTTTTTAATTTGTTTATCTGTATATTTATAAAATATATAAAGAGTATAAATTCTGACGAAAAAACTCCTTTTTTTCTTTCAAAAATAATCTTTTATTTCTCTTTTGTTCTAAAGAGATTTTTCTAATATTTTTTAAATAAATATTTTTTTTATAAATTAAAGAAATTGAATGAATTTTATAAAAAATAAAATAAAAATAAAATTAAAATTAAAATTAAAAATAATTAATAATAATGAAAAAATAAATAATTTACAACTAGAAAAAAATCTTCCATCATCCGAGAGAATATTTTATTTCATAATAAGGTGAAAAATATTTTAACAGTTAAACTTTGTAAATTTTTTTTTACAGAAATCTATTTTTTTTAATTAATAATAATTTTTTTTGCTCAGCTTCATTTTTAGTTTTACGCATCAGTACTTTGAAGTAAGTTGTACGCAGCATAAGATGTCCTCATAATCTGTTAATAATAAAATATATTTTTATTTTCCTTTTTTTTAAATTATTTTCTAAAAATTAAAATTTTCATAGAAATAATTATTTGATTAGGAAAAAATTCAAAATTTCGTTAAATTAAATATGGGGAAATAATTTTTTTTAATTTAAAAAAGAAAGAGGGTGGAAAAATCTTACTGTGACAAAAGTAGTCAATGTCATGGAAATCATAGGACCACCAGAAATGACAATCGGCTTTTTTGATCTTGCTGCTATTAGAACGAGTCCCTCTTTTGTTTTTTTTGATAGCATTGTCCAATCTACGGTGTCAATAATGTCCGCCACTTTTAAACTCTAATTAAAAAGATACGCATTTCAAATAAATTTTTATCACTACATTTTTTTTTACCTCAATTTAAAAAATAAAAAAAAAGTTAGAATAATAAATTTATTTTTGAAAAAATTAATTAAAAAATAGTAAAATAATACATTGATTAAAAAATTAATTGACACAAATAAATATTAACTTGAATACAAAAAATTTTGCTTCAAATCAAATAAATTAAATAATTAAATAAATAATTAAATAAATAATTAAATAATTGTATTAATTAAATAAATTTATTTATTTATTAATTACTAATTATTAATCATTAATTTATTATATTAATTAAATAATTGAATCTAAAAAATAATTTCACTATTTGAATCAAATTCGTCACTTATTTCTAAATTAATATATTTCTATTACTTTTTTTATTATTTTTCATTTTTTTAAATTCATAATTTCATTTATTTACTATATTTATTACAATAAAATAAACTTCTTTTTTATTCTTTTCAGAGAAAGTTTTTTTTAAACACTTCTTTACGATTTCTACAAAAAAAAATTGCTCTCATTGTCACAAAGAAAGAAACGAAAATAAAAAATTGACATAATTTTTTTTTTTTAATAATTTTTTATTGCACGTACTTTAAGCATTACTTCGTTTCCCGCATAACAATAGATGTATATTTGAAACAATAAACTTTGCAATAATAAACCGTGAGCAAAAAATTTGTCATTCAATTCTTTTCTTGTTGTTAAACTATAAACAAGAGTGCAAATATTTACAATTGATCCAACGAATTGAACGCCAAATACAACGCTAAAAATGTCATTCAATTTGTCGCCGAACCTGCAATTTTTGAAGAAATCAAATTTTTAGGTTTAATTTTTGAAAAAATCAAATTTTTAGGTTTAATTTTTGAAAAAATCAAATTTTTAGATTTAATTTTTGAAAATATCAAATTTTTAGCTTTAATTTTTGAAAAAATCAAATTTTTAGGTTTCATTTTTGAAAAATTCAAATTTCTACTTTTAATTTTAAAAAAATCAAATTTTTACATTTAGTTTTTGAATAAATCAAATTTTTACATTTAATATTTGAAAAAATAAAATTTTAAGATTTAATTTTTGAAAAAATCAAATTTTTTACATTTAATTTTTAAAAAAATAAAATTTTTAGGTTTAATTTTTGAAAAAAATTAATATAAAAATATTTTTTCCTCAAAGAATTCAATTATCTTCATGAATAATCAAATTCTCTGTAAAAAAAATAAAATTTTTATTGAATATCTTTAATAAAATCTGTGAAAATTTTTTTTCAATTTCAATAAAAATATTTGAAATGTTTACGAAAATTCTTCGAATCAATTTAATTATTTTTGAAGAATATTAATAAATTTTTTTTTTAACCATTCTTCAGAGAATTTAATTATATTGTTAAAAAATAAAGTTTCTGTGAAATTCAACGAAACAATAATTTAATTGTAATAATTTAATAATTTAATGATTTAATAATTTAATAATTTAATAATTTAATAATTTAATAATTTAATAATTTAATAATTTAATAATTTAATAATTTAATAATTTAATAATTTAATAATTTAATAATTTAATAATTTAATAATTTAATAATTTAATAATTTAATAATTTAATAATTTAATAATTTAATTTAATTTAATTAATTTATTTAATAATAATTTAATTTAATTTATTGCGGCATGAATTCAATTATATTCATAAATTAAAAAAATATTGGCAGAAATTCAATTATTTTTAATTTAAATAAATTTTCTCTAAATCAATTCAATTGTTTTGAAAAATTTTCAACAAATACCTCCATGAAAATTCAATTTAATTCCTCAAGAGAATTCAATTATCTTTTTAAATAATTGAATTCCTCAAGAAAATTTAATTATCTTTTTAAATAATTGAATTCTTCAAGAAAATTCAATTATCTTTTTAAATAATTGAATTCCTCAGAAAGAGTTCAATTATTTATCTCTCTATAAAATAATCAAATTCTCCACAGAAATTCAATTATTTCTAATATTTAAGAAAATTATTTTTATTCACTTGGTAGAATTTTCAATTATTTTTTAAAAAAATTGCAATAAAATTCTCTCGAAAAAATACAGTTATTTTCGAAAACTTTTAATAAAATTTAAAAAAAAATAAAAAAAAATAAATAAAAAAAAATAAATAAATAAAAAAATAATAATAATAATAATAATAGTAATAATAATAATAATTAAAAAGTAATAATAATAAATTAAAAATAAAAAAAAATTTATTATAAATAATTATTAATAATAATAATAATTAATTAATAATTAATTATAATTTAAAATTTAATAGAATTTAATTTTTTAATTATATGGATAAATTGTGTAAATTTATTCGCAGAAAACTTAAATATATTTTTAAAAAAATTCAATAAAAAATTGTTTGTAAATTAAAAGAGAAATACTAACATGTAAATATAGTTATGATGTAAAACGCATTCCTTAATAATTTCCCCCTCTTTTGTCTCAAGAGAGACACTTGTTTTTTCACTGGATTTATTATTATGTAAATCCGGTAGAGTTTGAAGACGATGATAAATAATATCCAGTTGGGAGCAAATTTGAATTATCAACACCATGATAAATGTTTCAAATCCAATTGTCACACAACCGCCACTGTAAATACTTAAACATTGCATAATGTATAAAGTCCAAAATATTTCCCTCCGCTTTTCATCGAATGGATATGACGCCTTGAAGGGCAAATTTGCATCACTTCCCTTCGTCAGTCCTCCAATTGTCAGAGCCACTATTGTCGAAAAAATTACAACAAAAAAAAATTTTGTATATTTTCTGAAAAAAAGAATTTCAATTAGAAGAAAAAATCTAGATAAACATTTATTTTCAATATTTTATCTTTCAACTTTTATATTTTATTCTTTATCACTTATTATATTCACAATTGTCCAATATTCGCTGGTTTTTAAAAAAGTTGTAATATTTAGAGTAGAAAATAATTATTTTAGATAAAAAATCAATTTTAATTTAATATCCTATAATAATTATGTTTATAAAATATTATTTAAACATTTGATGAATTAAAATTTACAAGTCTGATTATTTTTCACTTGAATTTATACCACTTTTAATTAAATTATTTCTTGCAATTTTTTATTTGTTGGAAAATTGAAATTTATAAATATTTACTCAGGAAACTAAAATTTCTCTGAATGACAAAAAAAAAAGAACGGAAAAAATTATTTTGCAGTTTTTTTTTTTTGGGGGGGGGTAAATTAAATAAAATTAATGCCTACCTTGAGAGGAAATCAAATTTCTCTTGTCTTTTTTTCTCATCGTGATTACGAGGTTGAAAACAATTTTTATTCAAAATTTGGAGTAAATTGATAATATCGTTCCTTCGTAAAACGATATTTGTCATTTTTACACAAACGACAATTGTCGAAATAACCCAACATAATGCCTCGGCAAATTCATCGATATTATTTAATGCGTGTAAAATTAAATACATTAATAGTGAAAATTCAAAAGAATAAATGAGAAAAATTGCAATGAGAGTGTAAATTTTATAGAGAACGATTGGGAAATAATTTGACAATTCATTTGGTCTCCAAGCTCCGGCAATTGTGAAAAGTCGAATCGAAATCTCCGCTTTATACATTGTTTTGATTTTTCATTATTTATAACAAATTAATGTATTTCATTCTTTATTTCTTTTATTTATTTATTTTTTTTTGTTATTTATTATTTCTCTTTTATTTTTCTTATATTTTTCTTTTACACATATTTTATTTTTCTTTCACTTTTCATTCATTTTTCTTTCATTTTATTTTTCTTCTATTATTCATTTA
The DNA here is from genome assembly GCA_032873175.1 of Leptopilina drosophilae. Taxonomy (NCBI): domain Eukaryota; kingdom Metazoa; phylum Arthropoda; class Insecta; order Hymenoptera; family Figitidae; genus Leptopilina; species Leptopilina drosophilae. The sequence continues at coordinate 52,790,918 of CM065480.1, forward strand.
CATTTCATTCATTTTTCTGTTATTTTATTTTTCTTTCACTTTTCTTTCATTATTTAAAAATTTTTTTAATTACACTATTCGTATGGTAGTAATAATTAATTTATTTGTATCAAAATAATTTTTTTTTAAATAAATATCTTTCTTTTCAAAATAAATTTCTTTTTTTAATAAATTTCATTTTGTTCAAAATAAATTTATTCAGTTTATAAATTTCCTTCTTTTCAAAATAATTTTTTTCTTTTTAAATAAATTTCTTTCTTTTAAAAATATTTTTCTTTCTTTTAAAAATATATTTCTTTTTTTTAAATAAATTTCTGTTTTCAAAATAAATTTCTCTCTTTTCAAAATAAATTTCTCTCCTTTCAAAATAAATTTCTTCACTTGAGAGAAAAAAAATAATTGTATTGGAAAAAAAAATTAACAAATTTATTTCGACTTAAAAGTAAAATATTTCGTGTCTTTAGTGATTGAAAGTCATTCGAAGACTGTTATTAAAATTTTCCAGTCTATAGCTCTCGTGTGGAACAAAAAGTATTATTTCACCCTATAGCTTATGGAATATTAAAAGAATAATGATAGCGATAGAATTTTGTCGCAATTTAAACATTTTACAGTAAAACGCTCATTATTTATTTCTCTCCATCTCGAAAGGGTTGCAATTTCCACACTAGCAGAGACGTATTTTTACAAATATTTTGTAATTTAATTCTACCCTGACGTACAAAACTGAATATTTCCTCTCAACTCAAATTTCTTTTTTGCAATAACTTCAGTTATTTCGTAGGAAAAAAAATTCCCTCATTCAAATAACTAACTACTTGTTTATTGTCAAATTAGAATTTTCTCGAAACGAATAATTTTTATAAAAATCGAATAAATTTTGATTGAATAAAAAAAAAAATTTTTAATTGAATCAAATAATTCTTATGTAAATTAAATAAATTTTTCTGTGAGTGAAATAATTTGCATTTAAGTCAACTGTAAATCGAATAAACTTTTTTCAATTTGGAAAATAAGGCAAAAACCTGAGGGCAAAAAACTATTTGCAATAACAATATTCTAAAAAAAAAGTTAAAAAATAAAAAAAAATTAAATAAAAAGTAGTAAAGTTAAAAGTTAAATAATATTCTAATAAATAATAATTTTCAAAGAAAATTTTATTTTTCGAGTTCAGAAAAAAAATTAATTTTTTTCTCTTATTATATTAAACATATAAAAATTATTTAAGAAATTGTTTCAGAGGATTATTTCCTATGAATTTGAACTTTTCAAAAAATTGTATACGCCGTAAGATGTTTTCAAAATCTGTGAAAATAATAATTATATTATTGTTATTATTATTTTTTATAAAAAAATATAATTTCAACACGTGAAAATAAAAATAAAAAAAAATAAAAATAAAAATAAAAAATTATCTTACGGTGACAAAAGTGGTGAGTGTCATTTGAATTATGGGACCACCGGAAATAATAATCGGTCTTCTTGCTCGCGCTGCTATTAAAAGAAGTCCTTCTTTTGTATTTTTTCTCAACATTGTCCAATCAACAAAATCAATAATATCAGCTACTTTCAAACTCTGTGACAAAAAAAAGTAAAAAAAAATTATTTTCAATTGTTTATTGACTAATTTTAATTTGTATTAATTATTCAATTATTTAAAAGTACTAAGATTTAATTATTAAACTATATTAATTTAATTTAGCATTGAAGTCTGTTAATTTAAATTAATATTATTTATTTCAATTAATTGTGAATCAATTCCGGAAATTCATGAATTCCAATTTAATCAAGGCGAAAAATAAAAAAAATTAAGTATTAAAATATTAAATTAAAAAAAAAATTTTTTTATTTAAAAAATTTAAAAATTGCAACAATAATAATAATAATAATATTAATAATAATAATAATAATAATAATAACAATAACAATAACAATAATAACAATAACAATAATAACAATAATGACAATAATAACAATAAAAATAGTAATAATAATAAGTAAAAAGTGCATAAAAGTGCACTACTCACTTGCAGCATTACTTCATTTCCCGCATAACAATAGAAAAATATTTGAAACAATTGATTTTCCAAAAGTAAACAATGAGCGAAAGCTTTGCCATTAAATTCGTTTTTAGTCGTTAAACTATAAACAAGAGTGCAGGTGTTTAAAATTGATCCGAAAAATTGAACACCAAAAACAATATTGAAAATATCGTTTAATTTTTCACCAAACCTGCAAATTTAAAAGACAAAAATTAATTATTAAAATTATTAAAGTGTAAAATAATTGTAAAAAAATGTTTTTTAAAAAAAGGAAAATTAACAATTTTCCTAATATTTTTTTTGGAGGAATAATTAATATTTAATAATAAATAATTATTCTGAAATATTAATTTTTTTTTACAATAAAAAGCATTTATTATTAATTTTTTATTAATTTTAATTTTATCAATTTATTACTTTATTAACATTAATTCATTTATTATTAATATTTATTATTAAATATTTTAATAATATTCAATAATGAAACATTCAAATATAAGTATAAAATTGGGAAAAAATGATATCTTTTATACTGAACAATAAAAATAATAATTAAAAATAAAAATAATTTAATAATATATATATATATATATATATATATATATATATATTATAATTAAAAAATAAAAATAATAATTATAAAAAAAATAATTTCAAAAATAATGAATAAAAAAAAATAATGTAACGTATTTTAATGTAAAAAATAAATAAAATTAAAGTTTTTACTTATAAATATAATTATGATGTAAAACGCAGTCCTTCAAAATTTTCGCCTCTTCTATTTCGTAAAAAATTATTGATTTACGATTGTTATTATTAATATTGTTATTATTTCGATGTAGTAGCGGTAAATTTTGAAGACGTTGATAGACAATATTTATTTGTGAGCAAATTTGTATTATCAGAACAACAACCAGAGTTTCAAATCCAATAGTAACTAAACCACTACTGTAAATACTTAAACATTGTGCAATATACGATGTCCAAAATGGTACAGTTTTATTGTAGTCAAATGGATATGATGCTTTTAATGGTAAAGTTGCCTCCTGTCCCCTCGTCACTTCACCCATTGTTAAAACTCCCATTGTAATTAGAGTGAGAAACAAAAAAATTTGTGTCCATTTTCTAAAGGAAAAAAATGTTAAAATAATTATTTGATTAATTTTTTTTGTTGACTAAAGTTAATTATTGAATTAATTTGATAATTAAGTAGTAAAAAATTCTTTTAATAAAATTATAAATTAGAAAAAAATTATTTGTACCTAATTTAATGTAATGTTAAATAGATGAAAGTCTTTGAGTCTGGAAAATTATTTATTTGTTTCGACTAAAACTATTAGTTGGCACAAATAAAATTTTTATTTCAAGTAGAGAAAATTTATTTTGAAAAAAATTCACTTGAAGGAAATAAAATTTTTTTGATCGAAATGAAATTTATTTGGACGAAATAAAATTTATTTGAACGAAATGGAATTTATTCGAACGAAATAAAATGTATTCGAACGAAATGGAATTTATTCGAACGAAATGGAATTTATTTGAAGGAAATGAAATTTATTCGAATAAAATAGAATTTATTCGAACGAAATGGAATTTATTTTATATCAGAAAAAATTTATTCGAACAAAGTAGAAATTATTTTTAATCAGAAAAAAATTATTCGAACGTAATTGATTTTATTTCGACGAAGTAGAATTTATTTAAACAAAATAGAATTTATTGTAACAAAATAGAATTTATTTGAAGAAAATTGAATTTATTTTTAAGCAAAGAAAATTTATTTGTACGAAATAAAAACTATTTTTAATCCAAAAAAAATTATTCAAACAAAATAGATTTTATTTCGTCGGAAAAATTTTATTCAAACGAAATAGAATTCATTGTAAAAAAAAATTTATTTAAACGAAATAGAAATTATTTTCAATCAGAAAAAAATTATTTGAACGAAATAGAATTTATTGTAAAAAAAAAGAATTTATTCGAACGAAATAGAAATAATTTTTAATCAGAAAACATTTATTCGAACAAAAGAGAAATTATTTTTAATCAGAATAAAATTATTTGCTCGAAATTGATTTTATTTCGACGAAGTAGAATGTATTCAAACGAAATAGAATTTATTGTAACAAAATAGAATTTATTTGAAGGAAATAGAATTTATTTTTAAGCAGAAAAAATTTATTCGAACGAAATAGAAACTATTTTTAATCAGAAAAAAATTATTCAACCAAAATAGATTTAATTTCGATTAAGTAGAATTTTTTCAAACGAAATAGAATTTATTGTAAAAAAAAGAATGTATTCGAACGAAATAGAATTTTATGTAAAAAAAATGGATTTTATTCGAACGAAATAGAATTTATTTTTAAGCAGAAAAAAATTATTCGAACGAAATGGAATTTATTTTTCATCAGAAGACATTTATTCGAACAAAATAGAAATTATTTTAAATCAGAATAAAATTATTTGCACGAAATTGATTTTATTTTGACGAAGTAGAATTTATTCAAACGAAATAGAATTTATTGTAAAAAAAGAATTTATTTGAACGAAATCGAATTTATTGTTAAGCAGAGAAAATTTATTTGTACGAAATAAAAACTTTTTTTAATCCAAAAAAAATTATTCTAACAAAATAGATTTTATTTCGTCGAAGAAAAATTTATTCAAACGAAATAGAATTCATTGTAAAAAAAAAATTTATTTAAACGAAATAGAAATTATTTTTAAGCAGAGAAAATTTAGTTGTACGAAATAGAAACTATTTTTAATCAGAAAAAAATTATTCAACCAAAATAGATTTAATTTCGATTAAGTAGAATTTTTTCAAACGAAATAGAATTTATTGTAAAAAAAAGAATGTATTCGAACGAAATATAATTTATTTTTAATCAGAAAAATTTTATTGAAAAAAAAATAAAAATTACTTAAACTACAGTTAAAAATAAAAAGTGAAATAATATAAATTTTACCATATTATTATAGTAGTAAAAAAATAAAATTCAAACCTTGCTGTAAAATCAAATTTCTCTTGAGAAATTCTCTCACTATTATTACGAGGTTGAAAGCATTTTTTATCCAAAAAATGCAGCAAATCGATAATATCATTTTTGCGTAAAATAATATTTGTCACTTTCACACAGACAACAATTGCCGAAATAACCCAACATAATGCCTCGGCAAATTCATCGATATCATTTAATCCGTGTAAAATAAAATAAACGAAAAACGAAATTTCAAACGAATAGATGAGAAAAATTGCAATGAGCGTATAAATTTCATAGAGAACAATTAGAAAATAATTTGACAATTCCTTTGGTCTCCAAACACCGGCAATTGTAAAAAGTCTTAACGAAATCTCCGCTTTATACATTGTTATGATTTTTTTTCTTTCTCTATTATTTACACTTCTTATTATATTTTATATTTCTCGCTTTTTTCTTCAAATATTTGTCCATTTTATAAAAAAGGACTTTTTCCCACTGTTTTTCTTCATTATAAATATTTTTTTTCAAGAAAAATTTCCGTCAATTTCCGTTTTTTTGTTGATTTTTCTCGTTTTCGTATTTCTGCTGGATTTTTTTCAAAAATTTTTTTTCGTTACACTAAATCACTGTTGACTTTACTGTTAACTGTAATTTTAATATTTTTAAATAGTGTATTTTATTTTTTTTTAAATTTTTAAATGTTTATTTCTTTGTAGTTTTTCCAGTTTTATTATTTCAACTTTTTTTCTGAATTTTTTTCTTTCTATTTATAAATTTATAATATTAGAATAGTATTAAAATAATACTCGGAATCAATTTGATTTTTTAATTATTAATTATATTTTTGTAAACAAATTTTTAAATTATTTTTTTTTTGTAGAATTGAAATATTTTTGCTGAAATTTTTTGTTTGCTAAATGAAGCTAATTATTAGTTGTAATTTTTAATTTATTTCCAGAATTCAGTATTTTTGGTGGACTTTTTATTTGACTGTGAAATCAAATTGTGGATAAAATTTTCGTATTAGAAAATAAATGGAGAACATGTTTTTTTCATTTATACAAGAACTGAATTTTATTAACTTTAACTATTTTCTTTTAACAAATTAACTATTTTTAGTAGCTATCTTATAATAATTGTAGTCAGTTTTAGAAATTAAGGGCAATTATAATAATTATGGTCAATTATACAGTTAATTTTAGCAGTTATCAATAATTATGGGAATCATAATTAATTTTCGTACATTATGGTTAATTATGGTAAATTATTGTTAATTATGGTTAATTTTATCAATTGTCGAGAATTGTAATAATTATGTTTTTTAATTTAATTAATTAAATTTTATCCATTGTCAATAGTTGTAATAATTATGTTTCTTAATTTAATTAATTAAATTTTATCAATTATCAATAATTATAATTATTATGTTTCATTATGGTTAATTTTAGCAATTATCGTCAATCCTAATAATAATATTATGGTTAATATTAGTAATTATTATTAATAAAATTATTATAATTTTATTATTCTAATAATTTTTGGTAGAAAATCTTAACAAATTTATTTCGACTTAAGAGTAAAATATTTCGTGTCTTTAGTGATTGAAAGTCATTCGAAGACTGTTATTAAAATTTTCCAGTCTATAGCTCTCGTGTGGAACAAAAAGTATTATTTCACCCTAGCTTATAAAATATTAAAATAATAATGACAGCGATATGTTATAATATGGAATAAAATTCCAACTGACGAATAATACACTTTTGTCGCAATTTTAACATTTTACAGTAAAACGGTCATTATTTATTTCCCTCCATCTCGAAAGGGTTGCAATTTCCACGCAAGTAGAGACGTATTTTTACAAATATTTTGTCATTTAATTCAACTCTGACGAACATGCTGGATATTTCTTCGTGAGTTAAATTAAATTTCTCTCTGAAATAATTTTAATTATTTATTTTCATATTAATGTTGATTAATTCAATTATTAATTTTTAATGATTTAATTTAAATTTTTCAATATTGGCAATATTAATCATCAAAAATGATAGATGTTGAAAAAATGCCCTCGTTTTTATGAAAAATTTATTTATTTATTAAATATTATTAGTGTATTTTAAATCTTTTTAAATTAAAAATTTTTTTTTATTTTATTTTTAATTTTTAATAATTATTATGTGGTACGTTGTCCTTTTTTTACCCTTCAAATATTTGAAAATTCATTTCGAACTTTGAAGTAAATTATATACTGCGTAAGAAGTTCTCAAAATCTGTTGATAAAAATTTACATTTTGTAGTTAAAAACAAAAATTACATTATTATATTTTTACATTATTATATATTTAATAAAATAATGTAATTTTATTGTTAACTGCAAAACTACTATTTTTAACTATTTTTAATACTAAAGAAAATTTAAAATTTATATAAAATGAAATTATTCTATTATATTTATAATTTAATATCTCACGGTGACAAAAGTGGTGAGTGTCATTTGAATCATGGGACCACCGGAAATAATAATCGGCCTTCTTGACCGAACAGCTATAAAAAGAAGTCCTTCTTTTGTCTTTTTTCTCAGCATTGTCCAATCAACAAAATCAATAATCTCCGCTATTTTCAAACTCTGAAAAAAATTCCATTTATTCTCACTTTTAGTATTGAATGAAATTTAAAATTTATTTTAAATTATTATTTTATTAAATTTACTATTATTATTTAAATTTTTTAATTAAAAGGCTTAAAAGTAAATGAAACGGGTATTAAAAAAGTATTTAAAATATTGAAAAAATGAATAAATAATTAAATACATTACTATTTAATTAATTTGTTATTAAAATTATTTATTTATTTTTTTATTTAACTCAATTCGTAAAGAAAAAAAAATTCTTACATACTTGTAACATTACTTCATTTCCCACATAACAATAGAGAAATATTTGAAATAATTGATTTTCCAATAGTAAACAATGAGCGAAAACTTTTTCATTTAATTCATTTCTGGTTGTTAAACTGTAGACAAGTGTGCAGGTATTTAAAATTGATCCAATAAATTGAACACCAAATACGAAGCGAAAAATTTTATTTAATTTCTCGCCAAACCTGTAAATTTAAAAAAAATATTTTTCTAAATAAGTAAAAGTGGTTTTTTTTATTTTTAATTATTTATTCTATTATGATACTTTTATAATTATTTATTTATTTCATTACGATAATTTTATAATTATTATCTTTTTTTATTATTATGAAAAGACAGTAATTTTTAAATTAAGCAAAGAATAATATTTTCTGAAATAATAAAAGTAGAAAATAGTAAGAAAAAAAATATATTATTCAAAATGAGACAAAAATAGTATTTTTCAAAATAGTACAAAAAGAATATTTTCCAAACTGCTGAAACTATTGTACTAATACTAGAAAATAGTTTTTAAAAAAATTACTTAAAGTAATAAAAAACATTTTTCGAAAATGTCAATGAGAAAAAACTTTTTTTTCGAAAATAATATTATTTAAAAATATTATTTAAAAAAATATTATTAAAAATAATAAAAAAAAACATATTCATCCAAAATATAAACGAAAAAAAATATTTTTTCAAAATAATACCCAGAAACTATTTTTTAATACAATACAAAAAATATTTTTTGAAAATATTAACGAAAAAGAGCAATTTTCGAAAATAGTAACCAAAAATTGAAAAAAATAATATTACCCCCTAATATTATTAATTTATTTAATTTATTTCTAAATATCCTACGTGTAAATATAATTATGATGTAAAACGCATTCCTTAATAATTTCTGCCTCTTCTGTTTCGAGAAAAACAGTTGATTTTTCAATATTTTTATTTTTACAGTGCAAATGTGGCAGAGATTGAAGACGATGATAAATTATGTCTAGTTGAGAGCAAATTTGAATTATCAACACAATGACCAATGTTTCAAATCCAATAGTCGCTAAACCCCCACTGTAAATACTTAAACATTGTATAAAATATGAGGTCCAAAATGTTGTCGTTCTATTGTAATTAAATGGCAATGATGCTTTAAATGGTAAATTAGCACCACTTCCCTTTGTCAGTCCACCGAATGTTAATACCATTATTGTCGAAATTGTTATGAATAAAAAAATTTTTGTCCACTTTCTGCAAAAAAAAGAAAAAAAAACGTTCCATCAACTTTATTCAGTGTCATTAACAGTGTTTTATTTTTACTAAAAAATGTAATTATGACGAAAATTTAAATTGTTTATAAAAAAATTAATTATTTATAAAAAATTAAATTATTTATAAAAAATTTAATGATTTATAAAAAATTAAATGATTTATAAAAAATTAAATTATTTATAAAAAATTAAATTATTTACAAAAAATTAAATTATTTACAAAAAATTGGATTGAAAACTAGAAATTAACTAATAAATATGTTAATTAACATTAATAATATACTTCAATTATTAATTAGGTTGTACTTAACTTTTTTCAGTAAACAAGAAATATTTAATTAATACGTACGAAATTTTTTGCCTAGAAAAAAATTCGTTCGTTTTTTTTGTATTATCAACCAAATATTTTTTTATAAAAACTAATTGTAAATACTGATGAGAAAATTTATTTAATTATTTCAATTAGTGAACAATTTTTTTAATTATTTTATTCAGTGAACAATTTTTTCATCTAGACAAATTATTACAAAACAAAATTCAATATTTTTTTCATCATTATAGTTTTGAAAAATATGAAAAATAGTTTCATTTCTATAAAATCATTGTCGAAAAAGTTAGAAAATAAATAAATAGAATTAATAAATAAGGATAAATTTTCAAAGATGAAATAGAAAATGTTTCATTAATTAATTAAACAAATTATTTAAATGATGGAAATAATTTAAAGATATTATTTAGATAGTTGAGTTATTAAATAAGTAAATAATTTTAATTGTTTATATAAATTATTTACGTAATTGACAATTACTGATTTTGGCAGTGTTACTAAACAAATTATTTGGATAATTTAAATTGAAAGAAATCAATAAATTATTTTAATTGTTTAAATAAATTATTTACGTAATTGACAATTACTTTTTTGCCAGTGTTACTAAACAAATTGTTTAGATAATTTAAATTGAAATAAATAAATAAATAATTTTAATTGTTTAAATAAATTATTTAGGTAATTGACAATTACTGTTTTTGCCATTGTTACTAAACAAATTATTTGGATAATTTAAATTGAAATAAATAAATAATTTTAATTGTTTAAATAAATTATTTATGTACTTGACTATTACTTTTTTGCCAGTGTTACTAAACAAATAAACAATTAAAACAAATTATTTAGATAATTTAAATTGTTTAAATAAATTACGAAGATAATTAGCCACGCATGAAAAATTTATTAATTATTTAAAATTTGTTAATTCTGTTGAAATATTTAAATTATTTATTGAGTTACATGAACAAAACCACTTTAATGGACAATTGTTTAAATAAAATAAAATTTAAACAATTGGAAATTACTGTTTTTGTCCGTGTTACTCAATAAATAAATAGTTAAAATAATTTAGAGAAATTATTTAAATAAATTATTTATATAATTATTTAAAGTATTAAATTTTAATTTTATTACCTACTAAATTTAAATAATAAAATATTATTTAAACAATTTAAATTATTTAGTAACACAGGCAAAAAACAGTAAAATAGCTACATAAAAATTATGTAAATTATTGGTTTTAAATTTTTAATTATGTAAATTAATTATTATTATTTGTTTAATTAGTTTAAATTCATTTAAATTCGTTTAAATTCGTTTAAATTCGGTTAAATTTGTTTCAATTCGTTTAAATTTGTTTAAATTCGTTTATATTTGTTTAAATTCGTTTAAATTCATTTAAATTTGTTTAAATTCGTTTATATTTGTTTAAATTCGTTTAAATTCATTTAAATTTGTTTATATTCGTTTAAATTTGTTTAAATTCGTCTAAATTTGTTTAAATTCGTCTAAATTTGTTTAAATTCGTCTAAATTAGTTTTAAAAAATTATTAAATTAAATTTTATTACCTCGCAGTAAAATCGAATTTGTCCTGCATTACTTTTTCAACACTGTCGCGTGGATGAAAGCATTTTTTATCGAAAATTTCCATTAAATCGATAATATTTTCGCGTTGCAATATTATATTTGTCATTTTCACACAAACCATGAGACCGGAAATGAACCAACATAATGCTTCGGCGAATTCATCGATATCATTCAAAGTATGTAGAATTAGATACATCAGTAGTGACAATTCAAAGGAATAAACGAGAAAAATTGCAATTACTGTATAAATTTTGTAAAGAGCAATTGCTAAATAATTTGACAATTCCCTCGGTCTCCAAGCGCCGGCAATTGTGAAAAGTCGAATCGAAATCTCCGCCTTATACATTGTTTAAATTTTTCAATTTTTTTAAATCTTTCATTCTTTAATTTTCATTCATTATCGCACATATTATTTCTTCTCTCTTTATTTATTTATTATTTATTTTTATTTTTGTGTTTTTATTGTTCTTTATTTCTTTATTTGGCAGTCTTTTTTAATTTGTTTATCTTTTTTATTTTTTTCTCTTTTTATTTTGTTTTCTAAATTGCTATTTTTTGATTTCTTATTTATTTGTTTGTGTCATATTAATTTTCATTTTGTTTTTTAATTTATTAATTAAAAAAAATTTTTATACTTTTTTTCTTTTATTTTTTATTCATTTTTTGCTTATTTCTTATTAGTTTTTCTTTTTTATTTCATTTTAAAATGTTTGTTTCTTATTAATTTTTATTTTAACTTTGAATTTGTTTTATTTCTATTTTTTAATTTGTTTTTTGTTTTTTATTTGCTTTTATTGCTTTTTTCAAAGAGAAAGGATTGTGTTTTTTGATTTTTTCTTTATATTTAAATATTTCAATTTCTTATTTATTTTTTTCCTATTTTTTACTTATTTTTTAAAATATTTTTTACTTTTTTTATTTCTCATTTATTTTTCTTATTTCTTATTTATTTTAACTTTTCTATTTCTTATTTTTTTTACTTTTTTGTTTCTCATTTATTTTTTATTTATTTTAAAATCATTTTCGCTTTTTTATTTCTCATTTATTTTTTCTTATTTCTTATTTATTTTTACTTTTCTGTTTCTCTTTTATTTTTTACTTATTTTTAAATTATTTTCACTTTTTCATTTCTCATTTATTTTTTCTTATTTCTTATTTATTTTTACTTTTCTATTTTTCATTTATTTTCATTTTTTTCTTAGTTTTTAATTATTTTTACTTCTTTATTTCTCGTTTAGTTTTATTTTTTCGTTTTTTTATTTTTACTCCTTTATTTCTCATTTATTTTTATTTTTTTGGTTTTCTGATTTACTTTTACTTTTTGATTTCTCATTTATTTTTATTTTTTTGGTTTTCTGATTTACTTTTACTTTTTTATTTCTCATTTATTTTTATTTGTTTGTTTTCCATTAATTTGTATTGCTATAGTTATTAATTCCTTCCTTACTAATCTTTTTTAATTCTGATTTTTAATTTTGCCTTTTGTTCCATATTTCTTCTAATTTTTTTTTCTATTTCTTTTTTATTTTTTATTTCTTATTTATCTATACTTTTTAATTTTATTTCATTTTATTTCATTTTATTTCATTTTATTTCAGTTTATTTCAGTTTATTTCATTTTATTTCATTTTATTCTATTTCTTAATTATTTTTTTACACTCCTTCTAAATGAGTCACTTTTATTTAATGTTTCCTTAAAGAAAAAAATTTCAAAAACAATTTCCAATGAACTTTTATAATTTTATTTAGAGTAATGTAAAGTTATTTCTCAACTCTCGAAGAAGGTCGTTCGAGGAGTCTTATTAAAATTTTGACTTAAACTATAAGCTCGTACGGAGTGAAATAAAAATTTAATGCACTTCACCCTTTCTTGTGTCACGCTAAGAGGATAATAATACGCCACAACTTTAGATGAGGAATAAAATTTTAACTAATGCATGAGATAATAGCAATTTATTTTCAATTCTGTCCTTTAGAATATTTTTTATTATTCATTTCTTTTCCACCATTTATACGGAATTTTATATTGTTTTACTTTCAAACTGTTCATCGATTTCTTGGACATTCTCTCAATTCACATGAGACGGTAAAGTTTCTTATTGCATTAAATTCATCACTCGAAAAGTGAAATGATGATTTATTTCAATTTCTAATTTTCTACAATGAATGAGACAGTTTGATAGTAATTTCAATTCAATTTTTTACTAACGAGTATAATAATAAATAATAATAATTATTATTATTAAATAAAAAAATAAATAAAATAAATAATAATAATAATAATAAATAATAATAATAATAATAATAAATAAAATATTTTTTATTATTGTTATTATTATTTATTATTTAAATATTTAAATTTATTAGAGAAAAGATTTTTAAAGATTTTAATTTTTTCTTAATAATTTAAATAAATTATTCTGGCAAAGTTCTTTTATGAAAATTTCAATAAAAAATAAAAATTTTCAATTTTATTTATTATTTAATTTTATTTAAATTAGTTATATTTATTTAATTTTATTTAAATTCATTATATTTATTTAATTTTATTTAAATTATTATATTTATTCAATTTTATTTTATTTCATTTTATTTCATTTTATTTTATTTCATTTTATTTCATTTTATTTTACTTTGTCTAATAATAAATTATTGTGGCAACATTCTTTTATCAAAATTGCAATAAAAACTCTTTTCGAACAAAACAAAAAAGGAACAACGCAAGGAACAGAATTTCTGCGAAAGAAAATTTCAATTTTTACTTTTATTTATAGTAAATTTATTAAAATTTGTTTACAGTTTTGAAATATAAATATAAAAGAAAGTCAACTCTGTACATAGGTGTGTTTTAATTTAAAATACCCTTTTATTAACAAATTTATTTATTTTACTAAAATTTCATTCTATAATTATTTTTCTTCACCTATAATGTCACAAACAGGAAAAAGGCTGCGCAAAAGTTTATTTACAACTGATAAAGAATTTTTTTACTAAAAAATTTTTAAATATGGTAAAAAAATAATTTTTCCATTGATTTTTTCCACGTTCATTTTTTTTTATTTCTTTTATTTTATTATTCTTTTTATTTCATATATAAATGAATATTTTAATTTTACTTCTATTTTTAATGTAAATTCAAATTCAGTGGGAGAAAGAATTTTTATCCTGAGGAAGATTTTAGTAAATTGAATGCCATGTACGATGTACGTAAAATCTGTAGATTTGGTAAGAAAAAAAGAAGATAAATAATTAAATCGAAAAAAAAATATTATTTTCTTTTTTTTGGTGAATAAAAAAGAAACTTACATTGACAAATGTATCGATCGACATGGGAATAATTGAACCACCAGTGATCACTATTGGCCTTCTAGCGCGTGCAATTATTAATAAAAGTCCTTTTTTTGTTTTATTTGTCAATACAGTCCAATCAACCATGTAAGCAGCTTCAGCCACTTCTATACTCTGGAAATTTAATTAAAAGTTAGAAAATAAAAATTATGAGCAGAATTTTTTCTTTACAATTATTTACAATTTTTAAATTATTTATTCTATTTCGTTGAATTTTCTTTTATTTTAACCAAATTCTACCATTATTTTCTTTTTACTACAATAATAATTATTTTCAACATTATAACTATAGTAATTCTTGTTTTTCATTAAATTTATTTTTATCTCAAAAAAAAAATGTTATTATTATTTTTTTTATTATAATTTAATCATTTTTCAAAAATTCTGCATTTTTCTTCATAGAGAAATTGTGAAAAAATGTATTGTTAATAAGAATTATTAATATTTGCTGAAATATATTATTCAGAAAAAATTGTCGTCATGCAATAAAGTAAAAAGAGGCAAAGCTTACTTTTAATTTGAGTTCATTTCCATAATACGAGTACATGTAAATTTGCACCAATATACTTGGCAGCAATATAATTTCCACTAATGTTTGTGCATTAATTATATTTACTCTCGATAATTTATATACATTTGTACATATATCGACAATTGTCCCGACAAATTGAATAATAAGCATGAAACTAAAAATATCGTTTAATTCGTCGCAGAATCTGAAAGTTTTTGTTTAATTAAAAAATATATTTTTTTGCGAATATTAATACAGAAATTATATTAATTTTATTAATTATATATAAATTATATGAACAGTATTAATTATACTAATTTTATTAATTATATGCACAATGTTAATTATATTAATTATATAAACAATATTAATTATATTAATTACATAAACAATATTAATTATTTTAATTATATAAACAATATTAATTATATTAATTACATAAACAATATTAATTATTTTAATTATATAAACAATATTAATTATATTAATTATATTAATTATATTAATTATATTAATTATATAAACAATATTAATTATATTAATTATATAAACAATATTAATTTCATTAATTATATAAACAATATTAATTTTATTAATTACATTAATAATAACTTACAAATATAAATCATTGTGATGCTTTATGCACTCTTTGAGAATTCTCGATTCTTTTTCACCAGTAGAGAAGTTTTTTTTATTTCGATAATTATTACTATTTTGTAAATTATTATTATCATTATAATTATTAAAATAATTATTTTCATTACTATTTTCATTAGCACTTTTATTGTAATTTTTATTATTATAATTTTTATCTTCATTTTTATTATTTTTATTATTATTATCATTATTATTATTAATATTTTTATTATTATTATTATTATTATTAATAATAATATCATTATCATTGTCATTAGAATTTTTAATATTCTCCATACGACTCCTATTATTATAATTAAAATAATAATAATTTTTTTTCAAATATAATTGGGGTAATTTTTCCAGACGATAGGATATTATTCTCAATTGGGAACAGGCCTGAAGCATCATAATAGTGACGAAAGTTTCAGTGGCAACGTTTATGCAACTTGCAATTAAAAGTCCAAGTGTTTGTGTTGAATATGTAAACCAGAAAAAAGAATCACTGTCGTAGGGCAGTGAAGCCTTAAATGGCAGGGAAATTTTTTCTCCCTTTATTGCCTTTAATAATTGTCCCAAATTCACTGTCAACGATGTGCAAAGGGCCAAACTCAAAAAACAAATAGTATTTCTCCTGGAAAAAGAAAAGAAAAAATGAATAAGAAAAAAAATTTTTTTTTCGTCAATTAATTAAATTGGAAAAAAATAAAATTACAAAAAAATTATAGTTTCAAATAATCTACTTGTCTGTTATCAAATAAATATTTAGTAGAATTAAAAAAAATTTTCAGGGCAAAAAAAATAATAGTGGAAAATAAAACAAATTTTAGTTTCAAATAATTTTCTATATTTTGATAATAATAATTTCCGTGTCAATTAAATTGTATTTCCTTGAAATTTGTGAAATTATTGATTCGAATATTCAAAAAATTTTGGCTCAAACAAAATTTATTTAGTTTAAGTAAAAATCATTTGATTCAAGCAATTATTTATTTGATAGTAGAAAAGTAATAGTAAATAATTAAAATATGAAGTAATGAAAAATAAGTATAAAATAATAATAAAAAAAAGGAATAATAAAAAAAATAATAAAAAAATAATAATAAAAATAATAATAAAAAAAATAATAAAAAAAATAATAATAGAAAAAATAATAATAAACAATAAAAAATAGTAGTTATTAAATAATACAATAAATAATAAAAAAAAATAAAAAATAATAGTAAAAAGTAAATTAAATGAAAATAGAAAATATAATAAATAATAAAATATTAAATAATAATAATAATAATTATTATTATTAGAATAAAAAAACATAATAAATAATAGTAGAAAGTAAGTTAAATAATAATAGAAATTACAATAAAAATAATAAATACTAATAATAATTATTAGTATAATAAAGAAAAAATGAAATAAATAATAATAAAAAGTGAAATAAATATTAATAGAAAAAACAATAAATAAAAAAAAATAAAAAATTGAATATTAAAAAACAATGAATAAAAAAAAATAAAAAATCGAATATTACTTGCCTGCTAATATAGTCAAAATTCTTCTGAATTAAAAATTCATTATTGTCACGCGGCCGAAACCAATCGCTGTGCAACATTTCTGTTAAATTTATTATATCATCACGTCTAAGAAGTATATTAGCAATTTTTATGCAAACAATGAATATTGCCAGAAACCAAAATGAACCCTCGGCAAATTTGTCAATATCGTCCAAAGAATGCCGAATCAAATAAGTGAACAATGAAAGATCCAATGAATAAACAATCAACACAATAATGAACGTGAAAATATTGTAAATCGACACAATAAACAGCGACGAACAATTAATTGGCCTCCAAATGCCGAATATTGTGAAAATTCTAAACGAAATTTTAGCCGCGTACATTTTTCTATTTTTTAAGTTCTTAATTTTTTTTTTAAATTACACACATTTTTTCTAACAAAAGAAATTTTTATTATAGTTAAAGAAATTTTTTTTTAATGTTACGAATTTGTACTTTTTTTATTTCGGTTTTTGTTCAAATTTTCCGACTTTTTATCGCTCTGAAGTTCTAATTATATTATAAATAAAACTTTGTGTTTCACAATCACTCCGATTCAAAATTTATATATTTTTCCTTTTCATTCATAACTGGAAATAGTTTTTTTTGAAGTTTACGAATTTGCATTTTTTTTAAATTTAGAAATTTGGTTTTTTGAAATTTAAGTAATTTTTATTCAATTTGGAAATAATTCAATTACTTTTGCAATTGAAATTAATTTATTCAATTTGGAAACAATTCAATTACTTTTCAAGTTAAAATTAGTTTATTCAATTTGGAAATTTATTCAATTTAAAGAAATTTCGAATTGAAATTAATTTATTCAATTTGGAAATAATTCAATTACTTTTGGAATTAAAATTAATTTATTCAATTTGGAAATAATTTAATAAAATTTCGAATTGAAATTAATTTATTCAATTTGAAAATTTATTCAATTTAATGAAATTAATTTATTCAATTTGTAAATTTATTCAATTTAATGAAATTTGGAATTGAAATTAATTTATTTAATTTGGAAATAATTCAATTACTTTTTGGAATCGTAATTAACTTTTTCAATTTGGAAATAATTTAATTTTTACTTTTGGAATTGAAATTAATTTATTCAATTTGGAAATAATTCAATTACTTTTGCAATTGAAATTAATTTATTCAATTTGGAAACAATTCAATTACTTTTCGAATTGAAATTAATTTATTCAATTTGAAAATTTATTCAATTTACTGAAATTTTGAATTAAAATTAATTTATTCAATTTGGAAATATATTCAATTTAATGAAATTTGGAATTGAAATTAATTTATTCAATTTGGAAATAATTTAATAAAATTTCGAATTGAAATTAATTTATTCAATTTGAAAATTTATTCAATTTAATGAAATTAATTTATTCAATTTGTAAATTTATTCAATTTAATGAAATTTGGAATTGAAATTAATTTATTTAATTTGGAAATAATTCAATTACTTTTTGGAATCGTAATTAACTTTTTCAATTTGGAAATAATTTAATTTTTACTTTTGGAATTGAAATTAATTTATTCAATTTGGAAATAATTCAATTACTTTTGCAATTGAAATTAATTTATTCAATTTGGAAACAATTCAATTACTTTTCGAATTGAAATTAATTTATTCAATTTGAAAATTTATTCAATTTACTGAAATTTTGAATTAAAATTAATTTATTCAATTTGGAAATATATTCAATTTAATGAAATTTGGAATTGAAATTAATTTATTCAATTTGGAAATAATTCCATTACTTTTTGGATTCGAAATTAACTTTTTCAATTTGAAAGTAATTTAATTTTTACTTTTGGAATTGAAATAAATTTATTCAATTTGAAAATAATTTAATGAAATTTCGAATTGAAATTAATTTATTCAATTTGGAAATAATTCAATTACTTTTCGAATTTAAATTAATTTTCTCGATTAATTGAAAACAATCTAATTAATTAAAAATTAATTAATTGAAAATGATTTAATTGATTGAAAATAAAATATTCGTTCTCTAAAACAATCACAAAAACTTGATCACAATTTTCATGCGACTAAAACTCGTTCACCATAAAACCGGAAGTCGCGAATCAAATACAAAAATAATTATTTCATAACGATGAAATAAATAAATAATTACAAAACAATTATCAAGAGAAAATAGAATGAACAGTAAGATAAGCGGTGACTATTATAGAAACTTTAAATATTTCCACTACAGATTATTTTTTAGACATTTGATTTCATTTATATAATAAAGGGTTGTATTTTATTGTCGATTGTAATTATAGACACGCGAATATTAATTAATTTAATTAACAGAGTATGCATTTTCTTACTTCCGGTACTTTTCAATTATAATATAGTATAAACTGATTTATAAATTATTTAAATTCCACACAGCATTGCTTCAAACATAACTTCCGTATTCTTCATTTATAATACAAAAAGGCGCTTATTAGTCGGAGCAACCCTATCATGAAAGATGATAATTATACGTTTTAGAATTATTAATTAATAATTAGTCACTGAGGAAGGGATTTGACTTGCGCTCTTTTGCAATCGGTTTTATATTCTAAGAGAATTGTCAGTACAGATGAAAATCAACTTTTGACGAATCGAAGTTTTATTGTGAACAGTTTTTAAATTTATAAATTTACAAAATTTATTGTGTATTTTTACTGTTTTTTAATTGTTTATAAATCTTAGAAATACGTTTTCTATTCTAATTATTAAAATAATTACAATTCTTATTTAAATTATTAAAATAATTACAAATATTATTTAAATTATTAAAATAATTACAAATGTTATTTAAATTATTAAAATAATTATTCTTATTATTTTTTTATTTTTTATCTCATATTTATATTCCTATTATTTTTACTATTATTATTTTCATTGTTACTATTCTTTTATTACCATTATTCTAATTATTTTATTAATATTTATTTTAATACCTACTATAATTTTTATTTTCATTCTTATTCGTATTTTTATTACTGCTATTAATTATCATCATTTTTATTTTCATTATTATTCTTATTTTTAATATTACTATTATTATCATCATTTTTAATACTATCATTAAAATCATTATAATTACAATTATTAATTTATTATTGTTCCTATTATTATTTAAATAATTGACAATATTATTAATTTGCAAATACAAAATTCTCTAAACATTTCCACGTTTTATTTTTTTAAAATATTATTTTCAATAAAATATTCATTCTGAATAATGTATTTTTTCAAATTCAGACTATTTTTCGACTCAGTGTAGAATATTTTTGAAAATATTTGACCAGCAGTAAAAATAATTTGTTCATTCAAACGTTCGAAATTTTTAGTAAAATAAATAATCAATAAAATAAATCAATCAATCGGAATATATTATTAAAAAATGAGAATATTATTGAAAATGCCAAGAAGTGAAAGAAACTTTAAACATAATATTAGAAATTTAATTTCCATAACTTGGAAAATAATATTAAAAAATTAATTTACATAACTTGGAAAATAATATTAAAAATAATTTTTAAAAAAATCATGAAAATAACTTTTCAAGAATAATATTTAAATAAATGATTTTTTGGAAACAATGCTTCTAGAAATAACTTAAAAATACTATTAGAAATTAGTTAAAAAATAATAATGAAAATAAGTTGAAGAATAATTTTCAAAATAAAATAAAGAAAAATAATATGTGGAATTTAATAATTAGGTAGTAATTGATATTTTGAACATTCGTTATACTTATAGTCATAATTAAAAAAATACGAAGTGACATAAAAAATATAGTTTTTTTTCTACTTTTTTTTCATAAATTTTCACTTTCACTTGTAAAAAATCCTCTGGCAATGGAAATTCGATGTGAAAATAATTAAAAAACTTTTTTTCTCAAATAATTTGTGCGTTGAAAAATTATTTGTCATTTGTCAATTCGCAGATTTTGAACTTTGGGTCAAAACATTATAAATTGAAAAAGCCATTCTCAGAATCTGAAAGTAAATTGTCAAATTATTGTTTTAAGTTTAAATTTAAAAAATTAAATTAAATTTTTTTTTTTTACTTTAAATTTAAAAAATGTGAAATCAAAATTTTTTAACTTATAATTTAAAACAGTTTAAGTTAAAATGTTTTATAACTTTAAATTTTAAACATTTTAAATTAAAATTTAACTTTTTATGTTCTGCTCACAAAATTGGAGAAAAATAATAAAACAAGTGTGCTTAAAAGTATTTTTTTTAAATTTATTATTAATTTCTCAAGTTAATAATATTTTTGTTAATTTTTAATTTTCAATACCATTTATAAGTTGGTGCGCTTCGCGACACTTTTAATTTCAATTTATTTTTCAATATTCTACTCTCAATTTCTTGCAAATTTATTTTTTCAATTTTTTTTCAAATTTTTTTTTCATTTCTTAATTATTTAAAATTATTTTTCAAAAAATTTTTAATTTTAAATTCCTGTCTTTCATTTTTTTATAATTTTTGTAAGACTCCCTAGTGGGAAAATTATTTAGAATTAAGAAAATTGGATCAAAAAGGAACTGTAAATTTTTTTTTTTGTATAAAAATTACAAATAATTTATTATAGTAATTTTATAAATAATTTATCAAACGAAAGTTATAAATAAATTATATTAAAATTATTCTATATAATAATTATCAATAGTTTATCATGAGAGAATTCGTTTTACTATTTTTCTACAATTTGACAGTAAAATTTACTTTATAATTTTTTTTTTGTGGATAAGTAAAAAAATTTCTTTTTCGAAAATTATTTTCGTCTATAAAGAAAAATAGAATACTGACAGAAGTAAATGTTTCAATCGTCATTGGAAAAATATTTCCGGCCGTAAATTTAATTGGCTTCCCAGATCTTCTTATTATTTGAATAAAATTTACTCTCGTGCTGCTTGGCAATAAAATCCAGTCCGAACTGTAAGCCGCATATCCAATTGCTTTGCTCTAAAAAATATTAAAATTAAAAATTAGTTTTTTATTCCTTTTTTTTTAAATAAATATGTTAAAAAATTTTTTTCGTTAAATAAATATGTTACAAAATTTTTTTTTGTTAAATAAATATGTTAAAAAATTTTTTTCGTTAAATAAAAATGTTAAAATTTTTTTTTTAAATTCGAGTTACTTTTTCCATGACAATATGTCCTGGCAAGCAATATAAGCAGATTTGAAGCATAATTCCACTTAGGGAAAAAAGCATTGTCCAATATGTTGTTGTTGTGACATTTACTGTTGTCAGTAAGTATGTACTCGTGCACACGTCAATTGTACTCGCGCACAATTGAAAGAAAAACGCTAAATTGTATATACTATTCAGACTTCTTCCAAAACTAGAATCAAATTTTTTTTCTTATTTTTTTAGCATTATTTATTGTTTTTATTTTTATAATTATTTTTTTTCATTTTATTTTTTGTTTTATTTTCATTTTTTTGCTATTTTACTTTTTTGTTTTTATTTTTTTATTTACTTTTTTGTTTTTATTTTTTTTTTTTACTTGTTTGTTTTTAATTTTTATTTTACCTTCTTGTTAATTAACTTAGTCAAGTGACCCAAAAAGCAAAAAAATAAATAAATAAATATAAAATAACAAAATTCAATATTTAAAAATATAATTAAAAAAAAATTTTCTTTCACAGAAAAAGCGATGAAAAAAATTTACACTTACCGATAAATAGACTCGTGATGCTGTATCCACATGCCAAAGACAATTTTTTGTCTTCTCTCTCCATCACTGTAATTCATTGTCTTCAAATAAAATTCAGGCAATTTTTTGATTCGATACATTAAAATTTCCAATTGCGAACAAAGTTCAATCATCATTGCCATTATAAATGTATCGACGGCAATTGTAATATGTCCAGCTGTCGTTGATCCAATTGCTTGAATTAAATACGTGAACCAAAAAATTAATCTATTCTCAAGATTATACGGAGTCCATGCCTTGTACGGTAATGTTGCATTCCAACCTTTCGACAATGGCGCCAATGCTTTTAGTATTATTGTCACTGAAGCAAACGCCAAAAAGATAATTGTAATTTTCCTATTCGAAAAAAAAAATAATTATCCCCAGTGGGAAATTTATTTACTGAAAAATTTTCAAAACTGTAAAATAATATTTTAATATTAATTTATTTTTTTGAAGTAAAATTATATTTTCAATTAATCGAAACTAATTTAATTAATTGAAACTAATTTAATTAATTAAAACTAATTTAATTAATTAAAACTAATTTAATTAATTGAAACTAATTTTATTAATTAAAACTAATTTTATTAATTAAAACTAATTTAATTAATTTAAAATAATTTATTGAATTGAAAGTAACAGTTGATTTTTTTCTGAACTTAATTGAAGAGGAGATAAATTTTTCCAATACCTTCCAGTTTTGTCAAATTTGTTTTGAATTTTACACTCAATTTTATCTTGCGGATGGCATTTTGGATCGACAAGCATATTTCGCAATTCTATTATTTCTTGATGTTTGAATAAAACAATTGCTATTTTAACACAAGCCGTGCATAATGCGAGAACATAGAATAAACTTTCAGTGAAATCCTCTAAATTTGGATTCGACAAAAATAAGTAGAGTAATGTTGAAATGGTAAAAATATAAACATTCACCACCATAATAACACTAAAAGTATTGTACAATATTTGCCCTCCTTTCAAGAAAAATTTTGGTCTCCATATACCGAAATATTTCATTATTTCCAGTGAAATATCCGCTCGATACATTTTTGCCCCCAAAAAAAAAACAAAATAAAATACGAGAACAACAACAATAACAGTAATTGCAAAATTCTAAAACAATCGAAAAAAAGTTATTGAAAATATAATTATTATTCACCTAATTACTATTTTTTTTATTACGAGTTTCTTTTGCTCCTTCTTCGAGAAATTAATTAATAATTTTGACAGCAACAAAAATTATTAATTGTCGAATTATTTTTTATTCCTGAATAATTTCTTTGAGAATTGATTTCTAATTTTCTACCGTTTCGAGGAAAACACCAGAGAAAGAGAATAATTTTTCAATTAACTTACAATTTCTGCTTGGAATTTATTTGTCGCAAAATAAATTAGAGAAATAATTATTAGATTTTAATGAATATTTTTTGACTGGGAACATTGTGTGTAAATGAAAGTCTCGTGATAAATCGTTATTGATGGTCTGAAGATGACTGTAAATGTGGAAAGAAAATTTCCCTCAACAAGGATAAATTATTTTATACAATTGTCCATTTTACTGGGAAGTTATAAATTTAAAATTATTTTTCCCATTTCAGTCGCTTTATCTCTCCCTTTGAAGGCAATAGAGTTTCATTAATAATTTCCGCTTATCGCCAAGTTCTATAACTTTTCAACTTCTCTAAATGGTTATTATATTTTAAAGAGGAACTATCATGTAGAAAGCATTAGAATTTTGCAGAATTATTTCCAATGGCAATTTTGTATATAATGACTCGCCAGTACATTATTATTTATTAAAGAGAAGAATAAAGTGAGACGCGCAACAAAAAAGTCGACTACTTGAAAACAATTTCTAAATTCGAGTCAAGTTCCAACTTTCCATAATTAAAGGAGAAAAAAGTTTATTTATTTTCAGACTGGATAAAATTAGACATTTTGAATTCTAATTGAAAATGAATTTCTACTTAATGGAAAATTAAGAGAATGGAATTTATTTGATAGACAAAAAAATAGTGAAAAGGAAATGAGACATAAAAGCAAAGAAGAAAATTATGAAATTTTCTTTTAATAAAAAAGATTCAAAAATTTAAATAACTACGTACACTTATCATTGAATTCCTCGATGAGAAAAAATTTGGTCTGTACAATATATAATACATGCTTAATGATTAATTAATTAATTTGTTCCATCTGGACCCGAGCGTCCAATTTCCTTGGGCATTTTTTTATTTGTCGAATCTTCAAGTTCCTTCGGTTTATAATAATGGGGAGCGACTTCCAAAAGCCATTTACTTTCAATTTCGGTAACCTGAAATAAAGGGAAAAGTTTTATTTCATAACGAATTCAATTTTGTGTTTCAATTATAAATTTCTCGAGTTTAAATAAATTTAAATTCCTAAGTAAATTACTATTAGTAAAGTAATTCCATTTTCGGAATACAATTAATTACTATTCAGTAAACTCGGTAAAATTCTTTAAATAAATAAATTCAGTTAAATTAAATTAAATTAAATTAATTAAAATAAATTTAAATTTAAAAATTTAAATTTATTGAAATAAATATTTAATTTTTTAAAATGTCAAGTACCTGACGCATGAATTCCTTTGTAGTGAACACCAATTCGTGATATAATAGCCAACGTGGTAATTCTTGGAAAAGTGAACTATTCGGGTGAATCGAGACAGTTTGATTATGCTTTGCAGTTTTGTAATTTCCACCTTTTGACAATCGTGCGACGTGATAGAAATATCCGGCCGTGATTGCCTGTAAATTAAAAAAAAAGTTTGTTAATAAAATTTTCAAAACTTCAAATTAAATTAAAGAATGAAAATAGTATTCAAAGTTTAAACGGATTGAAATAAAATTCAAAAAAATAAAATAATTATAAATTTATTAATTAATAATTTTGACATCAACAAAAAATTATTAATTGACGAATTACTTGATATTGGTGAATAATTTCTTTGAGAATTTATTTATAATTTTCTACTGTTACGAAGAAATTGTTTTGATAAATAAGAATAACAAAATGCTTCCCTGAAAAATGCAATTATTTTTCCAAATTGTAATAAAATTCTTGACAAGAATTCAATTCTTTTCTTAATAACAAAATTCTTGGCAACAATACAATTATTTTTATAGATAATAAAATTCAACAAAAAATTAAATTATTTATAAAAAAAACTTAATAAAATGCTCGTCAGAAAATCAATTATTTTTATAAATAATAAATTTCCCTGCAGGCTTCAGGAAATTCATAAAAATACAAATTGATTCAATTGAATTGTGGCGAAGAATTTTATTTAAATAATTGAATTCCCTACAAAAATTCAATTAGTTTTAATAAAATGTTTCTTATCAGAATTTAATTTTTTTTCAATTTTTAGAAGAAATTCTTCAGAAAAATTCAATTAATTTTAAAAATATCAATAATATTCTTTGAAACAGTTAATTTCTTTAAAACAGTTTCAAAATATTTAATAAAATTCTTCACTACAATTATTTATTTAAATAACAACATTTTTATCTAAAAAAATTCAATTATTTTCAAAAATGTTATTAAAAACCATGACAATAATTAAAAATTAAAAATATTAATAAATTCAATTATTTTTAAAACAATCATTTAATAGAATTAATAGAATTGATACTTTAATAGAATTAATTATTCAATTATAAGTAAACTCCTTTAAAAGAATTTAATTATTTTCACAAAAATTGTAAATAAATTTGTAAATTGTAATAAAATTCTTGACAAGAATTCAAATATTTTTTTAATAACAAAATTCTTGACAGTAATACAATTATTTTCATAAAAAATAAAATTCCACAAAAAATTCAATTACTTATGAAAAAACATAATAAAATTTTCGGCAGAAATTCAATTATTTTTATAAATAATAAATTTCCCTGCAGGCTTCAGAAAATTTATAAATATAAAAATTTATTCAATTGAATTGTGGCGAAGAATTTTATTTAAAATAATTGAACTTTTTGGTGAAATTCTTCAGAAAAATTCAATTACTTTTAAAAATTTTAATAATATTCTTTGAAACAGTTAATTTATTTTGAAAACATTTAATAAAATTCTTTGCCACTATTCAACTATTTTTATAAATAACAACATTCTTATCTAAAAAAATCCAATTATTTTAAAATATGTTCATAATTAACAAATTTCTTTGCTGCAATTCACTTATTTTCTATACAATATTAATAAAAATTCTAGAAAGAGTTCTATTAATATTCCATTTTGAATAAAATTTTTCGAATTAATTGAATTTTTATTTTGAAAAATATTAATAAAAGTCATGGAAACAATTCTTCGTAGTAATTTAATTTTCTTTCCATATTTACATTTTCAATTAAATTGCTACGAAAAAATTGAATAATTATTGAAAAAATGCTATTGAAAAAATTTAGTAAAACTAGTCGAAACAATTCTGTAAGTTATAAAATTCATAGCAAAAATTCAATTATTTTTAAAACAATCATTTAATAAACTTAATAGAATTAATTGTTCATTTATTTTAATTTAATTAAATTCCTTTGAAAGAATTTAATTATTTTCACAAAAAATTAGTAAAATTTATCGAAACAATTAATTCTAAAAATTGTAAAATTCATAGCAAGAATTCAATTATTTTTAAAACAATCTCTTAATAGAATTAATAGAATTAAAACTTTAATAGAACTAATTATTCAATTATTTTCTTTTAATTAAGTTTCTTTGAAAGAATAAAGTTATTTTCAAATGAATTGTAAATAAATTTGTGAAAAGTAATAAAATTTCCGAATTTTAGAATTAGAAGATTAAATTAATGAATTAAAAAGTAAAAATTGAAATTAGTTAAATGATAATTTACTTTTCTGATGTTAATTGTCTCAGTAATGCCTGAAACAAGATCCATTTCGACTCGTTGCATTAGGCCGACCAGTTGGTCCCTCACATCTCGAGCTCTCTTCATTGAACTGCAATTTTAGATTTTATTTAATCATTTTAATCGAATTCTGAATCAAATTAGACATTAATATAATTATAAAAATATTATGCCTATAATATTTTATAGGCATAAATAATTATAATTATAATTATAATTATAATTATAATTATAATTCTGTTTGTAAATTTAGGGAAAAAGGATTACCGATGTTGAATAAAATTCTCGTAACACCAATGAGTGCTGAAATCACACTGCTGCCACTGATTGTAAACATTGAGCAACGTAAGATGATCACCGCCGGGAACGTGAAAATTCTTCCTAGCCGTATCCGCATGAATGAGTTTATCCTTCGGTCTATAAAAAATAGCACCATTCACCGAGAGCATCGCCGCAATTGTCGCTATTTCCTCCGAGCAACGATACTTTTCACTGGCAATCAACATTTTCGCCATCATTGGATCGAGCGGAAATTCCGCCATTCTACGTCCAAGTTTCGTCAATTCCCCATGATGATTCAACGCTCCAAGGGCGTAAAGTTGCTCCAAAGCCAAAACCAACGTCTCATGCGGCGGTGGATCTAAAAAATCGAAATGCACCAAATCATTGATGCCAAGCGCCTTCAGCGTTAAAACGGCATTGCCGAGATTGATTCTCTGAATTTCAGGTACAGTATTGTCCTCCAATTCGTGTTTATAAGCCCAGGCGGTGTAGAGACGGAAACATTTACCCGGCGCCACACGACCCGCTCGACCGGCTCTTTGATTAGCCGAAGCCTTACTAATCGGCACCACCATCAAACTCTCCATTCCCGTTCGTGAATTGAAATTATTTTGCTTCGCAAAACCCGGATCAATGACGTAGACAATATTGTCGATTGTCAACGATGTCTCGGCGATGTTTGTCGCGAGAACGACTTTTCTCGCACCGGCTGGCGTTGGCATGAATATCCTCGCTTGCATATCGCTTGGCAAATTTGCGTAGACGGGCAATATTATCAATTCGGATAATTTTGAACCCAGTCTTCGAACTCGCTCCTGTAGCATCTCTTGGCAAGTTTCAATTTCGTCTTGTCCTGTGAGAAAGACGAGAATATCGCCGTGCGGTTGTGTGGCGTGAATTTGTAAAATTGACACGACACAGGCGTCAATGTAATCCGCCTCTGGCGCTTTTGTATAATAAATATCAACCGGAAATCTTCGGCCTGGAATTCGGAATATTGGAGCGTCGTCGAAAAATTCACTGAACTTGGTCGCGTCCAATGTGGCTGACGATATTAACAATTTCAAGTCGCTGCGGAATTTCGTTATGTCCTTCACGAGGCCGAATAAAATGTCCGTGTGCAGTGTTCTCTCGTGAGCCTCGTCGATAATCATGACACTAATCGCAGGAGAAAAGATTTTTTTATTAATAATTTATTGAAAATAAATCGAAAGAAGTTTATTCAAAATAAATCTAATGGGATTTATTGAAAATAAATCCAAAGGAGTTTATTCAAAATAAATCTAATGGGATTTATTGAAAATAAATCGAAAGGAATTTATTCAAAAGAAATCAAAAGGAATTTATTCAAAATAAATCTAATGGGATTTATTCAAAATAAATCGAATGGGATTTATTGAAAATAAATCCAAAGGAGTTTATTCAAAATAAATCTAATGGGATTTATTGAAAATAAATCAAACAGGATTTATTGAAAATAAATCGAAAGGAATTTATTCAAAATAAATATAATGGAATTTATTAAACTTTAAGGATATATTTAAATTCCTGTCTACTTTTAGTAGTTGAGAGAATAATTTTCAACTACCTGTAAGAGGCTAAATCGGGTTCACTCAGAAATTCCCTGTGCAATGTACCGTCAGTCATGTATTTGATTCGCGTTCTCTGAGAGGTGCAGTCTTCGAAACGAATCGCGTAACCGACTTCATTTCCTAGTTTCACGGCCATTTCGTGAGCTACACGAGCAGCAACTGACATTGCCGCCACTCTTCTCGGCTGAAAGCAAAATTGAAAAAATATTTTCCCTTTTAAAAGGAAGAATCGGAAGGAAAAAATTAAAAAGTATCTAAATAAATCTAAAAAGAATTTTAAATAAATTTGAGAAGAATCGAAATAAATAATAAAAAAAGTCGATAAGGAATCTAAAAACGAATTTTAAAGAAAATTTGAAAAGAACCGAAATAAGTCAAAAAAAAAAAAAAGAAATGAAAAGAAATCTGAAATTAAATTTTTAAAAAATTAAACTGTATTTTAAAAGAATTCTAAAAAAATCGAAGAGAAATCTAAAAGAAATCTAAGAAAATTTAAATTTTGATAAAATTTTAAAAAATAATCCAAATTTTATAAAATATACAAAAATAATCAAATTTTTGAAGAATTTTAACTAAAAATTAAAAAAAATTCTCAGAAATGTTAATAAGTCTAAAAAAGTAAAAAAAAATTGAAAGAAAAAACTAAAAAGGATCCAAATAAATCTAAAAAGAATTTAAAATAAATTTCGGAAGAATCAAAATAAATAAAAAAAAATCGAGAAGGAATCTAAAAAAGAATTTTAAAAGAAATCTTAAAAAAAAGTAAATTTTGATAAAATCTTTTAAAAAAATCAAATTTTTATAAAACATAAAAAATAATCAAATTTTTTAAGAATTTTAACTAAAAATCAAAGAAAAATTCTCATAAATTTTGATAAGTCTAAAAAAGTAAAAAAAAATTGAAAGAAAAAAATAAAAAGTATCCAAGTAAATCTAAAAAGAATTTTAAATAAATTTCAGAAGAATCGAAATAAATAAATAAAAAATCGAGAAGGAATCTAAAAAAGAATTTTAAAAGAAATTTTAAAAGAATCGAAATAAATCGGAAAAAATCTAAATAAATCTAAAACAAAATTTTTAAAAAATTAAAATGAATTTTAAAAAGAGTTCTAAAATAATTGAAGAAAAATCTAAAATAAATCTAAAAGAAAACTGAAAAAATTTTAATTTTCACAAAATCCATAAGAAATAATTCAATTTTGTAAAATATATAAAAAGTAATTAAATTTTTGAAGAATTTTAACTAAAAATTAAAGAAAAATTCTCTAAAATTTTTAAAAGTCTAAAAAAGTAGAAAAAAATGAAAGAAAAAACTAAAAAGGATTGAAATAAATCTAAAATGAATTTAAAATAAATTTCAGAAGAATCGAAATAAATAAAAAAAAAAGTCTAAAAGAAATCTAAAACGAAATTTTAAAAAAATTAAAATAAATTTTAAAAAGAGTTCTAAAGTAATTGAAAAGAAATCTAAAATAAATCTAAAAGAAATCTAAAAAAAATTTTATTTTCACAAAATCTATAAAATATAATTCAATTCTTAAAAAATACAAAAAATAATCAAATTTTTGAAGAATTTAAACTAAAAATTAAAAAAAAATTCTACGAAATTTACGACTTATTCAAATAAGTCTAAAAAAGTAAAAAAAAATTGAAAGAAAAAACTAAAAAGAATTTAAATAAATCTAAAAAGAATTTAAACTAAATTTCAGAAGAATCGAAATAAATAAAAAAGAATCGAGAAGGAATCTAAAAAAGAATTTTAAAAGAATCGAAATAAGTCGAAAAAAAATCTAAAAAAAATCGAAAACGAAATTTTTAAAAAATTAAAATGAATTTTAAAAAGAGTTATAAAATAATTAAAGAAAAGTCTAAAAGAAATCTAAAAAAAATTTTAATTTTCACAAAATCCCTAAAAAATAATTCAATTTTTATGAAATATAAAAAAATAATCAAATTTTTGAAGAATTTTAACTAAAAATTAAATAAAAATTCTTCGAAATTTTAACAAGTCTAAAAAAGTAAATTTTGAACAATTTAAATTCATATTGTTCGATAGTAATTGAATCATTTAAATTTATGATGAAACAATTTGAAGAATTTTTCGAAAACTATTTGAATTTCTAATAATTATTTTCATATAATTCAAAAAGAAAATTAAATTTTTGAAGAATTTTAATTACAAATTTTGAATTGTTCATTAAAATTAATTGAAAATTTTCATTTTTCTCCAAAATGTTAACAAAAATTATTGGAAAATTTTATTATTTTTGTTTAATGTACTTGAAATTTTCTGAAATATGTAATCAAAAAAATGAAAAATAATTGAAGTTTCAAAAAAAAGAGAATGAAAAAATTCAGACAATTAATTTATTTGAAAATATTTTTATATTTTTTCGTTATAACCTAATTTTCATTTGTTTTAATTTTTTATTAAATTCACACTTGAAGATTCTTCATTAAAATTTTTGAGAATCCAATATTATTTCCAAAAGTTTCAATTATTCTTTATGTTTAAAAGTTAATTATCAAAAATTCTAATAAAATACTTGAAATAAAATACTTTCAAATAAATTTTTTTAAAAACTTAAGTAATTAATTTAAGTAATTGAAATTTAATTAATAGTAATTAGTAATTAGTAATTAGTAATTTAAAATTAAATTTTAATTTAATTAATTTAAGCAATATTTAATTAATCAAAATCTTTTCATTTCTATGCTTCAAAAATTGAATTGGAAAAATTATTATTCAAAAATAATAATGAAAACTACATTTTTCCCACCTGAGTACATCCGATTATTTTATCGTCATTAGTGTAGCCAGCCTCGTAAAGATATTGTGGAATTTGTGTAGTTTTTCCCGATCCCGTTTCACCTTCAATAATAAGAACCTAGAATTGATTTAGTTTTGTTTTTTTCAGTTTCCTTTTTAGAAAATTGTAAATTCTTTAAATAGAAAAATGTGGAAGAATAGTTTTAAATCACCTGATGATCGCGGATGGCGGCAATTAAATCCTTTTTAAATGGATAAATAGGTAGACTCTTCTGTGTTTCCTCGATTGTTGTCAGTACTTTGGCCTGTGGTGCTTGACTCGATTCCTTCTTTTTGTCTTTGACAATTCCAGGCATTTGCAATGCCTGCACGAATTCAATTTCATCGTCCAAGAGTAATTCGTATTCCTGTTGAGCTGGAGTGAGAAAAAATCCCAAGTTTAGACAATTTGGAATTTTTAAAGTTTCAGTTTAGAATTTATTTCTAAATTTTAATTTAATTTCTTAATTTAGTTCTAAATTTTTATTCAATTTCTAAATTTTAATTTAATTTCTTAATTTTAATTTAAGTCTAAATTTTAATTTAATTTCTAAATTTTAATTTAACTTCTTAATTAAATTCTAAATTTTAATTTAATTCTAAATTTTAATTTAAGTCTAAATTTTAATTTAATTTCTAAATTTTAATTTAATTTCTTAATTTTAATTTAAGTCTAAATATTAATTTAATTTCTAAATTTTAATTTTGTTTCTAAATTTAATTCTAAATTTACATGATGTACGTTTTGTTTAATTGTTAAATAAGACAATTTTGGAGTAAATAATTTAAAAGTTCCAAGTTTCGTAAAATAAAGTAAAAGCTACTTATTTAAAAAATAATTTCGAAGAACTATTTTATTTAATTACTATTTTATTATTTAATTTGAAAACACCTTTTTTGTCCTTAGCGCCGAATTTAAAGACAGCCGAGGACATTTGATCGGATTCCCATTTGCTTTGCTCCGACTGTGGTGGCTCATTTTCCGCAATATCCTGTTCTGGCTCAATTTTGCCATCTTGAAGTGGCATTCGATAGCGTTGAATTCTTTCCAATTCTCTCGCCTTCTCATGCTCTTTGGCCAATTGAAGAACTTGCTTTTTGTGAGCTCTGTCCCTCTTTTCCGCCTCCGTCAATCTACGATTCACTTTAATTATTAATCAAAATTATCGGAAACGATTTTTCCGAAACTAAATTTTTATTTAGAAATTCGAATATAGACAGAAAATAATTATCATTAAAAAATTGAAAAAACCTACACATTCTCTTCGAATAAATATTCGTCATCTACAATATCAGCCTCCAATTCCTGAACCTTGTCCTCCTTCCTCTTCGCCAAATACATTCGACGAGATTCAACTCGCAGCTTTGGAATGAGATCTTCTCTGGCGACATCGTCCATAAGTTTGAGTCGTTTCGCCGCTTCGGCTTTAAGATAAAAATTTCATTTAAGAAATTAAAGAATTTTTGAAAAGGAAATGAAAAAAATGTTGTGAAAGAAAAAAAAATAAATAATAAACATCAATAATATGATCCTCAAGTTTTGAACTTTTAAATAAACGAAATATTTTTTATTAAAGATACTTTAATAAATTACTAATCATAAAAAAATTTAAAAACCGAAATTTTACGTTTAGAAAATCAGTAATTAGTTGTACGTCGGTGAAGTTTGCAACGTTTATGATCAACGATTGAAAGAAAAAATTTATTTTCCTACCAAAAAATCACATTTTTTGTTCATAAATATATTTTTTTTGTGAATCATTATTTAAAAAAATAATTTTACTATTTTTCTTTACCAAAATTTGCTTAAAAAATAATTTTTTTCTGAAATCGTTGATTATAAACGTTGTGAACTTCATCAACGTTTAGTTGTTTGAACAGTGACGCAAAATAATTGCAAGAAAAAGCAAATAAAGGTAATAATTGCAATAAAAATTCATTTTTTAGAAGAAATAAATAAATTCCGTTCATTTGAACTTTTAGAACTTTGGAATAAATAAATACCTGCTCCAGATCCAGCCGGTACGGCAATTTTTCGCACTTTACCATCGTCTTTTTCTTTGAGACGTTTCGCGAATTCGTCTCTTTCTTTAATGTCAACCTTCCGCCTCTCTTCCTCACTGTCACTATCATCGCTCGACGATTTTCTTTTACTGTATTTACTCATTTTTTCATAAATATATATATTTGCTCTTCCTCTTTGGAGGTTAACCTTCACATGGACTATACTTCGACTACTTTCAGTCTCTAGTAATCTAAAAAGGTTTTAGGGGGAAAAAAAGGTAAATAAAAGTAAGAGAAATTAAAATCAGTGTGCAAATTTGTAAATTAAGGGTTTGTAAAGTTAATTTTATCAGTTTTATACAAGAAAGAAAATTGTTAAATGTTTTGTAATATAGGTTAAACGAGATACGTACCAAATACGCAAAATTTATGCGACAGACTTCTGTAAGAAAATATATAAATTTATGATTAGATGCAAAACTTTGTAGAAAACCGGGTTTTCTTTTTATTTTCGTATATACGTCGATTTTTTACTGTATTTTATTTATATTTTTGGGGTAAAACGTCCCAGGGTCACTTGTTTATCACTGGTGGGAGGTTATGTTCGTTCGAACTGTCAAAACAAAACAGTTTCACGGCGCATGCGTCGTTGATCATTGTTGTCGCGCGCAGATGTTTAAAACATTTGGAGGGAACATTCGAATTGCCTCCGAACAAAAATTGATTTCTTTGATTAAAAACGATCAAAAAATTATAACACTAAAATTATTTTTACATTTTTCAATTATTTAATTAAATTTCACATTTTTTATTTTATTAATTTTATTATTATCGTTTATTTTACGTATTTTATTATTTTTCTTGTTTTATTTGTTTTCCAAATTTTCATTGTTTTATAATTTATGTTTAATAATTTTTTTGAGCAAAATAATAATAATAATGATAAAATAATAAAATAATAACAGTGATAAAATAGTAAAATAATAAAATAATAATAGTGATAAAATAGTAAAATAATAAAAATAATGATAAAATAATAAAATAATAATAAAATAGCAATGATAATAACAAATTTATAATATTTAAGATATATTAATAAACATTTGCCTATTAAAATATATTTTATTATTTTTACTTTGTTATTTTCTAATTTATTTATTTTTTTTTTTTTGCTCTTAATTTTGTTTTTCAAATTTTTTAATTAACTAAAAAAATAATTATTTATAAAAATATGAATATCAACGAAAATAAAAAAATATTGTCAAAAATATAATAAAAAATAAATAAAGTATTTTCAAAAAATAAAAGGAGTAAAAAATATTGTTAAAAAATAACAGAAAATATACAAAACGTTGTTGAAAAATAATTATGGAAATAAATAAATATTATTAAAAATAAAATAATTAAATATTATTAAAAAATTAAAGAAAATAAATAAATATTGTTGAAAACTGAGAAAAATATTGTTCAAAAATTGAAGAAAATAAACAAAAAATTGTCAAAATTTTATTAACGATAGAAATAAATATAAAAAAATAAAATAATTAACTGTTGTCAAAAAGTAAATCGAAAATGTAAATATTGTTCAAAAAATAAAAGAAAATAAATAAATATTATCAAAGAGTACAAAAAAATATTGTTAAAAAATAGATAAATATTGTCATAGAATAAAATAGAATAAATAAAATATTGTCAAAAAAGAAAAGAAGTAAAAAACTATTGTTAAAAAATAACAGAAAAAAACAAACCTTTGTCGAAAAATAATTAAGGAAATAAATAAATATTATTAAAAAATAAAATAATTAAATATTGCTAAAAAATGAAAGAAAATAAACAAAAAATTGTTTAAAACTGAAAAAAATGAATATTTTTAAAAAATTAAAGAAAATAAACAAAAAAATGTCGAAAAATAAATAACGAAAGAAATAAATATAAAAAAATAAAATAATTAATTTTTGACAAAAAGTAAAAGAAAATAAACATTTTTGGAAAATAAAAGAAAATAACAAAATATTGTCAAAGAGTACAAAAAAGTATTTAAAAAAAAATAAATAAATATTGTCAAAGATTACAAAAAACTATTGTTAAAAAATAAATAAATATTGTCCAAAAAATAAAAGAAAGTAAATAAATATTGTCAAAAAGTACAGAAAAAATAAATTCTGTTTAAAATAAATAAATATTGTCCGAAAGTAAAAATGAGAAATTCCACAAATTTGTCTCGAATATATTTTTATTGTACATACATTGATGAAAATATATACATGGTAAACTGCAGCTTATCGAAGCAGCGAAATGTCGATCTATGTATGTAATCAGCTACAGTACCCGCAAAATGAATCTGTTTGATCGCCTTTTCAAAAGAAGCAGATTTAACTCAATTATCATTACTTAAGTAGGCCGACTTTTGTCTTTCAAAAAAAAAAAATTAAAAAATTAAAAATTAAAAAAAATTAATTACTAAATTACCTCTTTTTGTAAAGTGATTGTGTACATATGGTGTATGTGTGCTTTTTTTACTCTCAGACATTTTTCTTTTTTTTTTTCAATGAACAGTGGTCTAAATTAATTTATGCACGTACATTTATAATTCCTTTCTCTGCGAGACTCTCGAATTGCGCTGACAAACAGATACAGAATACTTTCGCCGATTTATAATAATAATATATATATATATTTTTATATATTTATATATATTTTTGTTTAACGTTCGTACGTACCATCTTTTGCACAGCCAAACACTTGCTCGTTCATTCGAATTTTTTTTTGTGTTTATTTTTTATTTTTCATTTTTTTTTTAACGATTCTTTCACTCGATTTTTTTTTCACAATAAAGAGCAGTGGTGATCAATTAATAATGACGGTGGTCGAAATCGTTAAATGACAGTCAGACGTAATGGATTAATTAAATATTATTGTTTATATTCTTATTTTCATCAATCATCACAATTTTTTTCTGGTTCTGTTTTTATTTATCTTTTTTTGTCTCTTATTTAAATTGAAATCTTGAACCTTTTCACGAGTCTTCGTACATTTTGAAGTCAAAAAGAAAATTTCTTTCTTTCCAAAACATTTGTTTTTTTTTTGCATTTTTACAATTGCACTATTTATTACACTTCGACTATATTTCTAAGCGAGAGAGAGAGAGGAAAAAAAAGAACAATTTTGAAATAGAAAAAATTGGAAAGACTTATGAAAATATTTCCTTTTTAACGTGGGGGAAAAAATTGTCTTTCCACACTCTCGATTTTCTTTTACAATCTTTTACAAAAAAAAAAGAAACAAAAAATACAATCAGAATCAAGAGTTTTTTTTGGAAAATATTTTTTTTATTTGCAGAAAAATATAAGTTTCAATTTGTATTTATTTTTTTTGGGCACCTTTGAATTTTACAGAAAAAACTCTTTTTGATTCCTAGCATTTTTTTCTTTCTTTATTCTATATGTTTTTTTTTATTCCTGAGTTGGTGCGATAAATGAGTGCAATTGTAAAATTATATAATCACATTTAAATCTCTTTCACCGTGAATCGAAAAACAATTTCGAGAGGTAAAAAATATATTTTGCTTTCTTTTTCTTTTTTTTTTATTTTTCTTTCATTTCTTTTTCCTACGAGAAATTTAGAAGAAACATTTGATTCGTTCTAGAACTGTTTCATGTCGTTTCCACCAAATTTTGAATTATTTATTAGTTCAAAAATAGTTTGCTTCTTAATTTTCTCTCGTTTGTGCCTTTATGAATCACAGTGAATCAGATGGAGAAGGTGAATTTTCAAAATAAAATATACATTTTGATATAAAATGAAATTTTCGGCGTTTGGACGAAAGTTGTCGCAAATAATGACACTTTATTTGAAAATATTTCTCTCTTTTCAGTATTAGCTATTTTTATTTCTTCATAGAATTTAAATTCTGATTTAATTTAGAAACTTTTCTGTCGAATTCAACAAATTTTAGTATTGAATTCACAAAACAATTTTTATTCATTGGTTTTCGCCTTATTAAAAACTTTGTGCCGTGAAAATGACGATTTTAGGAAAATTAATTTCCAAAAAGAAAAATTAAATATTAGAAAAATACTCTCGACAAATTTTCACCACTAAAATATATATATACAGTTTTCTTTCTCAATTCTCTTTGAATAATTGAAAAATTTGTAATTTGTAATTTGTAATTTTTAATTTTTAATTTTTAATTTTTAATTTTTAATTTGTAATTTTCAATTTTTAATTTTTAATTTGTAATGTAATATTTCTCAATATTTTTGTATTTTTTTTAGCTAAAATATTTAATAAATTTTGTTTTGCAAATGAGAATATAAATTTATCGAATTGATTTGATAAAATTGTAAGCTCTCTAAATATTGTTTGAAAAAGAAAAATTACAAAATATTTGCCTCTGAAACTTGTTCCTCGGGTAGAAAAAAATATATTTACACTTTTAGGGGTCATGAATGCGACAACTTTCTTTTTAAAAAATTCACCCCTTAATTGTTGCGTCTAGTTAAACCTACAGTGTTCTCGTTTATAGAGAGGGATGAATATATGCGAGAGGGGGCAATCAGTAACAATACGAAATGTGAGAAATTAAAAATAAAAATTTAAGAAAGTGAGAAAAAAAAATTAAAAACCGAAAAAAAGGAGAAAAAGAGAAAAAAATACGAAAAAATAGAAAATAAAAAATAGATTTAATGAAAGGAAAGCAAGAAATTAATTTTAAAAACTAGATGAAGTGAAAATTAAGAAGATATAAACTTAAAAAAAATAAGAAACAATAGAATAAAGAAAAAAGAAAATAGAAAATAGAAGAAAAATAGAAAAAAGAAAATAGAAAAAGAAAATAGAAAAAAGAAAATAGAAAAATGAAAATAGAAAACAGAAAATAGAAAAAAGAAAATAGAAAAAAGAAAAAAGAAAAAAGAAAATAGAAAAAAGAAAATAGAAAACAGAAAATAGAAAATAGAAAAAAGAAAATAGAAAAAAGAAAATAAAAAAAGAAAATAAAATGAGTAGAAAAAATAAATAGAAAATGTAATAAAAAAAAACAAAATAGAAAAAATGGGAGAAAAAAAATAAGGCGAATGAAAGTAGAAAAGTTACTGACATTAAGAGGAGATTGCACGCAAATACCGGAAATCCTTGGCAATGTATAGGATTGGACCGATATAATTGTACGTTAGTTTGAAAATTACACATATATATCTGACTTCGTACGACACTTTACAATGATCACATATTCCTCTAAGGACGACATGCAGCGTATAAAACATATCTTATCTATAATTTTTTTTTATGAAGTGTTATATTTTATCCATCCGTTTATTTTTTTTATGCCCTATAGTTATTAGAGTACGTACGCAGTACTCCCTTAAACGCTACCAAGGTTAGCAACCGATACTTTTTTTTTTTTTTTAATCAGAGACATTTAATTTAACCTAACGCATTACGATTACGCTGTGAGTTATCATTATTTTTTTTTATTATTATTATTTGCTCACTTTTGCGTTGGCTCGATTTTTCACTGTTACATGTTTTTTTTAGAGAGATAGAGAACGAGGTAATTTTTTTGTCACTTACTCTTTTTATTTTCGTTGGAGTTAAAATAATTCATTTTATTTACTTCGTTTATTATTTTATTATTTTTCATTACTTATTTATTATTTATTTATTTTTCATTATTTTATTATTAGTGAAATAACAAAAAATAAGTTTGATAATAATTTTTAAATAAAATGTAAATTTGTAATTTGTAATTTGTCAAGATTTGTATTAAATAATTTGTATTTAATTGAAAAAACATTTCTTTGACGTAAACAAATATTTATTTGAATCAAATAAATCTTACTTGAACCAATAATTTCAATATTTCAAGGAAATACCGTTAAATTGATTTAAATAAAGTTTTTTGATAAAAATGAAAAATTACCCAATTCAAATCTTAATTTGATAATAATCAGTGATTTGAATAAAAAAAATTTTTCAACTGACTATGATTATGAATAATAAAAATAAAAAAATTTTTTTAACCTTTGCAATGAACGAAGAAATACAAACAGTAAGTGACATAAAAAATTGAAATTTGAAAACCTCCCCATTGAATACTCGTAGATTATTCAGTTTTTGTGTAATTTTGTTGTTGAATTAAAACAGTTTATGATTCTGAATTGCTTGGTGTTGACTAACCAGAATAGAATTGTGTTAAATGGCATTTTTTTTTCTTTTTCGATTAATGAATTTCTTTTCGTAAAAAGAAGTCCTTATCATCTACGTTTACATTCATCTAAAGTACTTTTTTTCAAATTCTTATTCATAGTTTTTAATACTCGTTCAAGAATTTTAAGAATTTTGTTTTTATACTAAGATTCTTCGAATATTTGATAGATAATTCATAATATTTTTTTTCTTTCTTTCAAAAACAAAATTAAGTATAACAAAAATCAATTTAATTAATTTTTTTCTTCCATTTTGTCTTCCAAACATGGAAATTGTTCACATTTTTAAACTACGAAATTAATTTCCGTTTTGTCAATTAAATTTAAAAATCATTCAATTCATATGTTTCAAGTTTTTTCAAAATTTTCAAATCATTTTTTATTAAAAAATTGTACTAAAATTTGCTTCCTTAAAAAAATTATTTATTTAGAAAGAATAAAAATTTATTTATGTCAGAAAAAAATTAATTATTAACTAAATATCAATTCAAGAATCTTTGTAATTGAAAAATGTTTCATCACCAAAAATTACGCATCGTTTGGACGCATTTAAAATTCATTTTTGAAAAAATTCCCCTTTAACATATTTATGAAAATACGTTAACATTTAGAAAGCTTAAAA
The DNA here is from genome assembly GCA_032873175.1 of Leptopilina drosophilae. Classification (NCBI taxonomy): domain Eukaryota; kingdom Metazoa; phylum Arthropoda; class Insecta; order Hymenoptera; family Figitidae; genus Leptopilina; species Leptopilina drosophilae. Next base: position 52,832,207 of record CM065480.1, read on the forward strand.
AATTGTTAATTGTTTCAAGTTTATCGTAATTTTTCGAAATTTTTCCCTATCGACATTTCGAGTATATGTATAATTATATATATTATGTGTGTGGGCAATTTTTTTTTTAATATTATTGCACGTAAAAAAAATATTATCTTCTCAAATAAGAGAAATTCTGTTTCAGTTTTCAAAAGCCAAGCATTTCGCAGTCTTAATTCAACATTGTCATTTTTGTCGAGAATAAATATCTCTGCACTCGTCGACAATTTTGAAGAGCAATCAAAATGCTCCTTTAATCTTTTTTCCTTCCTTTCTCGAATTTTTGTTAACAAATATGTTGAAAAAAAATTAACTTAACGATAGAAAATATTTTTTCCCGAAAATAATTTTCTCTTAATTGAAGCAAAATTGTGTTGAGATCAAATTTTTAAAAGTGAATTGTGTTCTTTAGAATATTTTCAAAAATAATTTTAAATAAAGAAAAATTATTTTTGAAGAATAAATTATTTTTTTTGTTAGTTTACAAATTGAAGATCAACTATTGAATATTTAATTAATTTTAAATTAACACGACAATAATTAAATTTACTAGTTATTTAACAATTATTGTCATGTTTCGATTAATTAAAGTACTTAATTAATAAATAATAGAATAATTAACAATACAAAATATTGTCGCTAGTAAAATATGAATCAAAAAATATTATCAATAATAGTATAAAATTAATTTCAATGAATTGATTATTAATTATGAATTACTATTATTACTATTAATTAATAATTGATTGCATTAATTAATAATTGATTGCATTAATTAATAATTGATTGCATTAATTAATAATTGATTGCATTAATTAATAATTGATTACATGAATTAAGAATTGATTACATTAACTAATAATTAATGACATCAATTCACTACTAAATTCATTATTTTTTCTCTACAATGAAAATTAAAAATTTTCAATTAATATTTCTACTCTTGAAATAATTCAAAAAACGAATTAACAGAGAATAAAGAAGAAAAACAAAAAAAGATAAAACGAGATTTTGACAGTTACTCTTCAAAAAGAAAGTAATCTTATACAATTTTCTATTGATGATACAATAAGTGTGGAAATCCTCGTTGGATTTGGAATTATAAACGAAAATCTCATCGTCTTATCTTGTTTTTTCACTTTTTTTCATATTTTTCTTACATATGCGTATCTATGTAGTCTTAAGGAATAAAATATCAACAAATTTGCTTTTGCTGATAAAAAGTCAATCGAGTTAACGCTTTGATTCGTTTGTCAGTCTGAACTCTCCAAAGTCCGTGATTTTTTTTTTTCATTTTTTTTTTATTTCTTTTTTAGTCGTGAAATAATTAGTCCGGACATTAGAAGGAGACGCTATAGCGTTTAATGGGACATCTAAAAAATCCAGTCCAGGATAGAACAAATCGACTATCCTCTGATTAATAAGATCAAAAATACTAAAATGCATTTTAACGAAACCACCAAGTAGCAGATTGAAAGTAGAATGTACTTGACAGATTACAAAAAAAAAGAAATTTTATCGTAATACTGTAAAAATACATTATTTGTCTTTCTTTCCTTTTTTTCTTTGCTATAATAAAAAAAATTAAGACACAAAAGAAGAAACACTTTATGAAATTGTGCGACGAGAGACGTTCGTAAATCGCCAACTTATCAAAGTAGTAAAGTATTAATTAATTAATATTAATTAAAGTAATTAATATTAATTAAAGTAATTAATATTAATTTTAGTATTAATATTAATTAGAGTAATTAATATTAATTTTTGTATTAATATTAATTAGAGTAATTAATATTAATTTTAGTATTAATATTATTAATGATAATAAAAAAAATAGCTGCAAATTGTGGCGATGGTGAGAAGACGTCCTCGATGGTGTTGTTGTTGTTGTTTTTTTTTCTCTTGATTTATATCTTAAACGATGACTGTATGTTGTGTGTACTCGTTGCACAAAAATTCGCAGTTATAGCAATAGATGATTCTTTGACAAATATATCTGCAATCACTATTTAGGGAGGCAGTGAGCAAAATTTGTCTCGTACTGTTGACAAATTTTGCACAGTTTTTTCTGCGACTCGCAATCCAACGACGATTGCGGAACCGTGGCTTCCATTTTTTATCCCCTTGTCATTCAGGACAAATGTGTCTTTCAACTACAATTCAATTTCATTTTGTTTTTTTGTTTCTTTTTTAAGGAAATCACAGAATAACGCAACAGCGACAATATCGTTGCCGTGAGGCGCCAGCACTCGGAGGCGGCGTCACTGGAGCAAAATACGCGTGAACTTTGATGTTTGGTAGGTGGGTCTGAAAAAAGTTTATTTACAATTCATATTCTCGTATCGAAAAAATCTACTAATTTACTACTTTTTCTTGAAAAATTATTTAACTGACTTGCATTTAATTTAAATTCAAATCAAATTATTCTCAGCAATTTTGATGCTTAAAAAATTGGATTCTCAAAAACTGAATTTAAATTTCGTTCGAATTCTTTCATACGCGGTAAAATTAATTCTGAAAGCAAATTCATTTCTGTTTGAAATTGAAATATTTTCGAAAAAAAATTTGAATTTTGCAGTAAATTAAAATTAGAGTTTGACGAAAATAAAAATAAATTTCAACTCGGTGAAGAAATTTGGCAGAAAAAAAAATAAAGAGAGAGAGGAAAATCAGAATGAAAAATTGTTGCAAATGTACCCTGAGTCTGCGTATGCCATTTCTAGTGATTAATTGGCAGTCATAAAGCTCTATACGTTCCAGATTGTGACAAGCTTGTAAAAGATGATCTAGGCTAGCATCTGTGATTAGTGGACAGTTATCCAATTCTAAGACGGCGAGATGTTCCGCAGCACAAGGTGATAGAGCCAATTGCCGAATTCCCTCGTCAGTTATTAACTCACAATGCGATAAACTCTGTAATCAAAATAAAGAAAGAACATTTTATATATATTTGAAAGAAAAAAAATGCTTTTTCGGAATAAAAAATTGTTTTTTTTTCGGAACAAGAAAATTAATAACAAAAAAATAAATAATAAGAAAATGAATAACAAAAAAATGAATAACAAAAAAATAAATAACAAGAAAATGAATAACAAAAAAATAAATAACAAGAAAATGAATAACAAAAAAAGTAAATAACAAAAATATGAAAAATAAAAAATATTGTCTTCCATAAAAAAAAATTTGTTTTCAATTTACCAATTTTTCCAGCCTTGGACATCCCATTGCCAAGTGAATAAGTGTTGTGTCCGTAATAAGGGTGCATTCTTCTAAATCCATCTTTTCTAATAACCTGCAGTTCTGTGAAATGACGGAAACAATTTTTTTTATTAGAATAATTTAATTCTATGCAGTAGAATTTTTTCATTACTTAACTTTTTCAATTTGCGAAAAGTAATTTCAATTGGGAAATCCAAATAGTTTCCTAAATTAATTAATTTTAGTTTCCTAAATTTCCAACTAAAATAATTTCAAATTCGAAAATGTAAATTAATTACTATATTTGGGAAAATACAAAAATTTTAGTATAAAAATTGAAAAAATTGAATTTAATTACTATTTGGAAAATTAAACTCAATTGCAATTAGAAAAATCTAATTTAATTATTATTTGGAAAAATCCAAAAATTCTTGTACAAAAATTCGGAAAATTGGATTTAATTACTATTTGGAAAATTAGACTCAATTGCAATTAGAAAAGCCTAATTTAATTACTATTTGGAAAAATACAAAAATTCTAGTATAAAAAATGGGAAAATTGGATTTAATTACTATTTGGAAAATTAGACTCAATTGCAATTAGAAAAATTTAATTTAATTACTATTTGGAAAATACAAAAATTCTGTTAGGAGAAATTTTAGTAAAAAATTGGGAAAATTAGCTTTGACTACAATTAGGAAAATTTAATTTCTTTACTATTTAGAAAAATACAAAAATTCTGTTAGGAAAAATTTTACTATTTGCAAAAATTATATTTAATTACTATTTGCAAAAATTGAATTTAATTACTATTTGCAAAAATTATATTTAATTACTATTTGCAAAAGTAATATTTAATTACTATTAGGAAAATTAGATTAAATTAAAATTAGAAAAATTATTTCCAATTACTATGAAAAAAAACTTAGAATTAATTAACAATTTAGTAAAAAAAAATGTACATTTGTCCTAAAATAAAAAAAAAGCTAAAATCATTTTTGATACGTACTCTGGCAAGTGCTTGGAATCCTGCATCAGTGAAATGATTGCAAGCGACACATTCCAAGACACTGAGAAGAGGACAGTGTTGTGCCAATGTGACTAAGGATGCATCTGTTAGATTTGTACAGTTTGAAATACAAACGTAATGCAAACGAGGACATCGCTCACTTAATTCCCTTACAGCGTCGTCAGTTATATTCTATTGAAACAAAGCAATTATTCAAATCTTTCATCACATGCAAATTTTCACTTCAAAAAAAAAAAAAAAAAAAGAGAAATCAATAACAAAATCTCTTGCGGGGCAAATTGAAATTTTTCAGAATCAAATCGAAAAGAAAAAAAACGACTGATTTCAAAGAGACGAATTTTAATTTAATTGAAAAATAAAAATTGACTTTTTCAAATGCTACGTATTTTAGAAAATGAAATTTTTAATTCCAGATGAAAATTTAGAAAATAAAAAACATTTAAAAAATAAATGGAGTGGAAATTTTTATTCTAGTGATATTGATTAGAAGCTGCGTGGTGAATTATTAATGAAATATAAAGTAAAATCGAGAATAGAAAATAAGTAAAAAGTAAATAAAAAATTAATAAAAAATAAAATAACAAATAAATGAAATAGATAAAAATGAAAATTTTTTATTTCAGTGATATTGGTTTGAAACTGTGGTGAATTGTTAATGAAATATAAAGTAGAATGGAAAATAAAAACTGAATAACAAATAAATAAAAAATTAATAAAAAATAAAATAGAAACAAAATAAAATAAAAATAAAATAAATTAAAAATAAAATAAAAAAAAATAAAATAAAAAATACAATAAAAAATACAATAGAAAATATAACAGAAAATAAAATGTAAATCAAAATCGACAATAAAATAGAAAATATAAAATGAAAAATAAAATAGAAAATAAAACACAACATAAAATATGAATGAAAGTGACAATATTCTCAAATATTGACTTTTTAAAAAAAAAAAATAAATTCAGTGAATTGAATTAAATTTCTGACATAGTAACCGAAATTTTTAATTTCAAATCTTTGTGATTTCGATAAATTTCAATTATCCAATATTAAATATCCCGTATATTTAAATAATTTAAAATGATTTCCATTCTAGGAAATTTAAAAGTATTTTTTCTATAATTCTCATTGTGCCGCACACAAAGTTTTTTTGATAGAAAAAATTTTTTCATCTCAGCCCTTTTTTTTTGAAAAGAATAAATCTTATTTTTCAATTTTCACAAAAATTACCACTTTTTACATATTTTCCTCTCATATTTTTATTGGAAAGCTGAGATTTTTTCCAATAAAATAGGTAAAAATGAAAGTGGGACAAAAATATGCTTTCGAGTGAGAGAGAAAAAAAAATTTAACACTTTTTTCCCCATTTATTTTTAAATTGTATTTTTAAAATTGTATAAAAAATTGTTGTTCTATTTTCATTTTTACATTATTTATTATTAGAAAAAATCACATCTTTCAGTTGAAAATGATAACAAGACTGTTGTAAAAAGATATATTTTCTTTTATCAAAATTGGAAAGTTAAAATTATTTTTATGAAAAAAGAAAAATTGTGAATTCTTGTTTAAAACATTATTTTTTGGCATTGAAAATGAAAAATATTTTTAAATTCACTGAGTAAAAAAGAAGAAAGTAGCCGATTACTTGTCTACTATTAAATAAATATTCACTTGAATGATTTAATTTTCATTTGATTGCTAAATTTATTTACTTATTTTTTTTATTTTTATTTCAATTTTTGTTTTAAATAAATTGTATTTGAACATATAATTTTAGTATTTGAATCAAATTATTTTTTTAGAGTAATTAATTTAATATTTTACTTTTTTAATCGCATAATTTTGTTCAGTGTAATTATTTTAATAATTAATAATAATAATAATTAATTTTCGTCAAAGTTGTTCAAATTTTAATACACCAATTTTTCTAAATACTTAATTTTTTCGATTTGATTACACGTGTAATTGCTCAAAGTTTCTTTCAAAAGAAATTTACTTATTTAAATTTAAATATAAATTAAAACAAAATATATATTTAAATAAACGTTAAATAAACAATTATCATTCTTTTTAGTAGAATAAAATAATAAATAAGTGAATAAATAAATTATTTTTTTACAATAATTGAAAGAAACTATTTTATCAAAATCGAGATTTAAGAATAAAAGAAAATTAATTTTTTTCAGAGGAATAAAATAATAAATAAGTAAACAAATTAATTTTTTCACAATTATTGAGATAAAAAACATTTTTTCCGAAGTCGAGATTTAAGAATTAAGAAAATTATTCTTGTCAGGAGAATAAAATATTAAAAAATAAATAATAAGTGTTCAAATTAATTTTTTACACAATAATTGTGATAAAAAACATTCTTCTTTCAAATCGAGATTCAAGAATTTAACAAAATTATTTTCTTCAGTGGAATAAAATAATAAGTAAATAAATAAAAAGTAAGTAAATTAATTTATTCACAATAATTTAAATAAAAAATATTCTTCTTCCAAATCGGGTTTCAAGAATTAAAAAAATTTATATTCTTTTCGGGAATAAAATAGTAAGTAAATTAAATACTTTTTTCACAATAATTGAGATAAAAAATATTCTTCTTCCAAATCGAGATTCGAGAATTTAAAAATTATTCTTTCCAGGGGAATAAAATAATATTAAAAAATAAGTAATAAATAAATTAATTTATTCCCAATAATTGAAACCAAAAATATTTTTCTTACAAATTGAGATTCAAGAATTTAAAAAAAAATTATTTTCTTCAGCGGAATAAAATAATAAGTAAATTAAATACTTTTTTCACAATAATTGAGATAAAAAATATTCTTCTTACAAATCGGGATTCGAGAATTTAAGAATTATTCTTTCCAGGGGAATAAAATAATAATAAAAAATAAGTAACAAATAAATAAATTTATTTCTTCTCAATAATTGAGATAAAAAATATTTTTCTTCCAAATCGAGATTCAAGAATTTAACAAAATTATTTTCTTCGGGGGAATAAAATAAAACGTAAATTAAATACTTTTTTCACAATAATCGAGATAAAAAAGAAAAAAATCAGTTTTCCCCAAATAATTAACGAGATGAAATAAATTAAGAGTAAAAAAGAGTAAAAAGGAGTGAAAAAGAGTAAAAAAGAGTAAAAAAGAGTAAAAAAGAGTAAAAAAGAGTAAAATGAAAAATACCCTGCACTCGTGAAGATTAATTGCCTCAAGATTGGGACAATAGCGAGCTAAACATTTGACTGCCCTGTCGGTGAGTTGTCGGCAGCCCTTGCTTAAAAAGCTACGCAATTCGGGACAGCCTCTGGCAAGTGCCTCGACTCCATTATCGGTGAGCAATTCACACCATGATAAATTAATGTGTGTAAGAAGTGGACAACCTTTCGAGAGATCTTTTAATGAGATATCCGTTATTTCTGGACAAGAATCCAGATTCAGTCGTTGGAGCTTTGGACAATGACTACTAAGTGCTCCACATGTAGCGTCAGAGATCTTTTTGCATTGGCTCAAATTTAATTCCTCAATATTGGGACACGATTGAGCTAATGTTCGCATGGAAAGATTTCCAATACTTTGACACCCCCTTAAGGATAATTGCCGTAAGAATCCTCCACATCTTCTTGAAATATTTTCTATAACTGGTCCCTGTGAACATTCAATTTCAATTTCAATAATTTGATTTTCAATTTAAAAAATTATTTTTTATTCATTCGCAATTAAAATTCGCAATTAAAATGTAATTTATATTAATAAGCAAAAAAAATCTCTTTTTTCACTTATATTTTTTCCTACACTAATTAATTACGTCCATTTATATATATTTAAATTAACTTTAATACATAATTTAATTTAAAGACAAATTTCAAATAAATATCAATTTAGATACAACTTTTTGATATTTTTTTGATTTTCTAATTTTTAATTTCTTTTGTTCTCTTTTTTTCAAATTATTTATTTAATTTTTGTAATTAGCGAGATTGAGGAGAAATTGGCGTGAGGGTTCAGTGAAATTTCAATCTATAGAAATTTACGTTCTGAGAAAAAAAAACAGAGAATCATTTTATAAAAAAAAAATTATTATAATAAATCCATTAATTAATGTAAATAATCAATTGGTCAAAAATATTAAATACAAGCAAACTTCAGAATCGAAATTTAAATAAATTCATTTATTAATTAATTTACTATTTAATTATTCCGGTTTTTGTTTTCTAAAAATTTTAATCAAATTTTAAGCAAACATTTAATTTTTTTTCTAAATAATAACATTCTTTGCGAGAATTCAATTATTGTTAAAAATTCAGTCAAATTCTTTGCGAAGATTTAAATTATTTTCAATGCAATTTAAATAAAATTTCAAGTAAAGAATTCAATTATTTTCTAAAATTTAATTTATTCTTAGAAAGAATTCAATTTTTTTATTAATTTTTATAAATTTAATATAATTATAATTATATAATAATAATTATAAATTATAAATAAAAAAATTTAAATAACGGTAATATTCTTTGCGAGAATTAAACTAATTTTATAAATAATAAAATTCTTCTCAAATTATTTACAAATTTCAGCATAATTTTAATAAAATTTAATTATCAAATTTTAAATTTCGATTAATACGAAAAATGATTATTTTAAAAAGTTTTAAAAGTTTTCTTTGCATAATTCAATTATTTAGACAAAAATTTAATAAAATTATTACATAGAATTCAATTGTCTTTATAAATAATAAATTTCTTCGTAAAAATTCAATGAATTATTAATGAATTATTCTTAAAATAATTTTAAGAACATTTTTCACAATTTAATCCTAATAAATTTTAATGATATTTCTCGAAAAAGTTTAATTAGTTTGAAATATTTTAATAAAATTCTTGGCAAGAATTTAATTTTTTTAAACAAGAATATCAAAATTTTTGTCAGAATTCAAAAAAAAAAAATTTCTATGAAATTCTTCCCAAGAATTTAATTATTGTCTGAAAATTTTAATACATTTTTCCAAAGAATTGAATTAATTTTATAAACAGTAAAATTCTTTTGCAGGAATTCAATTATTTTCAATAGAATTTTAATAAAATTGCACTAAAGGATTGAATTAATTTTTAAAATTGTTCGAAAAAATTTAATTATTTTCAGAAATCTTCATCAATTCTCTGAAACAATTCAATTATTTTCATAAATAATAAAATTCTTGTCAGGAATTGAATTTTTCTCAAAGTAAAAATTGTAATAAAATTCAATAATCAATATTTCAATTATAATTATTATGCCAAATTATTTTAAAAAGTTAAAAAAATTTCTTTGCTCAATTATTTTTAAAATTTTCAATTAAAAATTCTTGAATAAATTAAATTATTTAAAAATGTTTTTATAAAATTTTCTGATGAATTTATTTTCTTAAAATTATAATAAAATTCAATAATCAAATTTTCAATTATAATTATTGTAAATAATTATTTTACAAATTTGAAAAAATTTCTTTGTTTAATTTAATTATTTTTTAAATTTTCAATCGAAACTACTTGATTGAATTAAATTATTTGACAAAAATTGTAATAGAATTTTGCAAAGAATTTATTTTCTAAAAATTCTCATAAAATTCAATAATCAATTAATTAATTTCCCAAATTCAATTATTTTAAAAACTCGAATGAAATTCTTCACGAAATTCACTACTTTTCAAAAATTCGAATTAAAATTATAAAAGAAAGTCGATTATTAAAAAAAAATCAATGAAATTCTTCAAAAAAATGTAGATTATTTTCAAAAATAATAAAATTCTTCGAAGAAATTTAATTACTTTCTAAGTTTTTCAATGAAATTCTTCACAAGAATTCAATGATTTTCAATATATAGAACTTATATGTTTTTTATAAAACAAAAATTAAAAAAAAATTAAAAATAATAATTAATTAATTGTAAAAAAATTAAAATTAAGAATTAATTATTTGTAAAAAAATTAAAATTAATAATTAATTAATTGTAAAAAAATTAAAATTAAGAATTAATTATTTGTAAAAAAATTAAAATTAATAATTAATTAATTGTAAAAAAATTAAAATGAATAATATTTTGTTTTAATTTCAATTTTTTTTAATAAGAAAGTTAATTTTTAGTTGATTTTTAATTTTTATTTTATTTCATGTTTATTTAATTTTTATTGACAAGAAGCGTCACAGAAAAAAATTGACATTTATCCATAATCAAATTTCGATGGATTAAAATTTCACCGATTCGTTGCGTGGAAAATTTTTTTTCGCACGCAAAAAGAAATCTACTTTATAATAGAGGGGAACTGAAAATGGAAAATAATTGTCAATAATAATGACAATAAATAGAATTGTGTGCTAAAATGAGGAAAATAATTCATTTGATTATTCAATTATTGAAATAAATTTAGATCAACCTACGAATGGCCTCAATTACCTCTACATCTCGTTGAAAGTCAAACAGATCAATCCTTTGCCAGTTAGATCCATCGAGAGCTAATACATTCCAGGCCTTGCTCACTTGGGCACATCGGCACAATGATACCACGTCCAGATACGACAAGATTCTGCAAAAAATCGCAAAATTAATTATTTTTTTTATTTTTTATTCAAATTAACTCTCGCTAATCTTAAAAAAATTCAAAAAACAAAAAAATTATTACTAGTTTGGTATTATTATTACTTGTTTATTATTAATTTATTACTGATCGAATTATTGATTTCTATAAAAAATATTACTAAATTGTAAGTAATAATTGTAATTATTTTATTACTATTTTATTAATGTTTTTTTTATTTCACTGTTTTTTTATTTATTTTTACTTTTTTTATTTTATTTTGGTATTTTTATTTTTATATTTTTTTATTTGTTTATTTTTTTGACTATTAACAATTAAATATTTACTTTAATTTAATAATTTTGATTTAAGTTAATTGAATGATATTTGCTTCAAATACTGAAATTATTGTTTTAAATGCCATTCAATTGACTCCAATAAATATTATTTGATTTAGGTAAATATTTAATTGAAAATAATCAAGTATTCGGTTATTTAAATCAAATAAATTTTTTTCCAATGTACCTATTAATAAAACTAAAAATAAAAAAAAAATGAAACTATAATTAAAAAAAAGCTAAAACTAAAAATAAAACTAAAAATAAAAATAAAAATAAATCTGAAACAAAAAATAAAAATTCGAAGTAAATAAATTTTTTCCCAATGTATTAAAAAAATAAAACTAAAACTAAAAAAAAACTAAAACTAAAAAAAAATTAAAACTAAAACTAACAAAATAAAACTAAAAATAAAAATATAAATAAAACTCAAAGTAAAAATAAAATCTAAAATTAAAATAAAACTAAAAAGAAAAATATAAATAAAACTAAAAGTAAAAATAAAATCTAAAACTAAAAGAAAACTAAAAAGAAAAGTAAAAATAAAACTAAAAGTAAAAATAAAATCTAAAACTAAAAGAAAACTAAAAAGAAAAATATAAATAAAACTAAAAGTAAAAATAAAATCTAAAACTAAAATAAAACTAAAAAGAAAAATAAAAATAACAATGAAAATAATAATAATAATAATAATAATAATAATAATAATAATAATAATAGTAATAATAATAATAAAAGTAATCATAATATAATAATAATAATAACAATAAAATAATAAAAAAATTTTGATGTTAAATATTAATTAAGATTTTAGTAAGATCGTAAAAAATAAAAAAAGAAGACAAAAAAATTGTAAGAAAAAAATGGAGTAAAAAATTTCAACAAGACAATTTTTACCTGAGAAGTAATTCCTTTGGCAGTTTTTTGTTAATTTGGGCCTCGTCATCGTGAAAAACCCATGTCAGCTGAAAGAACAGAAAAAAATCCCCATCAAAATTCAGTCTCAATTCCCAACAATTATTTCTTATTTGCCTTAAAATTTTTTATCACAATAAAAATAATACGAGAAGAAAACTATATAGAGGGGAGAAACATTTTGCAATCCTCGCAAAGAAAAAAAGGAACAACACACTGGAATCTCTATCCTGAGACCTAAAAAAAAAAATTTTCTTTTATTTTCACAACGCAGGGCGAAGGGAGGACCGCAATTGTTTCCCCTTTAACATTCATCTTGATTTTTGCTCAAAATTTCTCTTCAATCAACCTTCGATAGAGGTTCCAGTGTAAAAACCGAATTGTTTTCAATTATTTCGTCGAGATTTTTTGTTTTTCATTTTTGTGGATAAAAAAATGAAAGTTGAAAAGAAAAACGACAGAAAATTTTCTTTTTTTTGAGAAGACGAACCTGCATGTAAGACTGCTTCATAGTGGCAACTGGATTGTTGTGAGAATGCGATTGGGACGTATAATAATTGCCTTGATGATGATGGTGATGGTGGTGGTGATGATGAGGTTGATGATAATGATGATAAGAAGGATGTTGCTGTCTCCACCATTGACCACCGGTACCGGATTCTTCGACCGGTTGTACCCCTTGACCGACTTGGCCCCCTCCGCCCACTCCTACTCGACTTACTTTTTTCTATAACACAGCCCAATTTTTTTTCTCTTAACAAAAATTTCCTCTTTTTTTTCTTTTTTCTTTTTCTTTTTTCTTTTTCTTGCACCAACATCTAAACTATAATTGCGATTAATCTTGATCTCGAGAGAGTCAGAGTTCTGTACCTCTCAGCTCTATTTTCTTTTTTGTCAATTGTCATTTTCTCTTGGTCGCAAGAAAGAATCGTTCGCTGAGATAATATTTTTATTTGTTCCAATTCATTTAGTACAAAATTTAATTAATAATTTTAATATAAAAATTTAATTAATAATATTAGTACAAAAGTTAATTAATAATTTTAATTAATAATTTTAATACAAAATTTAATTAGTAATTTTAATACAAAATTGATTGAATAATTTTAATACAAAATTGATTGAATAATTTTAATACAAAATTGATTGAATAATTTAAATAAAAAATGAATGAATAAAAAGTACACTTCCAATAGACAAATATAAAAATAAATAAAAAAATACAAATAAATACAAAATTTATTTAATAATTTTAATACAAAATTTAATTAGTAATTTTAATCCAAAATTTATTGAGTAATTTAAATAAAAAATGAATGAATAAAAAATATCCTTTCACAATACAAATACAAAAATATATTAAAAAATACAAATAAATACAAAATTTAATTATTAATTTTAGTACAAAATTTAATTAGTAATTTTAATAAAAAATTTAATTAGCATTTTTAATAAAAAATTGATTGAATAATTTAAATAAAAAATGAATGAATAAAAAGTACCCTTCCAATATACGAATACAAAAATAAATAAAAAAATACAAATATATACAAAATTTATTTAATAATTTTAATACAAAATTTAATTAGTAATTTTAATAAAAAATTTAATTAGCATTTTTAATAAAAAATTGATTGAATAATTTAAATAAAAAATGAATGAATAAAAAGTACCCTTCCAATATACAAATACAAAAAAAACAAAATTTAATTAATAATTGTAATACAAAATTTAATTAATAATTGTAATACAAAATTTAATTAGTAATTTTAATACAAAATTTAATTAGTAATTTTAATAAAAAATTTAATTAGTAATTTTAATAAAAAATTGATTGAATAATTTGAATAAAAAATGAATAAATAAAAGCACCCTTCCAAGACAGATTTTTTTCTGAAATCGGCACTAACTTTTTTTTCAACTTTATACCCCTCCAATTAATATAATAAAAAATTGAATTAACAATTTTAATACGAAATTTAATTAACAATTTAAATATAAAATTGAATTAATAATTTTAATAAAAATTGAATGAATTGAATGAGTTTTTATTAAAAAATGATTGAATAATTTAAATAAAAAAATGAATGAATTATTCTAATAAAAATTGAATGAATTATTCGAATAAAAATTGAATGAATAATTTTAATTAAAAAATGAATGAATAATTTTAATAAAAAATAAATGAATAACAATAGTTTTGATTAAAATTAATTGAATAAAAAATAATTTAATTAATAATAAGAATATTAATAATTTTGATAATAATTCAATTCATATTAATTTACTAACAATAATGAAAATCACAGTCTGTTACTAAATTTACAAAAATTCATTTCTTTATTTTCTCCCTTTTTATCATTTTCTTAAAAATTGTCTCCCAAAAAACCCCCCAAAAACATGCAAAATTCACCCATTTTTTTCTATTTTCACGGCTTCGATTAATAAAAATCATAAACTTTTCCCCTTTTTTTTTGTAAGACAAATTTTTCTAACTTGAAGAAAAGTGACAATTTTTATAAAGTGAAAAACTTTTTTTAATTATGTTGACAAAAAAAAAATTTCTACTTCTTGCAAACTTTGGAAAAATCGATAGTCCTCAACTTCTGAACTCTCGAATAAAGCATAATTATTTATTTCCTTTGCAAATGTTTATTTTTATTTATACAATAATTTTGCGTCACTGTAAAAAAAAAATTAATTATAAAAATTCGAAATTGAAAATAAAAAAGATTAAAATTTTTACTGCGATCAGTAATAATTGAAGTCGAACCAATAACTTTCTTCAGTCAAATTATTTTTTCAGTACTTATTTATTTTTGTATTTTAGTAATTGAATTAAATTGTTTATTTAGTGTAAATAATTTTTACTATTTGAATAAAAAATAATTTTTCAGTGTAAATATTTTAATAATAATTAATAAAACTAATTTTTGTCGATGTTATTTAAACTCGAATGTAATAATTTCTCTAAATATTTAATTTCGTCGATAGAATTAATTCACGTGTAATTACTCAAAAGTTTCTTTTGTAAGAAATTTATTTATTTATTTAATTTAAATATACTTATTTATTTTTAAAAAAATCAAATAAACGTTTAAATAGACAATATTATTTAAATAAATAATTGAAGTATTTTTCATTTTTGTTAATGAACATTTTTAATAAACAGAATAATAATTTAATCAAATTTTTTATTTTCAATTTTAAAAAAAGTTTAAAGAATATTTTTTCAAAATCAAAATTTAAATTTGAAAAACTTATTCTTTTTAAATGAATAAAATAATAAATTTAAAAAAATTGTTGGCTATTGAAAAAAAATAATAATTAACAGAAAAAAATTGAACAAAAAAGCTGCAATTGCCAAAAAAAAAAGAAAAACAAGAAAAATTCTAAAATGAACTTTAACGATAAATTTGATAAAAATAAAATTTTTTTTCTTGTCAAGCAATGATAATATAGTGAAAAAAATATTGTCAGTTGAAATTTCACCGTTTTTTACTGAAATTTATTTTTAAGACTAGTAAAATTATAGATATTTAAAAAAAATTCAATTTTTTTTCAACTTTTAATAATTTCCCTCAACAAAAATCAATTTTAACAAAAAGTTTGATTCAAAATTTAAAAAATTGTCAAACTACAGAAAAAAATACAAAAAATATGAATAATTACCAGGAAAAAAAAATTTTGAACCAAAGAATATGATTTAAATAAAACCTGCAATTAACGGAAAAAAGTAATTTTTCTCCTAATTGGAAAAATCCTTGTTTTTAACTGAATCCTTTTTTTTGACAAACTAAAATCCCCTTTTATACGTAATACGCAATGTGGAAAATTCACCGTCATTACTGAGGTAATTAATTTTGTAATACTCTTGAACTTGAAATGAAGGGAATAAAAATATTTTTTTTAATGAAAAAGAAAAAATGAATTGAGAGAATTATTTACTAATAATAAAATAAGCACGAATAATAAATAAATTACAGTAAAAAATACCAAAACAATAAATTTCAAAGCGAAAAAGTGAATTAATAAAAAATATTAAGTGCTGCAAAAAATACAAAAAACAATAAAATTTCAAAAAGAAAAAACGATTTAATGGTAAATAATAAGCATCGTAGAAAAATACTAAAGAAAAAAATGTTAAAAGAAAAAAATGAATACTAATTGTAAATAATACAAAAATTATAGGAGACAAAAAAATAATTTCCGAACAAAAAAAAATTACTAAAATTATAATTTAAAGTTAATTACAATTTTCCAATATTTTCAACTACCGCATTTGAATAAAAAATAATTAATTATAAAGAATAATTCTGTTATTGTCCTTAATTTTAATTTTTTTCTCTTAAATTTTTTTCATTAATTTTTGCTTTTTATAAAAAATAGTGTTTTTCACAGTAAAAAGAAGGAAAGGTTCTAATTAATTTTTCCTCTTCTTTTTCTTTTCAATAAAAAACTTCTTTTTTGCCAAAAAATTTCAATTTTACTAATTAATTTTATTTTTATTTCTAAATTAACAATAGAGAAGAAATTTTCTAAACTGGAAGAATTAAAAAAATACAAATCAACTCTCTTTCATGTTAAAATGAACAATAAACATTATTTTAATTTTAATTTATTTTATTTTTAATTTCAATTTTTTTATTCTCTCATTTTTTTCATTAATTTTTGCTTTTCATAAAAAAAATATTATTTTTCACAAATAAAAAGAAGCAAATGTTTTTATTAATTTTTTCCTTCTTCTTCGTTTCGATAAAAATTTTCTTTTTAACTTCTTTAAGTTCTTGAATTTTTAAAATTTCATTTTACTAATTAATTTTATTTTTATTTCTAAATTAATAATAGAAAATAATTTTTCGAAACTGAAAGAATGAAAAAAAAAACAAATCAACTCTTTTTCTTGTCAAAATGAACAATAAACATTATTCATTTTCTTCTCGATTATTGAGTTAGAGAGGAAAAAAAAACTATACAAATATATCATAATAAACGTTAAATCGTAGTTGCTTCGAAAAGCAATTACTTCTTTTTTTTGCACGACAATAAAGTATATTTATCAATGTGCGAATAAATAAATAATGATCTGTTTAAGAGATTTTTTTCCCCTCAAGTTTCTAAAGAAGTTATTTACTGATGCCAATCTCAGATAAATGGAAATCGAACAATTTTTACTATTTGTTAAACAAAAAAAAATTTGTTTATCCAATAATAATAATTTTTATTTTTTTTTATTTTGAATTACAAAAGGGGGAATTTTATAATAATAATAATAATAATAATAATAATAATAATAATAATAATAATAATAATAATAATAATAATAATAATAATAATGCGAAAGTAAATAATAATAGACTGCAAAAAATTTTAATAATCAAATAATAATAAACAGCAAAAAATTTTAATAAGAAAATAATAATAAACTGCAAAAAATTTTAATAATCAAATAATAATAAACAGCAAAAAATTTTAATAAGCAAATAATAATAAACTGCAAAAAATTTTAATAAGCAAATAATTAGGATAAAAAAATTAAATTAAATCAATCAAATAATAATAAATAAAAATAAGGAAAAAACAATAATAACAATTTGTAAAACTACAAAAAATTGTAGTCAGAAATTTAGCAAATAATAATAAAAATAGTAAAATGGTAAAATAAATAGTAAAAAATAATAATTGTTTGTAAAACTAAAAAAGTATTATTAATAAAATAATAATAAGAAAATAAAATATTAATATATAATAATTTTAAAATTTAAATATATAATTAGTATATAATTTAATAATATAATTGAATATATAATTTAAAATTTTTAATTTAGCAAATAATAATAAAAATAGTAAAATAGTAAAATAAATAGTAAAAAATAATAACTGTTTGTAAAACTAAAAAAGTATTATTAATAAAATAATAATAAGAAAATAAAATATTAATATATAATAATTTTAAAATTTAAATAATGAATATAATAAATATAATAAATAATAATAAATAAATAATCATAAATAATAATAAATAAATAATCATAAATAAATACAGGTACAATAAATAAATAAATAATAATAAAAATAAAAAGTAGTAATAAAAATAAAAAATAGCAATAAAATAAAAGAATTTCAATCAAAATAAAATTAAAAAATAAGAATAATAATAATGAAATAATAATAATAATAATAATAATAATAATAATAATAATAATGAATAAAAAAATAAACACTATTTAATCCTTTTTCGAGAAAAACCAGTGAATTACAAATTCAATTTTCTCAACTTCCGTGTGACAATATTTATGTTGTATAATTTTCATAAAACGACATTACATGAAGAATGTATAAGATTACCCTTCTTTTTCAATTTTTTTTTGTAGTAAAATAAAAAAAATTTCCATTCACCTTGCGTTCACAGCTGATAAAGTAACCTTCGAGTCCGTTACACTCGTCCAACAACTGGTGTGTTAATAGATTGAAGTTTTGCCAACGATAAAAGGTAATCTTAGTTGATAATTTATTTTTTCACGAAATGGAATAATGTTAGTTAAATTATGTGCATAATACGTTTAACAAACTTAGTTAACGAAATTTACCAGTACTCATATTTTTACTTTTGTAAGTATACGTATTTACTTGAAATCAAATAAATGAATATTTACAATGTCAAGACGATATTTTGTCGATTTAACCTACTTTGTTTTTTAAAAATAAATTTTATATATATACGACACTGGCGATGATGACTGTAATAATAAAGGTCATAAAAATCAACCACCTTTGCTTGACAAGAATTTTTGGTCAAAATTTTTTTTATTGAGGTTAATTAATAAAATGTTGTGCAAGTCATTTATTTTTTTTTGAAAACAAAAACGAAAATTTTTATTTGTTAGTACACAAATTCTCGCAAATTTAAGAAAATATAAAAAAATTCTCCCTTTGAAAAACAAAATAATTATAAAATAAATAATAATTATAAAATAAATAATAATTATAAAATAAATAATAATTATAAAATAAATAATAATTATAAAATAAATAATAATTATAAAATAATTATAAAATAAATAATAATTATAAAATAATTATAAAATAAGTAATAATTATAAAATATTCATAAAAGAAATAATAATTATAAAATATTCATAAAATAAAAAAATAATTATAAAATAATTATAAAATAAAAAATAATAAAATGATTATAATTTCAAGAAAAATTTAATGATTATTTAAATATAGAATTAATATATAAGTAAAAAAAATATTTATGTAATTCTGTATATAAATTAAAAAAATTTTTTTATAAGTATTCTTTTTATCGTTATATAAAACATTGAGAATAGAAAAACATTCCGATTTTTTTTTAAAAATACAAACTTGCAGATGCCAAACTTTAATATGATAAATAAATTATTCAGTGCGATGAAAGTAATGAGACAAGCAATTTTAAGGTATTTCCAAAATTATATTACTTTTACTATAAATAAATGTGATTAAAATTAACGAAGAGAAAGGAAAATACCTTTAATGGCAAATTTAATAAATCTTATATGATTTTGGTTAGAAAATATCTTACGAAATCTTGTTGAAGAGGAAAAAAAAAGTAAAAAAAAGAAAAGCAGACAATGCTTTTCCCTGTCTTTTCTTCTACCGATGCTAAAGTTTCCCTGGATAACAATATTTTCAGAATCTATTTTTAAAAAATGGGGAAAATATTCCCCCACGAAAAAAAAATAATATTGTTTCTTCAAAAAATGGAAAAATTGTAAAAATAAAATAGAAAACAAAAAAAATATTTTCTAAATGATAAAAATTAATAATATCTATTTTTCTTTTCTTATTCTCCTTTTGAACAGAATCTGGTTTAAATTTTAACTTATTTGTTACAGGAAGACTGCAAATTGGCCTCAGGGGAATAATTACTTTTTTTTACAAAGACGCTGTGGAAATAATTTTAATCTTTAGAATTTAAGTTAATTTTTATTCTTCAGGAAAATTGTAATTACTTGCAAATAAAACAATGAAAAGTAATTAGTTAAAAATAATTAATAAATTAATTAGTGAGATAGAAGAAAGGGAACAATGAATTTTTCATTTTCTCTACTTTTCCAAAATGCAATATTTTTGAATTTAAAAGAAATAAAAATATTAAAATTAAAATTATTAAAAATAAAATTATTAAAAATAAAATTATTAAAAATAAAATTATTAAAATAATAAAATTATTAAAAATAAAATTATTAAAAATAAAATTATTAAAAATAAAATTATTAAAATAATAAAATTATTAAAATAATAAAATAGAATAAAATTACTCGTTAATAATAATTTTTTAAAAGCTCATCAATTATTAAGTTATTGAAAATTGAAAATAAATTAGATTAAAAAATAATTGAATAAATAATTATTAACAATGAAACAAGTACTTTAAATAATTATTAAAAATAAAATGATTCGAATTAATTATTAATTGTGGAAAATAAAATCATATCGATTTTTCAAAATTATTTTCGGGAATTCAATTAACTTTGAAAAAACTTTAATACAATTTTTCAGAAACCTAATTTTTCCAAAGTTTCTAAATTCAATTTTTTAACAAATCAATTTTCATATTTTTAATCAATTACTTTTGAATAATTTTTCAATTAGAGAACTATTCGTGTAAAGAAATAAATAAATTTAAATACAAATGTTCAATTTTTTATCTATAAAAAGCTATAATATTGTAACTTTTTTGTTTACTTTAAAAATGTACTAATAAAATTTTTTAAAATAGTGTTTTATGAATATTTTAAAATATTTAAAAATATTTTTGAACCATTTTAAAATATTTAAAAATATTTTTGAACCATTTTTAAATATTTTAAAACAATTTTAAATGATAATAAAATTTTCACTTAAATGTAATTTAAAAATTCCCAAATCATTCAATAAACTTTTCCTAAATAATAATATTAAATTTTTAAAAAAGAATTTTACGAAAAATATTAATAGTAGTTTTAATGAATTGAAAAGTGGAACCAATATGAAAATTTAATAGCTTTCTGCAAATTGTTTAAAAGTAGATGAATTTTTAAAACATCAAGATAAAAAATTCTATTGAATTATTTATTTAAAAAAAAAAAATTGCAGTGTCATCTTGAGAAAATAATTAAATTTCTAAAAAAGAATTTTTCAACCATTTCAAAAAAAAGTGGTCTATTTTTTTAAACAATTTAAAAATGATTCTTAATAAAAAAATGATTAAAAATGATTCTTTTTTTTTAATTTTTATAATAATACTAAAAGTAGATTCTTTAAAATATTTTAAAGTAATTACTTCTCGCAGAAGGAAATTTTGCTTATTCGAAAGTTTTTTTTTATTAAATAAAAAATATATTCAAAAATTCAACTAGTTTCATAAAAAATTAAACTTCAATTTTTTATAGAACTGAATTCTTTTCAATTTTTGAGAAAAATTTATCTAAAATTCAAATTTTCTACTATTTCAATTGGAAACTTTCAAAGTTTGACTATTTTTAAAAATGTTTACAATGCCGCTTTCAATATTAATTTTTTTTTTAAATTTAAAGTGAAATTAGTTTGTTAATTAATTTGTATCAGAAACTTCTACAAGAGAATTCAATTTTTTTGAAGGGTAAAAAAAATTTCTATGCTATATTTTTTCAAAATTACTCGGCTAATGTGTAAAATATAATTTAATAATTTTGTAGTTGAAAATAAATTCGTCATCCTATTTTTATTTTCTAAATTCTTGAAGAAACAATAAATTGTTAATAAAATTTAAATTAAATGAAGACAATAAAAATTTTGCCATTATTCATTTGAATTTGAACGTTTAAAATTTTGCAAAAAAATCCACTATTTCTTAGTGTCAAAAATTTTTTTAAAAAAGTACCTTTTAGTGGCAAAAAATTAAAAAAAAGTATTTTTTTAATGACGAAAAATTAACAAAAGTATTTTTTCATGACAAAAAAAAAACAAAAGTATTTTAAAAAAGTATTTTTTAATGACAAAAAATTAACAAAAGTATTTTTTCATGACAAAAAATTAACAAAAGTATTTTTTCATAACAAAAAAACGAAAGTATTTTAAAACTGTTTAATAGAAACAAAATTTAAAAAAGCATCTTTTAAAGAAAAATAAATTTAAAAAAGTACCTTTTAGTGGCAAAAAATTAAAAAAAAAGTATTTTTTAATGACAAAAAATCAACAAAAGTATTTTAAAAATTTTTAATAGAAAATGAATTTAAAAAAGTTTTTTTTTTAATAGAAACAAACTTAAAAAAGCATCTTTCAGTGTCAGAAATTTTTTTAAAAAAGTACCTTTTAGTAGAAACAAAATTAAAAAAAGTATTTATTTATTTATTTTACTTTTTCAAGTATTTTTTGATGTAAAAATTATTTTAAAAAGTATCTTTTAGTATGAAAAAAATTAAAAATGTATTCCAAACATAATAGCAAATTGCAAACAAAAAAAAATTGTAAATAGGTTTCAGTAGTTGAGTACAAAGCCCTTTCAACTCCAATAAGGAAAAAAATTGACTCCATCCGGAGTCAAAAAAAAAATTCAACTCCCTTTCTTTTCTACAATGTACAGTAAAATTTCTTATAATCTTCATTTTCAAATTTTCTTTATTAAAAAATTCTTTGTAAAAAGTACAATAAATAATTTTAAATATATAAACAATTAAATATATAACAATTTCGACAAGAAAAGAAAAAAAAACAAAAGTGCACATAAAAAAACATGCACAAAAACGCAAAACAAAAACAAATATATTCACGCCAAAAAGATGAATTATTTTAAAAATGTATAACACCAACCAGACAACTATATATATATACACGTATACAATCTGTTTGTAATAATTTTCATTATAATAACAATTTTACAAAAAAAACACCACAAATTCTATAAAATAAAAAAAAACAGAAGAACAATACTGTGAATTTTTCCAATTTCTTTTGTTAATTTCTTCATTGTTTCTTCAAAAGCATATAAGTACATATATGAATCATTTTGATTCCAATTAGAGGAGCACACACTATAATAGCACGGATGCTACTGTTTCTTTTTTGTTCCTTACATTTCTCAGAAAAGACATTACAATTCGAATTTTACTAATTTACTGTTTAAAAAAAAAAATATTCGAAATTAGGACGATATTAAGAAATACTGTAAAAATTGCATGCTGGGCAATTTTTTTTTTGGTTTATATGGAAAAAAACAACAACAAAATAACACTATTTTATGTGTACATACGAAGATCAAAACATGCATATAAGTGTGTCTGCCTACGGCGTAGTCTCACTCTCGATCGACGCAAAATTATTGTCCTCCCCTCCCCACTCTCGCCATTTGTTTACCCGTAGTGTTTTTTTTCAATTTTTTTACCAAATTTTTTTTAAATCCACTTTCATTGTCAAAAAAAAAAAAATCCGTCTTGCAAATCAGTTTGACGTGGAATTATTGTCTTTCCCTTCGCCATTTGTTTACTCGTAGTGCATTTTCAGTTCTTTAACAATTTTTAATAATATAGTGACAATTTTTCTTTAAAAATCCACTTTCATTATCATTGTCAATAAAAAAAATAAATAAATAAATAAAAAAAATAAATAAAAAAAATAAATAAATAAATAAAATAAATAAATAAAAAAAATAAATAAAAAAAATAAATAAATAAAAAAAATAAATAAATAAATAAAATAAATAAATAAAAAAAATAAATAAAAAAAATAAATAAATAAATGAATAAAAATAAATAAAAAAAAAATCTGTCTTGGAAATTAGTTCGACGTCAAATTGTCTTCCCTTTCCCTATTTGTTTACTCGTAGTATTTTTAAAACTTTTTAAAACAATTTTTAATACCGTAATAACAATTTTTTTTAAATCCACTTTCATTATCATTGTCAAAAAAAATTCGTTTTGCAAATCTATTCGAGGTAAAATTGTCTTTCCTTTCGCTATTTGTTTACACGAATTTATTTTCTTCTATTCTTTAAAAATTTTTAATAACACATTAACAATTTTGTTTTAATAATCCACTTTCTAACTAACTATTTTTAATAACAATTTTGTTTTAAAAATCCACTTTCATTAACACTGTCAATAAAAAAAAATCCGTCTTGCAAATCAGTTTGACGTGAAACAATTTTACTTTAAAAATTCACTTTCATTATCATTCTGAAAAATTGTCTTTCCTTTCACCATTTGTTTACACGTAGAATTTCTTTCAATTCTTTAACAATTTTTTTTCCAAAAACCCACTTTAATCATTAAAAAAAAAATTTCCCGTCTTGCACATCAGATCGACGCTAAAATTATTCTCCTCCCTTCCCCACTTCCGCCATTTGTTTACCCATAGCATTTTTTCCAAATTCTTCGCCAATTTTTTTTTTTAAACCCACTTTTATTATCATAATTAAAAGAAAATTCATGTCTTACAAAATCGACGCAAAATTATTGTCCTCCCCTCCCCGCTTTCGCCATTTGTTTACCCGTAGTGCACGAGTTATTCCAAAAAAATTTTTCTTTTCTCCACTTTCAGTATTAAAAAAATTTCCCTTAATCCACTTTCATTATTCCAAAAAAATTTTTTTCCACTTTCAATATTTTAAAAAAAAATCCTTGTCTTGCAAATCAAAAACAGGAAACACATCATTTGACTGACATTTGACACATTTAAATATATATCTCTACAGATAGTGCTCTGCAACAAAACGATGACAATGAAACTGACAACAATGCTCACAACAATGTATAATTGCAAAAAAAAAAAATAATTAGGAAGAAAAATGTTGACAACAGTCAAAAAATTCGCAAACAGAACAAAGGATTTTGAAAAGAAAAAAAAACGTATGGCAAATTATTCTCCCTTTTCGAATATCTTGATATTTTTCTATACAAAAAAGAATTCGTCAAGAAAAGAAAATTCGAAATTGAAAAAAAAAACAAGTAGAGTTTGTTGAACGAGAACAAAGGAGAACAAAAACGGTGTGTCTTGTGAGCAAAACCGAATACACGGTCGATGGGGAAAATGGAAGGTAGCAACAGTAGTTCAGAAATGGAAAAACGAAATGACAGAGAAGAATAAATTAATAATGATAGAAGATGATTTCTAGTGAGGTTGGGGAAGACAAGAATTCATAATGAGACATTTAACAACGGAAAATAAAGGAATTGATGAGACTTTTTTGAAAAACATATTCTAAATACAATATAGAAAACGAGTTCAGAGGCCAGGGAAGCGAATCAGCTGTTCGCCTTAGCAATGACAACATTGAACATACGACCCCGTGCTTTCTCTCTCTCTTTCTCTTTCTCTCCTCCACTTGTGACGAAATGACAACATCAAAAATGACCCTGAATCCATTTGGACTTACCTCGAGCCTCGTCCGCCCGGAGTGTATCATCCTTTTGCGTCGCGTTATTTTGCAAAATATTCCGGGAAAACACCCGCACAGAGAGTGTATGAAAAAAAAAGGAAGAGAAAATTTTTCTCTCTCTCTCACTCGCTCGCTCAGTCACTCTCTTTCCCTGGCGAAAAAAAGCGAATCACTGTCGACGACTAGAAATGGCCGGTCGAGTCTACCCGCTTCGAATACTGCGCCTAGTGTTGTTGTGGGGGGACTTTAGGGGTTTTCGAGACAGTCAAGAGTCGAGGAATTGGTGGATACATTGAGGGGATGCAAGAGGTATGGGCAGAGGAATTGTTGTGTGTGTGTGAATTCTGTTGGAACTGAAATTCCATGTTTGGGATAGGAGGTGAATAGTTGACTTAGCGACAGTGCAGCCAATCGTTGCTCGGCTCTCCTATTGTTTATACTTGGCTAAAGCTTGCTAAAGTCAGCGATTGGTCGAGAACTGCTGTTGGAGAGTTGATTTTCTTCCTCTGCTTTTTTTTTCTCATCATGCTTTTCTTCTTTGCTGTTTTTTTTTGTGGAGGTTTTTGAAAATAAAAGAGTATGATGTTTAGGCGCGCTACGACGTAAGTGCACTGAAGTTGATTGTTGATTTTTTGGTAAGTAAGAAGGGAATTTTTAAAGATTTCTGTTTGACCGACTGTTGATATTCGTTGTGCAGCAGTCGAGCCTTTTATCACTTGTGGGGAGTGAAGAAAACGACGTGAGTAATCGATTGTATTTGGCTAGAATTCTACATTATCGTTCTGTTTTTAAATTTCGATTTTCAAAATTATTTCTCGAAGCATTGAAACTTTTTCTCGCTTTAAAAAAAGGATTCTAAATTAGAGCTGATTGCGGTATTAAAATAGAAGAAAATTACGGTTTAGTTCCCAGTGGAAAATGTTTATTGCGTAAAATGAGTAAAACTTGGGAACTTTGTTATTTTCTAAGAATTATAATTGTGACGCGCTCTCAAGAAAAGTAAGCAAACGAATTATAGGTTAGGTTCATGTTAAATTTATCTTGAAGAAAAGTTTAATTTAATTTTTAAGAATTTTTATACTTTTAAGAAAAGTTTTTAATTTAATTATTTATTTGAATTTCTAACCAGTTTTCATTGAATATTTTGGATATTATAGATTTAAGGATCAATACATTTTAATTAATAATTGATTCTGTTTCTGTATTTTTGCGCAAAAAATTAATCACATAACCTCAAATTTTTTGCTTCTTATATTTTTGGTTTAAAAAAAATTTTTCCTCAGCGTTGAATCAATTAATTTCAATATTTATCGAAAAGTTCTTCTAGAATTCAATTATTTAAATACTAAACTGAATTTTTTACAATAATTATAACTCTTCATGTAGTTTTTCTTCTCAAGTTATAAATATATAATATTTGAAAAAATTATTATTTTTCAGAATTTTTAACTAAAATTCTTCTTTATTTCAATTAAATTTCAAAAAAAATTTTAAAAACAGTTCATGTAAAAAAAATTTTTTAATTTTTAGAAAAAAATTCTTTTATGCACGCTCAAATTCTATGAGAAACATTAAATATTCAAAAAGTTCTTTAATTAAAAATAGTATTAGAAAAAAACGTCAATTAATATTAAAAATAAATTCAACTTGTTAAAAAAAATTAATTCTACAGAATTCTTTGTAGAAATTTGGAAAAATTCGAATTTTCAAATATTTTAATTTAAAACATTTTCGAAAATCAATTACCTCTAAACATTCACGAAACAATGTTTTTACTTTTAATTAATAATATAATTATATGGAATTTTAACTAAAATTCATTTACAAAATCAATTTTTATTAAAAATTTCTACTTGAATTCAATTATTTTAATACGAAGATAAATAATTTATTAAATAATTGAATGTTTCTTAAAATTGAATTCTAGTAAAGAATTTTACCCAACAAATTTTTAAATAATTGAATTTTTTGGACGAATTTTATTAAATGTTTCTTAGAATAATTGAATTTTTCGAGAAATCTTTTTAAAATTCCATAAATAATTGTATTCAATTAAAAAATTTCATGTTTGTGAATACAATTGAATTGTTGTTAAGAATTTTATAAAATTTAATATATTAAATTCTTTTGATGAATTTGAATACGTTTTCTTAAAAGAATAATTGAATTTTTCCAGAAATTTTATTAAAATTCTTTAAAGAATTCAGTTCCAGTAAAAATTTGAATGTTTGTGAAAATAATTGAATTTGAGAATTTTATAAAAAAAATTTTAAGTAATTGAATATTTTTGACGAATTTTAATGAATTTCTTTTTAAATAATTGAATTCTTCGAGGAATTTTTGTAAAATTCATTAAATAATTTAACTCCAGTGGAAAAAATTTATTGTTTGTAAAAATAATTGAATTCGATTAAAATTTAATTAAAAGTAATTGAAATTCTGTGACGAGTTTTTTTATGATTTATGAACAAAAAAAAAATTGAAATCCTAAAAAGAATTTTCACTGGTTCGAAAATAATTAAGTCACTGTAAATTTTTTTTATTTACGAAAATAGTAATTAAATTATTGAAAAGAAATTTTAAAAAAAGTTTGAAAATAATTGAATCCCGTGAAATTTATATTATTTATTTTAAAAATATACTTAAATGTTAGCCTAGAACTTTATTAAATTTTTTTTTTTTGTAATTTTACTGAGAATTTTATTTAAATTTTCAAATATAATTGAGTTTAGGAGAAAAATATAATAATTTAAAAAGGTAATTGAAAGTTGGACGAGAATTTAAAAAAAATCTTTTGACATAATTGAATTTCTGCGAAGAATTTTATTATACCTTTGAAAAGAATTGAATTACTGCAATCATTAGCAAATAAATATTTTTTTTAAAGTCAAATCAAAATTATTTAATACTAAAATTTTCAAGTAATTGAAACTTTTTCCTTTTCTACTTTTTGTTTTATAATCTTTTTCTTCAAATAAACTACAGAAAATTTCATCATACTACCGGGAATAGAATAATCGTAATTTTTTCTTTCCAATATAATAATGATTATCTATAAAATATTTTTTTTTCTTTAAGTAGTTTTAGTCGATTTCATAGATAGGCGATAAACACAAGAAATTATTCGCGATAACATAAGAGTTTATAAAAGAAGTAGATTTTGAATAACTATGATCAGTTAAATATCAAACGTTGTATTAAATAAAAGTTGATATAATAATCTCAAAAAAAAAAAAAAAATTCCAACCATGAGAGGTAAAGAAATTTTTATTTTACTTAGGATATAAAATTTCGTATAATTATTCTAAATATTACCCGAATTCTACTCAAAATTCTTATTTATTTGTAAATTTATTTTCATTTTTATTTTTTACTTAGAATTTTCTTTATGCTCATTTCTATTTTTTATTTCGAATTTCCTTTATTTTTTCTTCTTTTTATTTGTCATTTCCTTTATTTTCATTTCTATTTTCTATTTAGAACTTATTTTATTTTCACTTCAATTCTTGATTTGGAATTTATTTTACTTTAATTTCCATCTCTTCATTTGGGTTATTTATTTAAATTAGAATCAAAATTAAAAAAAAATTTTGTTGATTTCCAGAAAATTGCAACGACATAAAAATACAAATGATAGAAAATAACTAGACACTTTGATTTTTAATAAATTTTTCCATTTTTTGTAATTTTAATCACAGATTATAATAAGTTTTGTTGCAAGTCCATTGATTATAAATAAATGAATCATTTTTCTTTTTAACAACTTTATAAAAATAAATTTTGATGCTTAAAAGTAATTTCAAATAATATCTTGTATACATCTATGACTCAGAATGATAAAATTCTCGCACCAATTTATACCACTGTACATTGATTCGACATTCATCCCTTCGATTAATCAAATCTAAGATAATGACTCGATACGGAATAAGATACAACGAAAAAAAAATAAATGTATTAATTTCTCAGTTGTTCGACATTTCTAAACGTCTAATAACTGATAAATTAATCGTTTTTTTTTAAATTGTACTTCAACTTTTCTTTTTTGTCCTAGGATAGTAGAAAATTAAAAATTGTTAACTAAATTAAAGCTTAATTACAAAATTTAGTGTTTTTCAGACACTAAAGGTTATCTTGTACTTTTATTTATATTAATTTATATTAATTTATATTTTTATTTTCTTTACGGTTTCGTGACCAAGGGAACTCGAACATGATTTTTTAATGATTTTTAAGAGAAAAACAAAGAATTTCAATGCTATGCCCAGAGTAATGAATTAATTTCGCCAAAATTTAATATTTCTGTTGCAGATGTATTTATTTGTGCTGTTCTAATAGTAGCAGTCGGGGCATATTACCCAGGTGAAAAGCCAATACTTCCAGTACCTACAGAATGTCCAGAAATTAATGGAAATGTTGCAGTTCACATTGCGAATGAAAATGATTGTACAAAGTTTTACAAATGCAACTATGGCGACCCAGTTCCAATGGATTGTCCCTACAGTGAAATAATTGATGGCTATTTGCACTTCAATAAGGAACTGCAAGTTTGTGACTGGCCTTGGAGTGCTGGTTGCGAAGAATCACCAGAAAAAAAACCAACAACCACAACTACTTCTACAACTACTGAGGAACCAACAACAACAACTACTTCTACAACTACTGAAGAACCAACAACCACAACTACTGAAGAACCAACTACAACCACAACTACTTCTACAACTACTGAAGAACCTACAACAACCACAACTACTTCTACAACTACTGAGGAACCAACAACAACCACAACTACTTCTACAACTACTGAAGAACCAACAACCACAACTACTGAAGAACCAACAACAACCACAACTACTTCTACAACTACTGAAGAACCTACAACAACCACAACTACTGAAGAACCAACAACAACCACAACTACTTCTACAACTACTGAAGAACCTACAACAACCACAACTACTTCTACAACTACTGAAGAATCTACAACAACCACAACTACTTCTACAACTACTGAAGAACCAACAACACCTGAAGTTCCAGAAGTCAATGAAAAATGCCCCAAAGGACAAGGAGCAAACAACACTAAACTTCCTGACAAAACAAATTGTAAGAATTATTACGTCTGTCATGAGGATGGCAAAGCACATAAAGAAACATGTGAAGAAGACTATGTCTTCGATCCAGAAACCATGATGTGTGATTTGGACTTTGATGGAACGATCTGTTCACAAAAGCCATCATCATCATCATCATCAACGCCAAAACCAAATTCCCAACAGAAATGTCCAGAAGTTGATGATCCTGAGAATCCAATAATTCTCCCTCACGAATGTCAATGCCACATTTACTTTGTCTGCCAAAATGGCAAAAAAGTTGAAGAATACTGTCCTGGAGAAACACGCTTTGACACAAAGTCAAGCAAGTGTAAACCAAAAGCAGAAGCAACATGTGTCGGTTCACATGAGGGACAAACCACGACCACTGAAGAGCAACCAAAAACAACAACCAACTCATACTCGTTCTTAAAAATGTTTCGTTGGGAGAAAAAATAATTGACATTCACCAATAATTTTTTTTTCTCTTACAACAATCTCATTACACTGTTGTGGGATCAAGTTTTTAATCAACATATTATTATGTAATAATAATAATAATAATAATAATAATAATAATAATTATTATGTATTAGATGAACATATATTAAGTATAACTGATAAAATTATATAAGGACAATATTCAAAAGAGACTAACTGATCAACGTTTTCTACTCAACGCCATCTTGTAAACTTACTCCTTCTTTAACTCACGTGGCGCTGTTAATCATTATTTGAAATTAATCGCGGTTACAATTATTATAGAAGAATATAAGTAATCTTAAAATTTGAGATCCTACACTGTTTATTATTTAAACATTTTGCATTTCTTTTTCCAGCGTATTCAGTAAAGAAAAGTATTCAATAATAAACATTTAATCTCGTAGTTAAAATAATTATGTACTAACCTATGTAAATAAATTATCAATTGTAGAATCGTGGTATTTTCATTTTTTAATCTTAGACAGATTAATCAAGTTAATTCGTAAAATAAATATTTACCAAAGTAATTAACTTATATTGTCATTAATTAACACAATAATTAATTCGTAAAGTAAATATTTGAGAAAGTAATTAATTTATAAAGTTATTCATTAACAAAATAATTAAGTCATAAAGATATTAACAAAACAATTAATACGTAAAGAAAATATTTAACAAAATAATTAATTTATAAAGTTATTAACAAAATAATTAATACGTTAAATAAATATTTAACAAAGTAATTAACTTATATTGCCATTAATTAACAAAATAATTAATTCATAAAGTTATTAACAAAGTAATTAATTTATAAAGTTATTAATTAACAAAATAATTAATTCATTAAGTTATTAATTAACAAAATAATTAATTCATAACGTTATTAACAAAGTAATTAATTTATAAAGTTATTAATTAACAAAATAATTAATTCATAACGTTATTAACAAAGTAATTAATTTAAAAAGTTATTAATTAACAAAATAATTAATTCATTAAGTTATTAATTAACAAAATAATTAATTTGTAAAGTAAAAATTTACCAAAGTAATTAACTTATAAAGTTATTAATTAACAAAATAATAAATATGAAAAGTAAATATTTAACAAAGTAATTAATTTATAAAGTTATTAATTAACAAAATAATTAATTTATAAACTTATTAACAAAATAATTAATACGTTAAGTAAATATTTACCAAAGTAATTAATTTATAAAGTTATTAATCCACAAAATAATTAATTCATTAAGTTATTAATTAACAAAATAATTAATTCTATAAGTTATTAATTAATAAAATAATTAATTCATAAAGTTATTAACAAAATAATTAATACTTTAAGTAAATATTTAACAAAGTAATTAATTTATAAAGTTATTAATTAACAAAATAATTAATTCATAAACTTATTAACAAAATAATTAATTCATAAAGTTATTAACAAAATAATTAATACGTTAAGTAAATATTTAACAATGTAATTAATTTATAAAGTCATTAAATAACAAAATAATTAATTCATTAAGTTATTAATTAACAAAATAATTAATTTGTAAAGTTATTAATTAACAAAATAATCAATTACTAAATTCATTGATAAACAAAATAATTAATAACCAAAGTAATTAATTTTCAAAGTAATTAAATTTTGGCGAAGAATATTGCTAATTATAAAGATAATTAAATTCGAGGCAAATATTTTTTTTTAAGTTTGAAAATAATTAATTTTTTGCCAAGTTTAACTGTCTTTTGAAAATAATTGAATTCTTGTTATGAATTTTCTAAAAAAAAAATGTTTAACTACCGAATTTTTTTGACGAATTTTAATAAATATTGTAATTAAATTTTTCTAAAAAATTTTATTGAGTTTTTCTTTAACTAATTGAATTATAGTGAAAAAATTTATTGTTTTTGAGAATAATTAAATTTTTGCATAAGAAATTTATAAAAAAAAATTAAAGTAGTGAATTTCAGTGGATATTTATTTGGATTTATTTGTATATTTATTAAGATACTTAAATTTTTCCAAAGAATCGCTTTAGAAGATTTTAAATAATATTAAATATTCAATTATTATCGAAAATTTACACTAAAATTCAATTTTAAATAAATTTTCACTAGAGAATTCTTTAAAAATTCAATTATTTAAATAAAATAGTAAAAAATTTATTAAATGTTTAAATTTTTCTTAAAACAAAGAATTCTAACTGAATCCTAATAAAGAATTTTATCAACAAAATTCCAAATAATTGAATTATTTTAACGAATTTTAATAAAATTTTTAAGAATAATTACATTTTTCGAGGAATTTGATTAAAATTGTATTAAAATTAATTGAAAATCTTGGATGAAAATGAATATGATTGTGATTAATATTATTACTTATAAAAATATAATTGAATTAAAATAATAATTATTTTGAATGTGGATTTTTATTGAAATAATTGAATTCTTCCAAAGAATGGCTTTAGAAGTATTGTTTAAAATTACCCGCCTTCCCCTTCTATCTAAATAAAAATTAATTAAAATTTTTGTTGTAATCTTTTGTTGCTAATAATTTTTTGTTTTATCAATTTTTCAATGATTAATGAAATATAATTTTTTCTTGGAAATTATTTCTTTCTTACTCAGCGAAACGAGATAAATTTTCTTTTTTTTGCGAATTAAAATTTACGATAACATTTGGAGTTTATAAATTCGACGCAATTTTAACAATTATAATCAGTTGCTTATCGGACTCTTTAGTATTAAATAAATGGTGGTTAATTGCAAAATAGAATTCTTACTATGAAGGGTAAGGATTTTAATTGTGTTAGTAATAAATTTTGTATTATTTGCCAAGAACTAGTAAAACTAAATATTGAAAATTTGAAAATATTTTAAATCAAATAATTATCAGTGAAGAGAGTAAATATAACTGAAATATGGTGCTTTTATGGTATTAAAAGGACGAAAGAAAGATTTTTTTTAAATAATTTTTTAAAATAATTTTTTATTAAGAAATTATTTCAAATTCTTGTTACATGAAAACTGTGTGCTTAGAATTTAATTTTTATTTGAAATTATGTAAATTTTTGGTCCCTTTTTCGAATTGTTTCTTGAAAATGATTCTTTACTGTTTTTTAATCTGATCAAACACGAATAATTGTTTATCAGAATTAATTAAATTTATTGATTAATAAAAAAATCTTTATTTTTGTCATCGATTCTTCAGTCACATTCTGCTAAAAACTGTTATGCTTGTTGATGAATTTTTGCCTAGAAAAATCGACCAAAAAATGGGTGATAAAAATAAAATTCATAATCTGACAGTTGCATGCTGCCAAGCTCTGTTGCATGATGATTTTTTAACAAAAGAATTAAAAATAAATGGGTGACAAAGATAAAATTGATGATCTAATAGTTGTATGATGTTAAAGTCTGTTGGATAAATATTTAATAGAAGAATTGACCAAAAAAATGAGTAACAAAAACAAAATTGATGATCTAATTGTTATATGATGTTAAAGTCTGGTGCTTGATAAATGTTTGACAAAAGAATTGATAAAAAAATGGGTAAAAAAATAATATTGATGATCTAACAGGTGTATGATGTTAAAGTCTGTTGCTTGATGAATGTTTGACAAAAGAATTAGACGAAAAAAATAGGTTAAAAAATAATATTGATAATCTAACAGTTGTATGATGTTAACAACTGTTGCTTACTGAATTTTTAACAAAAAAATCGATCTTAGAATGAGTGCCAAAAAGAAAATTGGTGATCTAACAGTTGTATGATGTAAAAGTCTGGTGCTTGATAAATGTTTTACAAAAGAATTGACCAAAAAAATGGGTAAAAAAATAATATTAATGATCTAACAGTTGTATGATGTTAAAGTCTGTTGCTTGATGAATGTTTGACAAAAGAATTAGACGAAAAAAAAGGGTTAAAAAATAATATTGATGATCTAACAGTTGTATGATGTTAAGAGCTGTTGTTTACTGAAATTTTAACAAACAAATCGACATAAAAATGGGTGAAAAAAATAAAATTGGTGATCTAACAGTTGTATGATGTTAAGAACCATTGTTTTCCGAAATTTTAACAAACAAATCGACATAAAAATAGGTGACAAAAAGAAAATTGGTCATCTAACAGTTGTATGATGTTAAAGTCTGTTGCTTGATGAATTGCTTTCATTAATTTAAATATTCTTTTTGCAGAAATATACTGTTTTGCCGTCATCATAGCAACAGTGGCAACAGTCGACGCATACTATCCAGGCGATACACCAATAATACCAATACCAAAGAAATGTCCAAAAGACAATTCAGGCGACGCAGTTCATATTGCACATGAATATGATTGTACAAAATTCTACAAATGCGATTGGGGCCATAAAGTTCTGTTCGACTGTCCGTACATGAATGAACACAATGATCGACTACATTTCAACAAAGTGTTACAGGTCTGTGATTGGCCATGGAATGCCGGATGTGAAGATGGTGATCCTGTAACTGATGATCCAATAACAGATGATCCTGTAACAGATGATCCAATAACAACAACAACTGAAGAAATAACCGAAACACCCGGAGATGGTTTTTACACACCATCAACAACAACAGGAATAACACCTCCTCTCGATAAATGTCCCATAGGACGTCCTAACATAACAATACCTGACAAAAATGATTGTAGAGTTTACTACGTTTGCAATGCTGATGGCAGTTCGAAAAAGAAAAGATGCAAGGACGATGAAGCATTTGATCCAATAATCGGAATGTGTGATTGGGATGATGGAACAATTTGTCACGATGGTACAACACCGTTACCAACAACAACAACAACAACAACAGAGGAACCAGATCCAGAACCTGAACCAGAATGTCCAGATGTTGATGATCCTGATTATCCTGTATTACACCCTCATGAATGTCAATGTCATATTTACTATGTCTGCGAAAATGGTAAAGCATTTAAGAAATATTGTCCTATAGGAATGGGCTTTGATGTCCATTTGAAACGTTGTCTTCCAATGTCAATAGTTCATTGTGCCCAAGATGATGATGACGATGATGACTCGTCTCTTGCAATTGCTAATCAACCGTCGAACAATGAAGATACATCGAAAGATACATCAAGTTTTTTGAAACTGTTCCATTGGGATAAATGATAATTGATTTTTTTTTCACTGGTAGTTAAAAGAAGTTTTATTTATTTTTACATCAATTATTTTAGATAGGGTTTTAATTTAAATTGACAATGTTCATTCGCAAAGAAAGGATACAGATTTTACTCCAGTGCCTTTTAGAATTTTTATTTGCTTTCAAGAAATGTTTTTGGGTACAAATACAATTTTTGTTTTGTTTCAAGAAATATTTTTTGGTTCAAAATAAATTTTATTTGTTACAAGAACTATTTTTTGGTTCAAAGTAAATTTGATTTGATACAAGAACTATTTTTTGGTTCAAAATAAATTTTATTTGTTACAAGAACTATTTTTTGGTTCAAAATAAATTTTATTTGATACAAGAACTATTTTTTGGTTCAAAATAAATTTTATTTGATACAAGAACTATTTTTTGGTTCAAAATAAATTTTATTTGTTACAAGAACTATTTTTTGGTTCAAAATAAATTGTAGTAGTCGGTTTGAATAAAATCTGTTGGTTCGAATAAATTTTATTTGATTCCAATAAATGTTTGTTGACTCAAAAAAAAAAAAAAAATGTTTGTTAGTTCAAATAAATTTTTGTTGGTTCGAATAAATTTTTGTAGGCACAAATAAATTTTATTTGGTTCATTGGTTCCATTGTATCAAATATAGTATTTTTAAAAAGTATTTAAGACAAAGGCGTAATAATAATGTTAGTTATTTATAATGTAAAATATTATAATATATATATAATATTACTTATAAAATATAAAATTATTTTCATACAATAATGCCAACAATTCTAAATCATTTCACCTGTATGTACATATATAATAATAAAAATCATTCTTAAGTCGAGGAAATAAATAATATTATTAAATAAATAATTTCATTCCTTTATATTATCGAATAATTTTCTAATTCCTTTTCAATATTAATCAAACAATTAACTATAGTTGTTTTTATAAATATTTTTAAAAATTTTCTATTTTTCTAAATTAGTAATCAGTTGACATATTAATTAACTTTTTGCAATCAGATTCGTTTCGTTTGCCAGTAATTCAAATTTAATAAAAATCCAATATCAATACAAATAATTTGTCAATTAATTAAGCATTGTTTTTTGTTTATTCATTAACTATTTATTGCATAAAAAAATTATTTTCTTTATTATTATTACTAAAAAACAAAAACAACAAAATATTTTTATTTTTCGTATTTAATTTTTTTGTTTGCATAACGTATTTATTTAAGTATAATAATTATTTTTTTTAGAGTCATAATAAAAGTTGTAAAATATTTTTAATTTATTTATTAATATATTTTTTTATTGTTAATAATTATAATTATATCCATCATACACTAATTAATGGAAATTTATTATAATAAAAAATTAATTATAAATACTAAATGAATAATATAATAATAAATAAAAAAATGAAAAATAATTTTTTTTTAAAATAATTAAATACAAATAAAAAATATAATAATTCATAGGTAAACAATTAATCTTTTCAAATTTCGTAATAAAAAATACATTAGAAAATACTTAATAAAAATTATGAAAAACAAAACAAAGAAAACATAACTTTTGTAATATAATCAAAGAAAAATATTGTTTACAATATTCTAAGAAAGATTACAAAAAAATTCAAATTAGCAATAAATATTTACCGCTATTTTTTGTTTAAAAATTACCAAAAAAGAAAATAAAGTTCCAGCAATGAAAATGAACATATTTTATATGTCAAAAATAGAAATTATTATCAGTTGGGATTGATTTTACGTGTTACAGTTTATGAAGTTAAATCTTTTCACGATTTAAAGATATTGTTAAGAATTTTTTTTTTAGATAAAACATATTTTTATCGATGATTAATGTTTTAAATTTAACTCTAAACTAATGTCTAAAAAAAATTAACAAGAATTTATTTTAAATACTTTGAAACAAAAAAATTGTCTTCTAATGCAATAAAATATGTCAATAAAAGAAAATTTTCACGTGGGGTTAAAAAAATATGATTCAATTTTTCAATTAAAAAAAAAAGTATTTATAAGATCAAAAAGGAATAATAAAAATTAATGTTTTTAAAATTGTTGCATGTAAGTTTACTTACTTATATTTTTTACTTAATTTTTAATTTATATTTTTTATTTATAATATAAATAAAAAATTAAAAAATATTATAATATTATTATATTATTATTATTATTATTTATTATTATATTATTAATTCTTACTTTATTTTCTATTGATATTTTTATTTATGTTTCTTATTTATATTTCTTACTTTATTTTCTATTGATATTTTTATTTATGTTTCTTATTTATAATTCTTACTCATATTTTTTGTTTATATTTTTATTTATATTTTTATTTATATTTCTTATTTATACTTTTATAAATAAAAAAATGTTAAAAACAAATTTTAACAAGTCTTCAAGTTAAAATACATAAATAAGGAAAATTCTTTCTATATTTTCATTTTTACACACATAAAAATAATAAAAACAATTTCTCAAAATATTATTTCTCAAATTAAAAAAAAAATAAAGAAAAATTTGCTTCTCAACTTTTTTTTTATCGTACAGGAAACAAATGGAATTAGAAATTCCCCAGATCAATTAAAATCCTCTTCGATGTTGATGATGACAATTTGATAATCAATACTTTTTTTATGCAAAGATAAGAATCTGCTTCTTTATAAAGGAAAGTTAATTTGTCCGTTACATTCAGTATCAATTTGTTCTTTAAAAAAATAAGTGTCATTGTTAAAAAAAATCACAATCATGAAAAGTGAGTTTCATACACTTTTCTATTAAATAAATCCAATCAATTTTTATTTTATGTGTTACGTTAATTACAAAAAAAATCTATACATCAAAATTAATTATTTTTTTTCCATTTTTTACTGAATTTTATTTATTTATTAGTTTTATTCATTTCTTTACCTAATTTTAATAATGAACCTAATAATTTTTTAGATAATTTTAATTATTTATGTCTATTTGCTTTTTAATTATTTTTTTCTATTTATTTCTATTTATTTCTATTTATTTCTATTTATTTCTATTTAATTCTATTTATTTACAATTATTTATTTTTATTCATTTCTTTTATTAGTTTCACTTATTTTCCTTGACTTTTTATGTGATTTTTTATTTATCTCCTTCCTGAAAGAGGAAGGATTTTTATTTATTTGTTTTTATTGATTAATATTTATTTATTTATTGATTTATTAATTAAATTTATTCATTTATCATTTATATTTATTTAAATTGAAATTACTACAGAAAATTGGAAATGAAATCGATTAAAATAGTAACTAAATGGAGAATTTAATAAATTAGTTTTGAATCAATAATTACTGTTATAAAATATTTAACAGCCTATGATTTCAAGTGCAATTTAATTGTTAATTAATTTTTTGCTATTTAATTAATGTTTACTAATAAATTAGTGTGGAAATAACTATTTTTTAGTAAAATTTTACTAATTTTGAAGAAAATGTTTGCTGACGTAAATTTTTACTAAAGTAAATTCTAAATAATTAAATAAGTAACTTAATAATTAACTAATTAATTAATCATTATGAACTAATTAATAACTAATTAATAACTAATTAATAACTAATTAATAACTAATTAATAACTAATTAATAGCTAATTACTAACTAATTAATAACTATTTAATAACTAATTAATAACTAATTAATAATTAATCAATAATTAATTAATAATTAACCAATAATTAAATAATAACTAATTAATAATTAATCAAGAATTAATTAATGACTAATTAATAATTAATCAATAATTAATTAATAACATATGATTAATTTATTACTAAAAAGAAGCAATAAATAAATTGAATATAATTAATCCAATAATTTTATTTTGATTTAATTTTGATTTAATTTTGATTTTAGTTTCATTACAATTAATAATTGTTAAAAAATTGTTCACAGGTCTTTTGATAAGTTTAATGATGTGCATGGTGATAGTAATTGTTCACGCTGACGATCATCCAATCAATCCCATTCCAAAAGAATGCCCCAGAAAAGACAGTCCAAATTATACTGTTCACATTGCTCACGAAAAGGATTGTACAAAATTTTACAAATGTCTGGCTGGAAGGAAAGTACCACAGGAAGGTTTAGATTGTCCAAAAATGAAAAATGGCCGTCGATTATATTTTAATCCATTGCTTCAAGTTTGTGACTGGCCAGAAAATGTTAAATGTTCACTGCCAATAAAGCCATTGGACGATGAACAACCCGAAAGTGAAGATCTGTCAGAAGACTTAGTTGAAGATGTCGATGACGATGATCAAGATGATGATCAAGAGGAATAGACGCCTAGTTGACTGTTAATGAATTAATTTTAAATTCTTCACTATTATATTTATAAGAACTACTTTTGTACCTAATGTAGATTTAGAGAAAATAAAAAAAAATCTGTCACAATTTTCACGTGAATTACTTAATTACCAATTATTAGTTGACTATTATTTTTATAATTTGATTTTTAATTTAATTTTATGACTATTATTATTTTTTTTTGAATATTACTTAATATTATTTTTTTCAACATTACTTAATTTTACACGAAGAGAAAAATTTTATTTAAACCATAAATATAATTTAATTCAGTTAAATAAAAGTATTTTTGTCTCAGAGCTTTGCTTCGAAGAAAATCTTTTATTTAAAACAAAATTAATAATTATTCCTTTTCAATAAAAATTTTATTCGCTGTAAGTTTTTATTGAAAACAAATAATTATAATATTTAAATAAATAATTTTATTCCAAGGAAAGCTCTGAGAATTTTATTTCAACTAAAGAAAAAATTTTATTATTCGAAACAAATAAAATTTATTTCGAAACAAAAAATAGAATTTGAAAGAAAATTTATTTGAACCAAATAAAAATTTTTGTTCAATAAAAATAAAATTTATTTCTAACCAAAAAATAGAATTTGAAGGAAAATTTATTTGAACCAAATAAAAATTTTTGTTCAATACAAATAAAATTTATTTCCAACCAAAAGATGGAATTTGAAAGAAATATTTATTTGAAACAAACCAAAATATTTTTATTCAAAACAAATAAAATTTATTTCTAACCAAAAAATAGAATTTGAAGGAAAATTTATTTGAACCAAATAAAAATTTTTGTTCAATACGAATAAAATTTATTTCCAACCAAAAGATGGAATTTTAAAGAAATATTTATTTGAAACAAACCAAAATATTTTTATTCAAAACAAATAAAATTTATTTCGAACCAAAAAATAGAATTCGAAAGAAAAAACTTATTTGAACAAAATAAAAGTTTTTATTCAATACAAATAAAATTTATTTCTAACCAAAAAATAGAATTTGAAAGAAATAAAATTTATTTGAAACAAACCAAAACATTTCTATTCAAAACAAAAAAATTTATTTCGAACCAAAAAATAGAATTTGAAAGAAATAAAATTTATTCGAATAAAAAAAAGCAAAGAGAAACAAAATGAAATTCGAAACACATTATTTTGAACCAAAATCAAAATTTAATTAAAAGTGAAAGAAATTAACGACAAATAATT
This sequence comes from Leptopilina drosophilae, assembly GCA_032873175.1. Taxonomy (NCBI): domain Eukaryota; kingdom Metazoa; phylum Arthropoda; class Insecta; order Hymenoptera; family Figitidae; genus Leptopilina; species Leptopilina drosophilae. The sequence goes on from CM065480.1 coordinate 52,873,955, forward strand.
GGAAGCAACTAAAATTTATTCGAACCAGAGTAAATTTTATTTAAAGAAAATAAAATTTTTAATTTTATTTAAAGATAATAAAATTTTTTTTGAACCTAATAAAAAGTCTAGTTGGCTCTGAGTCAAAACAATTTTTTTCCCTGGTCGTAAAATATTCAATTAAATTAATATTATTAGAATTTTAAAACTTAAAAATAAATTAAATTTCGACCGAAGTAGAAGAAAAAAATTTTAATATCACAGAAACCTGTACGAAATTAAATTAGAAAAAAAAATTTCGAGAAAATTAAATGACATTAAATTTGAAAAATAAATTAACTATTATAATTAATTATAATTAATTAATTAATATTAATATTTAATAGAAAAAAATGTTCTATCGCTTTATCAAAAAAAGATCAATTATTACTCATCTCTAAATAAATTCAAAGTAAATTCTAGAAAAAATAAATATAGAATAGAATTATTAGAAATCTCTGCTTTTCACGCCTTTTATTCGATGAAATCTTTTTTCGATTTTTACTATTATTTTTTTTATTTCTTTTATTTCTTTTATTTCTTTTAATTCTTTTATTTTTTTATTATACATTGTATTATTTCACGGATAAAAATGATTGAATGTCTATAAATATTCGAACACTAGAACTTTGAACCGAAACAAAATACTAAGAATTCTAAAAGAAAAAAAAATTAAAATCAGTTCCATAAATATTTATAAATTGCAATATTTTTTTTTATCAATTCCTAGTAATCAAATTATGTCAATTAATTACAAAATAAATTTTTTAAAAAATTAATTTAAAACAATTAATTTTAAAAAATACGAAATTATATTATTATCTATTTATTTTCTTCTTTTTCAATTAGCATAATAATTAATACAATAAAAATGTAAAACTATTCTTTTTGCAATTTTTTTTAAATTATTGAATATATTAATTGTGATTAAAAAAAAATTTTTTTTTGGCAACCTTGAAAATTTGCGTGTTTCAATCTTTGATATAAATCTTAGAACTCAAGAGTTCTATTAACTTTGATAACATTTAATAATCGATTTTATGATAACAGAGAAACAGTTTATATAAAGTAGAATACAACTCATAAGATTCAATCAGTTTCTTGAATAAAAGCTTCAATTCAAATATTTAATTTTGGAACATCAGGATTTACCATGAAAGGTACTGGAAAAAAAATTACTTTACTTTTTTTTATTAAGTACATCCAGAGAAATATTTTTTGTTACAATCATATCATTCAGAGAAAAATTTTACTTCAACCAATTAATATTTTACTTGAGTTAAATAAACGTATATTTTTCTCAAAGCTAAGGAACTTTTATATTTGAGTAAAATAAAAATTTTATTTCACAAAAATACAATTTTTTGGTCGGAAATTAAAATTTCAGTTGAACCGAAGAAATGTTTTACTTCAACCAAGTGAAATTTTTTTTAAATCGAGAAAGTTATTATTTTTAAAAGAGGAAAAATTCTATTTAAACCAAGGGAAATTTTTTTTTAAACAAAGAAACTTTTTGCTTTTTTATTTTAAACGAGTAAAATTTTTACATTCATCAAAGTAAAAAAATAAACCAAATTAAAAAACTTTAAATTTAAATTAAGCCAAATAAAATTAAACCAAATTTATTAACATAATAAAAACTTTTATTTATTTATTTTATTACGCACAGGAAAAATTAGTATTTGATAGAAATAAAATTTATTCGTCAGAAAGAATTGGAATTTGAACAATTTAAAATTTATTTGCGTGAAGCAAAAATTTACAGTTAATAATTTTTGAAAAATCAAAATTTAAATTTAATTTAACTTAATTTTATTTAATTTTTGACGCTAATGAAAAATATATTTCTCCAATTCTAATAATTTTTATACAGCTTCTTTCATATTTAATTTTTATTACATTTTTTCATATAAATTTTAATTCCCTTTTTTTATTAAATAGCGAATTTCAATTTTCATTTAACTGCTATTTTTAATTACAGAAATCATTATCACTAAAAAATTTTTTTACAAATAAATAATAAGGAAATTTTGTTTTCTTAAATAAATATTTTTAAAAATTTTCAGTTACTTTTTTAATAAATATAAATTACAAAATTTCTGCATCCTGCTTGAAAATTGAAAATATTTGTAAATATTTGCTTAACGTTGAAAGGAGAAAACTTTCACATAAACAAGGAAAAAAAGTTTCTCACACTTATCGATATGATTAAGTTAAAAAAAATTTATGTATATTTCCCCCTCTTAATTTCCATTTTTATTTATTATTTCAAAAAGCTAGTTATAAAAAAATTTTTTTTAAATTTAATTCTCCTGCAATGAATGTAGAATAGTATTTTTTCTTCACTCAGAAAATAATTGATTTTTTAAAATTTACTTTTTCAACTATTTCAACTTTTTTTAATTTTTCTTTTAATTTTTTTTTTGCTGCTTTTTGAATAAGATTTTGGCTTTAAATTTTTTTTTGTATTTTTCAAAAACTTTTGCGTAGTCTGTAATTTTGGCTTTGAAATTATTTCGCTTTTTTTAAACTTTTTGAGTAGACTACAATATTTTTAAAAATGAATAACAAAATTTTGTACTACTTTTGTTTTTTAATTCCATGAATTTTACTTTATTTGAAGTAAATTTAAATAAAAATGAGTAAATTTTACTTCGAATTCATAAAATATCGACGAAAAGTGGTAAAATTTGTTTCATTAAAAATTTTAATTTCCTGAATTAGTAAATTAGTATTTTTCATTTTTCCACTTGGCATTTCTTTTCATGGTAGTAAAAATAAAAATTTGCTTTAACAGATAATTACTTATTTGGTTATTTTATTGTTTTTTTTATTCAAAAAGGCAAATAAAAATATTGTTATCAATATTAAATAGCAATTTTAATAAAAACTATTATTTTTTTTGTTTTTCCTTTTTTGTTTGATTCGATAAAATTTAATTTCTTTTAAAACTTCTCACTTTTTTCTCTTAATTGTATTTTTTCCAAATCAGACTTTTGTGTTCAATTTTTTCTATTAATTGTCAATATTTTTTTGTATCTTTTTCTGTAGTCAACAGTTATTTTAAATTTTGAATTAAAATTTTTGTCAGAACGATGTCTCTAAATTTTGAATTAAATTTTAATTTGAACGCTGCAATTTTCTAGAATTTTATTAAATCCGTAGTAAATTTCAGAAAGAGTTGACAAAATTTACTATTAAAAATTGATTAAAAGTGAAAAATGAGTAGTAAAAATCTCTCTAAAAGTAATAAATTTTAGAGAGATTTTTACTATTTATTTTTTATACTATTTTTTTAATGAAAATTTCTTTAAAAGAATTAGAAAAACAATTTACATTCAAATTAGTAAATTTTGCTAACAAACTGAATTTTTACTATATTTTATTTATTTATTTAAAATTGATTTTAGTAAAAATTTACTTCAGCAAAAATAACCATTAAAATTAGAATTTTTTTTAGTAAACTGTAATTTTTACTATTTTGTTTATTAGTAAAATTTTTTTTAGTAAACTGTAATTTTTACTATTTAGTTTATTAGTAAAATTTTTTTTAATTTACTAAAAATTTACTCCAGTGAAAATTTACATAAAAAACAATTTACTTAATAATTAGTAATTTTTTCTATTTAACAGTAATTTTCTTCTATTTTGTTCATTAGTATTTTATTTACTTACTTAATTATTTATTTAAACGTAAACATTAGTAAAAGTTCACTTTAGCAAATATCTTGAAAATTAGTATTTTTTTCTAGTAAACAGTAATTTTTACATTTTTGTTTATTAATATTTTATTTACTTACTTATTTATTTATTTACAATTCAATTGAGTAAAAATTTACTTTAGAATTAGTAAATTTTACTAATAAACTGAATTTTTATTATTTTTTTATTTACTTTTTTTTATCATTTTTATATAAAAAAAATTTATTTTAAAATCATAAACGTTTTCTACTAAACAGTATTTTTTTTATTTTGTTTATGAACAATATTTCACTAACTTATTTATTTAAAATTCACTTTAATAAAAATTTACATTTGCAAACTTTTACTCTAGAGTTAGTAAAATGATCTGGTAAACATTAAATTCTACTATTTTATTTATTGATAATATTTTAATCATTTGTGTATTTATTTAGTAAAAAATTTACTTTAAAATTGGTAAAGTTTTCTACTAAATATTATTTTTTACTAAAAAATAATTATTTTACTAAATTAAATTTACTATTATTTATTTATTACTATTATTATCATCATTATTATTAATATTATTATTATTATTATTATTATTATTATTATTATTATTATTTACTATTATTTATTTATTTTTTACTTAATTTTTTTTACTAAATCATAAATTTTTAAAATATTTAATTTATTAATAATATTTTGTTTACTTATATATTTCTTTATTTAGAATTTTCGTAAGTAAAAAATTTACTTCAGTTTAGAATTAGCAAATTTAACAGTAATTTCTACTATTTTGTTTACTAATAATATTTTAGTTACTTATTTATTAAAAATCTACTTCAGCAAAACTTTACTCTTGAAATTAATAAATTTTTCTCGTAAATATTAATTTCAACTGTTTTCTTTGTTAATAACATTTCATTTACTTTTTTATTATTTTATTTAAAATTCACTTTAGTAAAAATTTATTTTAGCATAATTTTACCTCAGTAAAAATTTACTTCCACAAAAGTTTACTTCCGGAATAATTTACTTTGACATTATTAAAGTTTACTAATAAACTAAAATTTTGACTATTTTGTATTTTTAAATTTTTCTTCAATTAATTATTATTATTATTATTATTATTATTATTATTCTTATTATCATCATTAATATTTATTTATTTTATTTATTTATTTTATTTATTTATTTATTTATTTATTATTTACTTACTTATTTATTTATTTCAGAATTTAGCAAGTTTTACTAAGTATCAGAAATTTCTACTAATTTAATTTTAAAAAATTAAAAAATTTAATTTCAAAAATTTGGTTTAGTAAAAATTTACTAACTCGAAAAATAATTGGGGAGTTACTGAATTAAAGTAGTAAACATTTTTACAAATTCAAATTTTTTTGGAGCAGAATTTTTTAAGAAAATTTCTTTATAAGAATTAGAAAAATATTTGTTGTTTCTAAAAGTTTTTGTTCTTTTTGTTTAGTGGAATTTACTTCAGAGAAAATATTTTTTAATGAAAAATTTTACTACGTTCGAGAAAAATTAATAAAATTTTTCAATAAAAATTGCCTCTTGAATTAGTAAAATTCACCATTATCATGTAAATTCACAATTAGTTAAATTAGCAAAACAACAAATTCTGCATTCAATTTTTGCGAATTCAGGGAATTAATGATTTTTATTTACAAAATAATAATTAATTTCCAGTATTCCTGTCAATGGCCTGCCTCCTTTTGGCTGGAGTGCTATCATCATCAGCCTCAGAGGAAATAGAAACACAAGGAGTGAGTGATTGGCAAAATCCAATGTGGTGTATGGGATCGTGTCCATCAAAAGATCCTATGGATCGTACAGTACTTTTGAGACATTGGGATTGTGACAAATATTGTGCTTGCAGTAATGGAAGACCAATAGCGAATATTTGTCCTAATGGTTTATTTTTCAGTTCAAAATTACAAACTTGCGTTGGTGCTGAAAATGCAGATTGTCACTATTTAGAATTCTTGGGTGAAAATTTTGCTGCAGAAGATGTAAATGCTGAGACGGCAACTCCAAGTTGGCAAAATCCAAGCACATGTAAACAAAAATGCCCAGCTATAGACGATCCAAAAAAAGTCACTCTTTTGGAAAATAAAGATTGTTCTAAATTCTGTATGTGTCACATGGGCCGTCCAATTGTCAGAGAGTGCCCCGAGGGACTTATTTTCAGTCATAGTCATCAAACTTGTTCGTGGCCATATCTTGTCACCTGTCCTCAAATTAATTAATTAATTTTTATTTAATATTTACTTAATATTTAATTAATTAATATTTACTTAACATTTAATTAATTAATATTTACTTAACATTTAATTAATTAATATTTACTTAACATTTAATTAATTAATATTTACTTAACATTTAATTAATTAATATTTACTTAACATTTAATTAATTAATATTTACTTAACATTTAATTAATTAATATTTACTTAACATTTAATTAATTAATATTTACTTAACATTTAATTAATTAATATTTACTTAATATTTAATTAATTAATAATTACTTAATATTTAATTCATTAATATGCACTAAATATTTATTTAATAAATATTTGCTTAATATTTATTTAATAAATATTTGCTTAATATTAATTAATTAATTAATATTTAATTAATATTTAATTAATATTTAATTAATTTTTAATTAATATTTAATTAATTAATTAACATTTAATGCACAATATTTCTTTTTGTAATCGCACAAAAATCGTTTACTTTCATACAAATTGTAAATTTTTAATAAAAATTTTTTTACAATATTTTTCTTTTCTATAAATCGATTATTTTCTTTTTGAACGTAAAATTATTTTCATCATTCCACTCGTCCAGAAAAAAATTCCATTTGAAGTCCATATAATTCTCCTTAAAATTCCTTCAGTTCTGCTCTAAAAAATTTGAATTTGTAAAAATGTTTACTACTTTAATTTAGTAACTCCCCATTTATTTTTTGACTCCGAAAATTTTTACTAAACCAAATTTTACTATTGAAATAGTAGAAATTTCTGAAACTTAATAAAACTTGCTTAATTCTAAAGTAAATAAATAAATAAATAAATAAATAAGTAAATAATAATTGAATAAATGAAATAAATATGTAAATATAATAATAATAATAATAATAATAATAATAATAATTAATTGAAGAAAAATTTAAAAATACAAAATAGTCAAAATTTTAGTTTATTAGTAAACTTTAATAATGTCAAAGTAAATTATTCCGGAAGTAAACTTTTGTGGAAGTAAATTTTTACTGAGGTAAAATTATGCTAAAATAAATTTTTACTAAAGTGAATTTTAAATAAATTAATAAAAAAGTAACTGAAATGTTATTAAAAAAGAAAATAGTTGAAATTAATTTTTACTAGAAACATTTATTAATTTTAAAAGTAAATTTTTGCTGAAGTAAATTTTTAATAAATAAGTAACTATAATTCTAAACTGAAGTAAATTTTTTATTTACGAAAATTCTAAATAAAGAAAAATATATAAGTAAATAAAATATTATTAATAAATGAAATATTTTAAAAATTTATGATTTAGTAAAAAAATTAAGTAAAAAATAAATAAAAAATAGTAAATAATAATAATAATAAAAGTAATAAATAAATAATAGTAAATTAAATTTAGTAAAATAATTATTTTTTAGTAAGAAATACTATTGAGTAGAAAACTTTACCAATTTTAAAGTAAATTTTTTACTAAATAAATACACAAATGATTTAAATATTATCAATAAATAAAATAGTGGAATTTAATGTTTACCAGATTATTTTACTAACTCTAGAGTAAAAGTTTGCAAATGTAAATTTTTATTAAAGTGAATTTTAAATAAATAAGTTAGTGAAATATTATTCATAAACAAAATAGAAGAAATTACTGTTTAGTAGAAAACGTTTATGATTTTAAAATACATTTTTGCTGATAAAAATGATTAAAAAAATAAGTAAATAAAAAATAGTAAAAATTCAGTTTATTAGTAAAATTTACTAATTCTAAAGTAAATTTTTACTAAATAAAATTGTAAATAAATAAATAAGTAAATAAACAAAATGTTAATAAACAAATATGTAAAAATTACTGTTTACTAGAAAAAATGACTAATTTTAAAGATATTTGCTAAAGTGAACTTTTACTAAGGTTTACGTTTAAATAAATAATTAAGTAAGTAAATAAAATATTAATAAACAAAATAGAAGAAAATTACTGTTAAATTGAAAAAATTACTAATTATTAAGTAAATTGTTTTTTATGTAAATTTGCACTAGAATAAATTTTTAATGAATTAATAAAAAAAGTTTTTACTAATAAACAAAATAGTAAAAATTACTGTTTACTAAAAAAAATTCTTATTTTAATGGTTATTTTTGCTGAAGTAAATTTTTATTAAAATCAATTTTGAATAAATAAATAAAATATAGTAAAAATTCAGTTTGTTAGCAAAATTTACTAATTTCAAAGTAAATTGTCCTGGAAGCAATTTTTCATTAAAGGAATTAAAAAAAATGTATATTAAGAAAGGAAATAGTGAAAATTACTGTTTACTAGAAAAATTTACTAATTTGAAAAATTATTTTTGCTAAAGTAAATTTTTACTAAAGTCAATTTTAAATAAATAAACAAATAAAATACATAAAAATTCAATTGATTAGTAAAATTTACCAATTTTGATGTAAAGTTTTGCTAAAGTAAATTTTTGTCGATAAAAATTAATAAATAAATAAAATATTAATTACTTAAACAAAACAGTAGAAAATACTGTTTTCTAGAAAAAATTACTAATTTTAAAGACAGTTATTGCTAAAAAGTAAATTTAAAATAAATAAACAAGTAAATAAACAAAATATTATGAATTAATAAAATAACAGATATTGTTCTTTACTGGTAAAATTTACAAATTAGGAAGCAAAAAATTATTTACAATTCAAATTATTTTTTATTAATTTAAATTAAAGAGTATGATTATAAACCTACTAAAAAGGGAAGAATATTTCAATTTCTAACAATAATCTAAACATTCACAATAAAAAAGGTAAATATCTATTTATTTAAAACCCATATATCTTTTTATTTAAATAACAATGTTTACATCAAAAATAGATTAAAATAAATCAGTCATCATTTATTATAAATATATATCAACTTTAAGAAATCCAATTTATAATTATTTTCAAAAAAATTCTTTTTTTGTACATTATTACAGTTGTCAATGTTTTTTTTTTTGATTTTTCGATAATAAAAAACGAACGAAAAATACAAATGTGAAAAAATTATAATTAACACACACGTGCCTAATTCTTTCTAATTTAATAACAAGAAAACTAATAATTAATAATTATTAACTAATAAAAATAATTTAGATGACTATATAATTATGTTTACTACAACTTTTTTTCTTCACTAATTCTTTTCTTTTCCGTTTTTTTTTTCTTTTTCCAAATTTTATGATTCGTGTGAAAATTGTCGCAATGTTTCTAATTTTATAATACTCATATGTAATCTATATAATAAAATATTTAACATTTATAATAGAATTGCTATTATCTAGAGTGTGAATATATATATATATATATATCGTTAGGAAGTGACTTTTAGTGTAATATAAATAATTTAAATTTTTTATTCATATAATGAAGAAAAATTGTCACAAAAAATTGTCACAAAATCAAATGATTCGTTTTTTAAAAATTGATAAGAAAAAATTCCAATCAATAACGAAAAGCTTACTTTCAAGGTTTCACGTTCAAATATAAAGTTCAGTCGCTTTTTATGAAATTATAATTCTGTACATAATGATCAATAACAATTTAAGCAATTTGATAATATACAAAAAAAATGAAAATGAAAAAAATAAAATTAAAACAAAAGTGAAAAAATATTTAAAAATAAAAAAATATAAAATATAAAATATAAAATATAAAAAGAAAAACAATAAAAATGAGACAAAAATGGAAAAAATAAAATAAAAATAAAACAAAAGGAAAAAAAATAGAAAAATGAATAAAAAATGAAACAAAATGAAACTAAAGTGAAGAAAACGAAAATAGAAATAATAAAAATATTGAATATAATAAAAATATTAGCAATTACTTAAAATAATAATAATTAACAATAATAACAATAATAATAGTAATAATAATAGTAATAATGATAATAGTAATAATAATAGTAATAATGATAATAATTGTTATAATAACGCTCATCTTTTTTTACTTTTTGTTATATTGAAAGCTATATTGATATTTTGTTTATTTTTTAATTTTTTAACAATCAATAAATATTTAGCATTTAAATGACAAATATTTAGATATATTTCAACCATGTTTCATTTTATGTCTCATCTGTTTTTTTTTATTTCTTTTAAAAATGAAAATTGATGCAAAAAGAAAAAATTTTGCAATGACGTATATTTATTTTGTTAGAAGATAAAAAAAATGAATAAATTTGGCGAAATTATTGAATATTACGATAGTATTTTGACAGAAAACTATAAGGATACGATGACAGTCGTTGCATTCTATTTTGAATTTGTGGCCTATTCGTTTCTAAACGCATTGAAAGATCATTTTCCATTTCCATATCTCGACGATTGTCACGACCTTGATTTAATAGCATTCTCAATGTATCACTTGGATTGTTGTAATTTGCCGACGTTAAAAGGGTTTCTGTTGACCTCTTACCGTATCTATTAAAATAAGCGATGATAGTTGTTAGTTTCTTAATTTTTTAATTTTTTTTTTTTTTTTAATTGAGAAAAAAGTGAAAATTTTCCATTCAAAAAAAAGAAAATATTTTTTTGTGTACAGAAAAAGAAAATATTTTTTTTGTGTACAAAAAAAGAAAATATTTTTTTGTGTACAGAAAAAGAAAATATTTTTTTTGTGTACAAAAAAAGAAAATATTTTTTTGTACAGAAAAAGAAAATATTTTTTTTGTACAGAAAAAGAAAATATTTTTTTGTGTACAGAAATAAAAATATTTTTTATAGGTATATAAAAATGAGAACTTTTTTTCTGTATATAAAAATGAAGCCATTTTTTTATAAAAAGGAAAATATATTTTTTTTATAAAAACGAACATATATTTTTTTTAAGAAAAAACTTTTTATGAAATGAATTAAAAAAATTCAGCCATGGAATTAAAAAGAACAGAAAATTTTCTTTAATTTAAAGAAATATTTAACTGTTATTTAATATATTTTATAATATATTTAATTATTTAATATTTTTTATAATATATTTATATATCTAAATTTAATTTAATTAAACCAATTAATTTATTTACTAATTTTATTATAATTAATTGTGTTATTGCAAAATTTGCCAATTTTTCATTTTTTGCATTTATTTACAAATTTTTTAGTTAATAATTTTTTTTGTTTTAGTTATTTTTGCAATCTTTTTGTATTTAGTTTTTTCATTCCAACATTTCTTTTGTTGTTAAAATATAAAAAAATTAAAAAACTACAGAAATTAGTAGAAAAAACTGTTTGTTAATTGTTGGTAAAATTAAAAAATTCAAAATATAAAAAGTTCAAAAATATATAAATTAGTAGAAATTTGCTAATTTTCAAAATCAAAAAGTATTAATAAAACGAAAATTAGTAGAAATTACTATTTACTGGTAAAATTTACAAATTCAAATATAAAAAAGTCGAAAAAATACAGAAATTAATAATTACTGTTTATTAGCAAAGTTTTGTAATTCAAAATATTAAAAGTTTTTAAAAAATGCAGAAATTAGTAGAAATTACTATTTAATAGCAAAAATTTACTGACTTAAAATATAAAAAATTTTTAAAATTCAAAAAATTTACTGAAATTAGTATTAATTGGTAGAATTTACTAATTCAAAATAAAAAAGTTTAAAAACGAAAATTAAAAAAGGAAAATTTATTATTTACTAGCAAAATTTACAAATTCATAATATAAAAAAGTTGAAAAAATACAGAAATTGGTAGAAATTACTATTTATTATCAAAATTTTTTTAATTTAAAATATGAAAAATTTACAAAAATACAGAAATTAGTAGAAATCACTTTTTACTAGTAAACTTTACTAATTCAAAATATAAAAAATTTTAAAAATTCAAAATATAAAAAATTTTAAAAATTCAAAAAATTAACTAAAATTACTACTAATTAGTTAAATTCACTAATTCAAAATAAAAATGTTCAAAAAATAGAAAAATTTGTAGAAATTATTATTTATTAGTAGAATTTACTAATTCGAAATATAAAAAATTTTAAAAATTCAAAAATATAACTAAAATTACTACTAATTAGTTAAATTCACTAATTCAAAATAAAAATGTTCAAAAAATAGAAAAATTTGTAGAAATTATTATTTATTAGTAGAATTTACTAATTCGAAATATAAAAAATTTTAAAAATTCAAAAAATTAACTAAAATTACTACTAATTAGTTAAATTCACTAATTCAAAATAAAAATGTTCAAAAAATAGAAAAATTTGTAGAAATTATTATTTATTAGTAGAATTTACTAATTCGAAATATAAAAAATTTTTAAAATTCAAAAAATTAACTAAAATTACTACTAATTAGTTAAATTCACTAATTCAAAATAAAAATAGTTAAGGAAGTGAATCTATCATTCGGAAATTATTACTAATATTAAAGTGAAAGAATTTATCAAAATAAAAATTTATTATTTATCAAAATAAAAATGTTCAAAAAATAGAAAAATTTGTAGAAATTATTAATTATTAGTAGAATTTACTAATTGAAAAGCAAAAAAATCTGTCACTATTTCTAAACTGGAAAATTTTTTACAAATTCAAATTTAGAAATAATCTTCACTAAATTTCATTTATCTATTTAATAAATATTAACAATTAGCAAAGATAAATTATTTTCAACAATATATTTTTTTTTTTTAATGTTAACATTATTTAATATTTAATGCAACATTTTACATTTTCTTTTCTTACGATAATATTTTCACTTTTTTGCATGGACATAAATAAAAGACCGCATGCACTTTTATGGAGAGAGAGAGAGAGAAAAAAAAATCTCCGTACCTTGCTTTTCCATTAAGATTGTAATAATCTTTTATAAGTTCTAGATATTTTCTCAAATCTTCTGCACTGTTAAATACTTTTGGTGGCATTGGCCTCGCCATTGGTTCTCCATTTCCTTCAATTATGAGTGATCCCACTAATAATACTAGACTAATCCAGGTAATATGTGCAACCATCGTTCATTCTATAGTTGAAACACATACATATATATATTTTTATATATGAAATATAAAATCTATAATCCGACTACATTGAAAAAAAAAAATTATTTTATAATTTACTATTATAATCATACAAAAATTCTTATTTTAGATATTTTTAATATTCACTTCTATTTTATAAGCAAAATAATATTTTTACACTTTTAATGAAAATTTGAAATTAAAATAAATGAATAATTCAAATTTTGGATAATAATAATAATAAATAAGAATAATCACAATAATAATAAAAATAATAATAATAATAATAATATTAACAATAAAAATAATAACAATAATCATCTGAATAAATTAATAAATAATTTAATTTTTACCTCAATTATTTTATATATTAACTAAATAATTTTTAATATTTTCGAATTAATTTATTTATTAATTTATTAATAGATTATAATTATAATTAAGTTATTATATTTTTAATTAATTAAATTTTCAAAATAATTTAATTTTTCTATCAAATCTATTATATTATGTATTTATTTTTATTTTCTAATTATTTCTAATTTCATTGTGATTTTTTCTTCTTATTTTGATATTTCGAGTTTAAATTTTTTATTACGTATTTATTTTCTAATTATTACTAACTCATTGTGATTTTTTGTTCTTATTCTAATATTTCGAGTTTAAATTTTTTGTTACGTATTTATTTTCTAATTATTACTAATTCATTGTGATTTTTTGTTCTTATTTTGATATTTTGAGTATAATTTTTTTATTATGTATTTATTTTCGAATTATTTTTAATTCATTGTGATGTTATGTTTTTATTTTGCTATTTTGAGTTTAAATTTTTATTTAAATTTATTTTTATTTATATTTATTTTTATTTATATTTATTTTTTAATTTATTCTCAATTTACTGTTCAAATTTTTGTTATTTATTCATTTCTCCCTCATTTTAACATTTTCTTTCAAATTTATTTTTTTATACTTATTAATTTCTTTCGTTTGCATATTTTTTGTTTATTAATTTATTCGTTGTTAATTGTTCCTTTTTTTATTAATTCGTTAATTGTCAAAATTTTTAACAGACTTTCGAATGAAATATTTTGAATAAAATCCAATTTTTCATTATTTTACTAATTTATTGCCTTCTTATCATTTTTCCAAATAATTTTCAATATTATTTTTCTTGTCAAATCGAAATATTATTGATGAAGAGAAAATAATTCGGGTTTTTGAAACAGTGAAGCAAAGCTGTTTAATTGAAAATTGTATTTTTCTTCTTGAAAAATTTCTGTCAATGGAAAAAAATTTAAAAATTCAATTTAAAAAAATTAAAAATTCAATTATTTTATCTGATAAAAAAGTAATAATTCGAAATTCGAATGAAATTATATATTATTATTATTTTATCGAAAGAACGAAACAAGTAATTAAATAAAATGAATTTTTTAATTATTTTATTAATTTATTATCGTTTTATAATTTCGCCAATAAAATTTTCAATATTATTTTTGTTATCAAACGGAAATATTATTCTCACGATTTATTGAAATATAATTTAATTCGATTGAAATTAAATATTATTTTATTGATACGAATAATATTTTTTTATTAAGGGCATTTGAAATATTATGGCGTCACAGTATAAGCAAAACATGTGTTCTAAATTCGTGACGTCATAGTGATTCAAATTCCCTTAATATAAAATTAATATAAATATTGTAAATTAATATAAATAATTTTAATAATAATAATAATAACAAAGAAATAATTTTTTACTTTACATAAATATTTTTTATAGTAATAATAAATAAATAATAGTTTATAAAAATGTTTATGACTAAATCGGATATTAAGTGTTTATTTATAAAATTGTTCTTTATATTTTATAATATTATAAACGATTTTTCACCAACAGAAAAAAATTGACAAAAAATTATTGACATACATAATTATTTATTAATGATTACTAGAATTTTTTTTATTGACTTAATTTAGTCAATAAAAAAAATGTTAATAATAATAAATAATTATGTATGTCAATAAAATTATTTTTTTGTGTAAAAAAATTATTATTAGGTATATTATTATTATTATTATTTTATTTTTTTATTGACTTAATTTAGTCAATATAAAAAATGTTAATAATAATTAATAAGTAATTATGTATTTCAATAAAATTATTTTTTTGTGTAAAAAAATTATTATTAGGTATATTATTATTATTATTATTATTATTATTATTTTATTTTTTTCATTGACTTAATTTAGTCAATATTCAAATGTTAATAATAATAATTAATAAATAATTATGTATGTCAATAAAATTATTTTTTTGTGTAAAAAAATTGTTATTAAATATTATTATTATTATTATTATTTTTTATTGACTTAATTTAATGAATAAAAAAAAATGTTAATAATAATAAATTAATAATTATGTTTGTCAATAAAGTGATTTTTTTGTGTTGGTGAAAAATCGTTTATAATTATATAAAGAACAATTTTATTAATAAACATTTTTAATATCCGAGTTAGTCATTTTTAATTGAATTGGAAATAATTAATGTCTGTAATCGTTAATCAATCTACTTTTCCAATACTTAAAGTGAAATTATCTCCATAACTTTATGTGGGTATATATATATATATATATATATATATATATATATATATATATATATATATATATATTTATCTGTGTATGTATTTTGTAGCTTTGAAAATTAACAGAGAAACTGTTATAAATTCAAGTGTCGATCAAAGACTTGATTAAGATGTTTAGTAATGAATCAAAAGGTGCTATATAGAAATGAATGGGAAAATGGTTTTCTAAAGAACGGACGTGCTTTATATATAAAACAATTATTATTATTATTATTTTGTGTAGAAAACTTTTAAACTTTGTGAAACTTTCAATCGGACCAAGAGACTGCGCAAGTTAAACCTGTTGCTCCATCTCTCCACCCTTTAAATTTCTCTCAACCCCCCACCCCACCCCCTCAAAACACGAGGGTGTAACTTTGACGTTCAATTTACTGGCTAATTCAAAGCATCGATTTACACAACTTGTCAATTTATTTAAAATTTATTAATTTAAAAAAAAAATTTCATTTCGAAAACGATTTTTCAATTCTTGCACTGAAAAAAAATTTATTTGATTCAAATAACCGATTATTTGACTATTATCAAATAAATATTTACTTGAATCAAATAAATTTTATTTCAATCAAATAAATTGTATTTGCTTCAAATACTGAAATATTTGATTCAAATACAATTTATTTGATTCAAATACAAATTATTTGTATTTGCTTCAAATACTGAAATATTTGATTCAAATACAATTTATTTGATTCAAATAAAAATTATTTGTTTCAAGTAAATATTTATTTAATAATAGTCAAATAATCGGTTATTTGAATCAAATAAATTTTTTTTTCAGTGTGGAGCATTGAAATTTTAATATTTGTGAAATAGAGGAAAATACTTTTTTTTCTTATTTTTTATTTTCTATTTTATTTTAATTTTAAATCATCGATATTTATTATTTTGATTTTTTTATTATTGTTTTAATTTTTATTTTTATGCTTCTAAAGTTTTGGAAAGTTTGAATGAAGAAAATTTATTGATTTATTTTTCGATTTTAAATTTTATAAAAGTTAAAATACCTTTTTTATTGAAATGAATTCTCAAAAAAATAATTATTTTATTATTGGATTTCGTTGTTATTAAAATTATCAATTTGTTTGGTTTTACAAATATTTTACTTTTTACCGAAACAAAAATCACAAAACAAAGTTTTTTATGTTAAAAAAGTACAAAATTTAAAAGTTAAACTGTATTTAAACATTTGCGACTAAAATTAAAGAAAAGTTCTAAAATAGTAGAAAATAAAGTATTAAGTTTACCGAAACAAAAATCACAAAACAAAGTTTTTTATGTTAAAAAAGTACAAAATTTAAAAGTTAAACTGTATTTAAACATTTGCGACTAAAATTAAAGAAAAGTTCTAAAATAGTAGAAAATAAAGTATTAAGTTTAAATAAAAAATTTCTGAAAAGAATGGAAAACATTTAAAATCAAAAAAAAGGGGAAAAAATTAATTTTTTTTAAAAGTTAAAAAAGGAATTAAATATTAGATTTTAGAAAAGAGTGTAAAAATTTAAAATCAAAAAAAGGAGGGGAAAAATTTGATTTTGTTTGAAAAACTTAAAAAAGGAATTAAATATTAGATTTTAGAAAAGAATGTAAAAATTTTAAAAAAAGGAGGGAAAAAATTTAATTTTGTTTGAAAAAGTTAAAAAGGGAATTAAATATTAATTTTTGGTGAAAGAATGTAAAATTAAAAACAAGAAAAAGGAGGAAAAAATTAAATTTTGTTTGAAAAAGTTAAAATATTATTTTTCAGAAAAGAATGTAAAAATTTAAAAATAAAAAAAGGAGGAAAAAAATTCATTTTCATCGAAAAAGTTAAAAAGGAATTAAATATTAATTTTTTAGAAAAGAATGCAAAAATTAAAAAATTAAAAAAAACTGGGAAAAAAATCAAAAAATTGTTTGAAAAAGTGAAAAATTTTTTAAAAGGAAACTTTAAAAAATTTTAAGTGATTGAAATAATTGTAACAATGATATGGTAATTAGTGGGGAATTTTCATTAACTGAAATTATATCTAATTGCAAAAGAATGTATTTTCGCCCTCTTTGAATGCGGCAACAAAGGAGTGGAAGGTGTTTTACGCGAAAAGAAAAGAATTTATTACTCAAATCTTGTTAATTAAATAAAATAAATGCATTCATTAATTAACTGTTAAAAAAATTTTTTGCACAAAAATGAAAATTCTCTCTTCATTATTCTGTTCAATTATAATTAAATTTACAATCATATTTTGTTCCCATTTTTTTGCAATTTTGCATTTTTTACATTTATTTCGAAATTTATATTTATTTTTATTCATTTTATTTTATTAACAATTTCTTGTATTTTTTGAGCGATTTTCATTTTCTTCTTAATTTTCATTGTCATTTTCATATACATTTTCATTTTCGAATTTATTTTCATTTTCGAATTTATTTTCACTCATTTATTTGAAACAATTTTTTGTGTTTCTATATTTTGCTGAAAAATTTCCTGTGTACTTAAATTAGGAAAAGGCTAAAAAAAAGTAAAAACTATATTCCCTTAAAAATTTGCAACTAAAATTGAAAGAAAATAAAAACAAAAATTTAAGATTAGAATAAAATACAAAGAGCTAAAAAAATACAGAAAGTAAAAATTATTCTCCTAAAAATTTGCAACCAAAATTGAAAGAAAATAAAAACAAACATTTAGGATTAGAATAAAATACAAAAAGCTACAAAAAATACAGAAATTAAAAACTGTTCTCTTAAAAAAATTGGGACTAAAATTAAAGGAAATTAAAAAGAATTTTTTTTAATGTCGTCCGAAAATTTAGGATTAAAGTAAAAATATGAAAAGTTGAAAAAAAATGGAAGTTAGGAATTTTTTCTTGAAATTTTGCGATTAATGTAGAAGCAAATTAAAAAAAATATAGAAATTAATTAATTTCCTCGGTTTATGTTAATTAAAAAATTTACTTTGTGATTAAATTAATGAAAAGGCGAAAAAAGAAAAAAATAAAAAATTAATCTGTCAAAAAATTTGCGACTAAAATTGAAAAAAAAGTTTGAAAAAAGTGGAATATTGCAAATTTGGTTAGAAAATTTAGGATTAAAATAAAATTAAAGTAAAATGAAAGGAGGTTAAAAAATATATAAATTAAAATTTGGTTCGAAAATTTAGAATTAAAGTAAAATAGAAAAAAACTTGAACAAAATGCAGAAATTAAGAATTTTTTCTGGAAATTTTGCGATTTTCGTAGAAACAATATTTATAAATGCAGAAACTAAAAATTTTGTTCCTTTTCTGATTAAAATAGAAAGACACTAAAATATACGAAAATTTAAATGCAAAAAAATTGAATAAATAAAATTAATAAATTTCAATTAAATTAATTTAGTTAAAATGTAATTAAAATTAATTAAAATTAAGAATTTTTGCTGGGAATTATGCGATTTTCGTAGAAACAATATTTATAAATGCAGAAATTAAAAAATTTTGTTCCTAAATTTCTAATTAAAATAGAAAGACACTAAAATATACGAAAATTTAAATGCAAAAAATTGAATAAATAAAATTAATAAATTTCAATTAAATTAATTTAATTAAAATGTAATTAAAATTAATTAAAATTAAGAAATTTTCCTGGAAATTTTGCGATGTACATAGAAACAAATTAAAAAATGCATAAATTAAAAAATTTTGTTCCTAAATTTCTAAATAAATTAGAAATATACTGAAATATACAAAAATTTAAATGCAATAAAATTAATTAAATAAAATTAATTAAATAAAATTAATAAAACTTCTATTAAATTAATTTAATTAAAATGTAATTAAAATTAATTATCAAAAATACCAATAAAAAATTAATTAATAAAATAAACAACATTTATTTCCATTAAATAAATTGACAGAATTTGTCGTAATAATCTTGCAACTATGAATATTAATTGACAATTAATAATTATGACAATATCAACAGTTACAATGAAAATAATTAATATTATCAAAATTAAATTAATTATAATTTTCACGAATCACTTGCTTGATGATGATGATGATGATGATGATGAAGATAAAGTGCACAATTAAATGTATATTAGAATTATTTTGTCTATATAGACGTTACTTCTATATATATTTTAGTCGAGGATAAAGGAAGGTTTTTGAAATGAAGTGTTGGATGTCATTATACTAATAAATGGAATGCAATTGAAACCCAAATCCATTATCCAGCATAATAAATGATTATATTCGTTTCGTGTTAATTACTAATGCAACGATACCATAAAACAATAAAGGGGTGATAACTACCTTCCACTCTATCCCTTTTACATGCGAGAAAATGAAGAGGTGCACTGGACTTGAAAATTCTATAAATGATTCGTAATTGATGGCTTTTAAATCCCCCCCCCCCTTCCCCCACCACTCTTTTCGAGTGTGCATATAAATAATTTCTTTGGAAAAAAAATTAATTTTTCTCACTTAATTCTTAACAGGATTTTTTTTTTGTAATGTGTTTATTTCTAATTTGCTTATTTTTAATTAATTTTTTGAAAATTCTTTTAGATGATAATTAATTTCGAGTTAAGGAAGAAACATTATTAAATAATAAGTAATTCAAAAATTGTAAATAAAAAAATGAAAAATAAGTCCTTTATGAGTAAAAAATAAAATCTATATTTAATAACTTAATTAAGAAAATAAAAATAATAAACAAAATTCACCAATTATTATTATTATTATTATTATTATTATAAATGCGAAAAAAAATATTCTTTAGTTGAATAAAAAAATTGATTAAAATTAATATTGATAATAATTCTAACAATAGTCGTTATTATTAATAAATATCTTTGTATTAATATCTAAACCTTGTTATTTAGAATTATTTTTTAAATTAATTTCATTTTTACTCATTTTATTATTCCTTTCACATTTCTTTTTCAAAATTCACTAAATTTTCCACCTAATAAAATTTTCTAATATTGTAAAATAGTATTTTAAATGTAACTAAAAATAAATAATAGTAATAATAAATATAAAAAATAATAATAAATTTAATAGAAAATAAATTAAAAATTAAAATTGAAATAAACTAATATTGTAAAATAATTTTTTAACTGTAATTAAAAATAAATAATAATAAATATATGAAGTAATAATAAATTTAATAGAAAAATAAATTTAAAAGTAAAATTGAAATAAACTAATATTGTAAAACAATTTTTTAAAACTGTAATTAAAAATAACTAATAATAAATATATAAACCAATAATAAATTTAATAGAAAATAAATTAAAAAGTAAAATTGAAATAAACTAATTTTGTAAAATAGTTTTTTAAATGTAATTAAAAATAAATAATAATAATAATAAATATAAAGTAATAATAAATTTAATAGAAAATAAATTAAAAAGTAAAATTAAAATTAACTAATATTGTAAAATAGTTTTTTAAATGTAATTAAAAATAAATAATAATAATAATAAATATAAAGTAATAATAAATTTAATAGAAAATAAATTAAAAAGTAAAATTAAAATTAACTAATATTGTAAAATAGTTTTTTAAATGTAATTCAAAATAAATAATAATAAATATATAAACTAATAATAAATTTAATAGAAATTAAATTAAAAATTAAATTAAAATGAACTAATATTGTAAAATAGTTTTTTAAATGTAATTAAAAATAAATAATAATAATAATTAAATACATAAAATAATAATAAATTTAATAGAAAATAAATTAAAAAGTAAAATTGAAATAAACCTTTTTACGCGACGAAAAGAAAGATAAACACTTGAAGTATACATAAGATATATAAAATAATAATAATATTTTATAGAGAGAATAGTTGATGATATGTAAAAAAGGAAAAATTATGGAAATTCGAGAAAAACGAGTAGCGATACATTTTACACGAAAAATTTTTGCCAAAGTAAAACGAAATTCAAATCCTTCTTTATATAAATAGCATTTTTGTAAGTAAATTCTATAAGTATATGTATTGAATGGCATATAAAAATTTCGTATCTATTGCACGTTTTCCAAGAAAGGAAACAATATAGTTTCATACATAGAAGAGAAAAGCTCATATTATTTAATTTCTTGTTTCACCTTTTAAAATTGCAGCTCAATAAAAAGTCTGTAATGTAGAAAAAGGTCAAAGTTCCTTTCAATTTTCGAGGCAAAATTTTTTATTCAGTATTTTAATAATAAATCTTGAATTTATTCGGAAAATTTTAATTTATTTTCTTATTTTTTTGCACTTTTTCAGCTTTTTGTATTAATCACAGATTTTCGAACAGAAATTTAATTTCTAATGTTTCTCCCTATTTTTTTCATCGTTTCTGAAAATTTTTCGAACAAATTCATTTATTTTCGCATTTTTAAGCTATTTTTTAATAGTTTAGTAATAAATTTTGCGATAAACTTTTTATTTTTTGCAATATTTACTTATTTTACAATTTAGTCACAAATCTTCGAACAAAATTTTTAATTTCTTTATTTTTTTTTGCACTTTTAACTCTTTTCTAGTCATAATAAATTTTTTAAAGCTTTTTTTTGTATTTTAGTAATAAATTTACGATAAAAAAATTGATTTTCTGCAATATTTACTTATTTTATAGTTTGGTCTGAAATTCTCAAAGAAAAGTTTTATTTCTGTATTTTTTTCCACTTTTAACTTTTTTCTAGTGACAAATTTTCGAAAATTTGATTTTTCGCTTTATTTGACCATTTCTAATTTTAATTCATTTAGTTATTTATTTACTATCAGTTGGTTTACAAGTAAAAAAAAAGTCCGTTTTGTCTTTAAACAGAAATTTTTTTTTTTTTAAATCCAAAAAAGCTAAAATTCTTTGAATTTTTGAAAAAGATTGTTAACTATTTTTTGAAAAAAAAATTAAAACCTGACAATAATTTTTAATCATATAATAATTTGGAAAATATAGAAATTTACTGAAATCGAGTATATGCATTAAGTAAAGTGTCAAAAAAATGTTCAAGTGCGATCGACGCAACTAATGGAACTATAACAAGTTTTGTTACTATTTTCCGCTGCAATAATTTCATGCATTAAAATTTTAATTGTCCGCTATTACATCGTAAACTCTTTTTTATTTCACATTGACCTAAATTAAAAGAATATGACTTTCAAGCACACACATCCCTCAAGAAAGAAAATTATTTTTCCTTTTTTTCTTTTTTTTTTTAATTATTTAAAGTGAAGGAAATTTGTTTTTAAATTTTTTTTTATCTATATTATATACACTGAAAGGCAGTTTCATTATTAAATAAAAATTTCTTTCCGCTACGAGATGTTTAGAAAATTTATTAAATATTCCTTAATTAGGGGGGAAAAATAATGTTAAGTTTACATTATAATAAAGTAGAAAATTTTGTAAGTTAACATTTTTCCTTTTACTAAAAATAGAATAAGCGAATTTTTTTTTAAATAATGAATACTTAGGTAGTGGAAATATTTTTTAATTATTTATTGTATTTTTTCCTTTTCCCTAGAAAATAGAAAAATTTATATGCAAGTTTAATTAGCCACTCGTCTTTTAAACTTATTAGAATAGTAAACAGTTTTAGCTAATTTTTCGAAAAATAAAATATAAACTGACAAATTTTACTCGTGGGGCACAATTCAATTTATTATTATTATTATATATTATTATTATTATTTTCCTTATTTTTTATTATTATTATATATTATTATTATTATTTTCCTTATTTTATTATTATTATGTTTTTATTATTATTATTTTCCTTATTTTTTTTATTATTATTATGTTTTTATTATATTATTATTATCTTTATTATTATTAAATATCAAGCGAATTGTAATGTTTTCTATATGAAAGAGAAATAAATGTCAATTTTAATTTCTCAATAATTTCAAATTCAAAATTAAATTAAATTGGAAAAATCTCCTCTATTCTGAAAATTACAATATCGCTAAAATTATCGAAAAGTTTTAAACCTCCAAACGAAGGAATTATATTTAATTAAATTTTTTTCATAAATTACTGATTGGAATAAAAATTAAAAGCCTGAATTCTACATTTAGAAATTTTATAATTAATTTTTTTCGACAGTGACGCAAAATAGTTTGTAATAAAAATTTAATTTCAAGACAGTAAATTAATGAATTCATTTCAACGTTCTGGACTGATTTCTTTGATTTTGAAATAATTACAATTAACGAATAATTTTTTATATTTAAAATTAAAAATTATACTATACTACTAAAAATAAAGGAGAATTTTTTTTCTATAAAATAAAATAATTGTATAATTTAATAAAAATAATATTTTAAATAAATATCACTTCATTGTTAAACTAATTTCTTTTTTTCCCATTTAATAACAAAAAAACGTATTTTATTAGATTTATTAAAAAAATTTTTAAATTATCTTTCTATCTTCTAAATAATTATTGTAAATTATTTCTAAATTCTAATTATTCTAAATTTTAATTATTCCATAAATTAGTTGAAACTATTTCAAACCATATTAAATTCGAACTAATTTTTAATTATTTAAAAATTTTTATTAAATGTTTAAGGGCATTTGAACCTTTATGACGTCACAGCATTAAAATATATGCTTTGCATCCATTGTGACGTCATAATGGTTCAAATGCCCTTAAGTAAAATTTATATTTAATATTTTTATTTAATATTTTTATTTAACATTTTTATTTAACATTTTTATTTAACATTTTTATTTAACATTTTTATTTAACATTTTTATTTAACATTTTTATTTAACATTTTTATTTAACATTTTTATTTAACATTTTTAATTTCAAATTTTTAATTTCAAATCACTCATTAAATGAATTATTTTTTTAATTATATATGTTAAACTATAATTATTTCCCTAGGGTGAAAAAAAAGATTCATTAAAATTTTTATTCATTTCCTATCGTGATGGTAAAATCAAAATGAAAATATTTTCATCCAACGTTTTAACGATACTGACAAGTGGTCGTTTTATCATTTCAAGTAAATTCATGAAAGCACGGAAGAGAAAACTGATCTCTTCGCCCTCTTGTAATAGTGAATAAACTCGTAATTATTATATCGCTTTTGATACTTTTGATAATATAAAATTTTACAATTAACTTTAATGTGCCTTTTAAGTGTAATTTCTTCTCTCAAGTTTATTCCACGAATATTAAAAAATTACTATTTTAAATTTATTATCAAAATTATTTTTCAACATTATTTTTTCCATTTTTGTTTTTTTGTAAATTTTCCCTATTTTTAAATTATGGAAAATAAAAATTTAATTCAACATCAATAAACTAATTTTCTACTCTATATGCGCGTTTATTTACAATTATTATTTTTTTTTGTGTGTGTATAATTTTTATCAACAACTATATAGCTATGAATAATAATATCGCGAGGAGAATATAATATGAAAGAGAATTATGTTTATAGAAATGAGAATTCTTCACTATTATTAAGTCTATGTATTCTATGAAAAATAGCAGAAGAGGGAATATGTAAGAACAAGAAAAATGCAAATATTCTGAATTAAATGCCACATGTAAATGCAAAAAAGTAAAACGAATATAAAACTGCAGTCTCGAGGGCAATGAATATTTATTAATTATTCGATTTTCCGCTCAATTTGATTCTGTTTCTTTTTTCCCCCAAATAACGAGGAGTTTTTTTGTTTATTAATTTCTAATGTTTCTTCTGATTTTTATCATTTTTATTTTATTTCCCGTTTTTTTAATTTTTTTAAATACATTTTTACGTTCAATTTGACTTTAAGTTTAATTTAAAATATTTTCACCAAAAGGAATAAAATGAAAAGAATTATTTCTTATTTAAGAAATTTATGTCAATGATAAATATTAAAAATTATGAGTAATTTATTACTTTGTCAATTTTTGACAATTGCTATAGAAAGGAAACTTTGATCCACGGCTTTCTTTTGGTAATATAAAATTAATAAATTAGCGACTCTATTAATAAGAAAATCGTACAATGAAAAATGAATTTCTCTCATTCTTGATGAAATTCCTCCAACTTGTGAAATATCCCCATTAAAAATGAAATAAAAATTATATGATTTATTCAATGCTAAGTTGACGTAATATCACATTCTCACCATATTTTCTAATTATATAAATTATTAACAAATAGGAAAAAAAAGTGAACTTGAAATTTTTTTTTCATTCTTCTTCCTAATTTTCTGTAATGAAAAATATTATTTTCAATAATAGACAATTGTTTATAAAATGAACAATATTAAAGAAAAAATACAAATTAAAATAGAAAATAGAAATTAAAAAGCTAAAAACTTGTCTAAAAAAGAAAAAGAAAATTTGTAAATAATTTTAACACAAAATAAATGAAATCCTCGAACTTTTGCATTATCGAGAAATTAATGATTTCACGCACAGCTATATATGTGAAAATATATTCATTATTTGGAGACCACTTCATTTCTACTTGAACCACTTAATTAAATTTGTATTACTTTAGTTATTTCTCACAATTTTATGACTTTATTTTTGTTTTTGCACTTGTCTACAGAAAATTAATTGAGTAACAAGTTTTTTTTATTGACTTTTAATTATTAAAATTTAATAAATAGTAGCGAATAATTTTTTTTTTGTTAACTGAATATTAGGAAAATAAGGGAAAAATAGAGGAAAAGAAAAACGAAAAGGAAAAAACGAAAAAAGAAAAAACGAAAAAGAAAAACCAAAAAAGAAAAACCAAAAAAGAAAAAAGACGAAAAAAACAAACAAAAAATGAAAAAGGAAAAAACGAATAAAAAATAAAAAAAAGAGAAACAAACAGAAAAACGCCTAAAGACAAAAAATAAGTAAAAAAAGGAAAAGAAAAACGAAAAAGAAAAAAGCAAAATAGAATAAACGAAAATGAAAAAACCAAAAAAGAAAAAACGAAAAAGAAAAGACAAAAAAAAAACAAAAAATGAAAAAGGAAAAAACGAATAAAAAATAAATATAAAATAACGAATAAAATTAAATGAAAGAAACAGAAAAACGACAAAAAACAAAAAATTAGAAAAAAAGAGGAAAAGATACAACAAAAAAACAAAAAACAAAAATAAAAAATGAAACAACAAAAATAAAAGAAAAAATCGAAAAAATAGAAAAAGAGAAACAAAAAAACGCCAAAAAAAGAAAAACAAAAATAGAAAAAGAAGAAAAAATAAAATAAGCATTGTTTCAAAAAGCACTACAGAAGATTTGTTTAAAAAAAAAACGAGAACAAAATTGAAGACCAGCTCCTAATTACTTGACTAAGTAAAATACCAAAGTTTCAAAACTTTCCTATTTAGAAATTGTAAATTGGTAAAATAATGATCTTCAAAAAGTTTAGAGGGCACTATTTAACAATGAAAACTCACCAACATCCACAATTTTCCCATATATATATGTTTGCATACTCTATACTCATAAGTTTTAATGAAAAATAATGAATTAAGATGCACGTACTTTCTAAAACTTATTTGACCTTTTAATGTTCTCATAATGCTTTATACGAAAAATTTGTTTAGCGTGTACGCGTAACGAATTTATATTAACTTCTTTTTTAAATTAAAAAATAATGATAAATTTTTCTCCATCCTCTCAATATTCGCCCAAGAAGATTTATTTTCCCTATACAAGCATAATGTGAAAAACAAACATTTTTATTGCTGATTTTACAAAAAAAATTTTTAATAAAAACAATTTACGGGTATTTTTTGTTTTAAATAAAAATTTTATCACCCGGTTGTCTTTAATTATTGTATAAAAATATGACGATTTCTTATTTTTCACTGCAGATTTTTTTTTATTTTTATTTTTTATTTTCTAATATTTTGTTTCAGATAAAATTTACATAAAATATAAGGATTTACATAGAAAAAATAAATTTTACTTTTAATTCACAATAAAATAATGTTCTCAAAAGTAGAAGTTTTGAACGTTCAGTTGAATGAATTAATTGAAATTCAAGAATTTTTTGAGTGCAAATATTTAAAAATAAATATAGATTTGAATTAAAAAAATGGTTAGTAAATATTTATTTAGTTAAAAATTTATTTCTTGGTTAATAAAAAAATATAAGTTTTCAAATCAAATTCAAATTGAAAGAAGTAATAAAAATATGAACGTTCAAAACTTGAGGAACATGTAAAATAAAAAAAAATACTTTTTTAATCGTGAATAATAAATAATAAATTATAATTAATATTTTTAATGAAAAAAATTTTTCATTTATTAAAAGGAAATATTTATGTTACTTTTAAATTTATTTATCAAGAGGATTTCTCGAAATTTTCATTCTTCAAAATGTTTTCAAATTCATTCCACGTTTTTTAATAATTAAAAAATCTTTTTTATTTAAATTTCAATTCTTTATTACTTTATTTTTTCATTTATTCTAATTTTTTATGATTTTATTTTCCCTTTATTCAAACTTTTTCAGATTTTATTTTCCATTATTCAAATTCTTTCTGATTTTATTTTTTTCTGTATTCGAATTCTTTATTATTTTATTTTTTAGTTATTCGAATTCTTTATTATTTAATTTTTTATTTATCCAAATTCTTTATTATTTAATTTTTTATTTATCCAAATTCTTTATTATTTAATTTTTTATTTATTCAAACTCTTTATTATTTTATTTTTTATTTATTTGAACTGGATATTACATAATTTCTTTATTTACTCGAATTCTTTACGATTTCACTTGTTATTTATTCAAATTCATTGTAATTTAATTTTTTATTTGCTCGAATTTTTTACTATTATTTATTTTCAATTTTATTTAAATAAATTATTTTTATTTTAATCACTGTTTGATGGTCGTTAATTTATTGTAATTTTTATTTTTGAAATTTATTAGTAATTTCGATTTCATTCAATTCTCAAGTCTTTCATTTGGGAATTTCTTCAGTTTTCGCCAGTTAATAATGTCTTCAGTTATTTTTCAGTTAAAAATAACTCAAATTTTTTAATTTAAAAATTTTTAGTTCAGAGTATCACTTCAATTTTTATTTTGTTAATTTCGAAGTTTATTTAAATAAATTTCCGTTTAATTGAAAATTAATTCAATCAAAATTTTCATATTTAAGAATTCTTCTCGTTCAACTTTCGACTAAATAGTAAATTTCAAAAAGAAAAAAATATTATTTCGTTTATCAAAATTGTTTCCAATAGTTTCAGATTAAAAGTAAAGGAATTTTTTAGGAACAAAATTTTCTTTTTATACAAAATAATTTTTTTGTTGAATAAAAAGTTTATTAATAAAGAAAAATTTTTTTACTAACTAAATTTAATAATAAAAACAATGTTATTTATTAAATAATTTTATTAACGCAAGTAAAGTTATATTTATTAATAAATTTTATTAATGTTTATTCATTAAATAAATTTACTTCTAAAATAATGTTATTTATTAAATAATTTTATTAATACGAGTAAATTTGTTTATTAAACGAATAATTTATTGAATAAATTTACTAATAAAATAAATTTATTTATGAAATTTTATTAACACAAGTAAAGTTATATTTATTAATAAATTTTATTAATGTTTATTTATTAAATAAATTTACTAATAAAATAATGTTATTTATTAAATAATTTTATTAATACGTGTAAATTTGTTTATTAAACAAATAATTTTGGAATAAATTTACTAATAAAATAAATTTATTTATGAAATAATTTATTGAATAAATTTACTAATAAAATAAATTTGTTTATAAAATAATAATTTTATTGATACAAGTGAATTTATTTATTAAATAAATAATTTATTGAATAAATTTACCAATAAAATAAAGTTGTATATCAAATAATAATTTTATTGATACAAGTGAATTTATTTATTAAATAAATAATTTACTGAATAAATTTACCAATAAAATAAAGTTGTATATCAAATAATTTTTTTAATACAAGTGAATTTATTTATTAAATAAATAATTTATTGAATAAATTTACCAATAAAATAAAGTTGTATATCAAATAAATTTTGTTGTATTAATAAAATTGTTTCATAAATAACTTTATTAATAAAAATAAAAACATTTGTTAAATTAGTTTATCAATAAAAATAAATTCCTTTTCTTAAAAAATAAATTTACTTGACAAAAAAAACAAGTTTACCAACTTATAAAAAATAGATTTATTCCGTAACAAAAAAATATGTAATTTAATTTAATTGAATTCAGTAACGAACAAAATTTATTTATTTAATTAAAAAAAAAACTTTCAAACTTTTCATCACTTACCGCAAGAGTATAAAACAAAAAAAAAACGTAAAAATTTTTTTTTTTTAAAGCACTTACAAAGAAATTGAGACGCTTTTAATAATAGAGATGATGGTGGTTAGTTTCGGATTAAAAAAACAAAAAACTTGATAAAAATTTGAGAACCGAAGAAACGTATCCAACTAACTTGGTTTATAAAGTTAAACCAGACTCGTCTAGTTGCGGATATAACGATGAGACGAATTGCTTCGCGTACCATCCATATATATCCAACCCAGAAACTAGCACCCTCCGACGCACACCCCTTTAGGCGCGCAAACTTTGCGCAGCCAATCCTTGATTCCCGGTACAACCTTCGTCTGCAAAGGTAAATCCGTGTGATTTGCCTGCGACCAAAAGAAGCGAAATCGTCATCATTGAAATTTTCACAGGAAGCTTAACTACCAAGAAGAAGCAAAAAAAAAAAAAAAAATTTAATAAATACACGAGTTTATATTAAATTATAACTCGCCTCTTATTTATTTTTTTTTCACCAAACAATATTCCTGAAAATACAAAACGAATCATCGGAAAATTATTTAATTCACCAAATTTTTCCTCTGGAAATAAACAAAAATTTTTTTTTGTTAATTATTGAATTAAATAACTAGTTAAATTTTTCAAAATCGTAAACATTTTCAATAATTTTTTCAAAAATGATTAATTTACGAATTAATTTAATTTAATTTCAATTTATATTTTGAGAAACAAAATTATTTTCCTCTCACCTTCTACTGATGGTATAAATATGTATATATCTATTTCTTGAGAATAATTTTAGCCGCGAGAAAACTGTTATTCGATAAAAAAAAGATAATAAAACTATTTCAGGAGTATTAAATTTAAAGCAAAGTGATAAATAAAATACTTGGTGGTACAAAGTGGATTTGTAACTGGCTAATCATTTTTATCTAACGGAACGTGTGTGTAGTTAATCATCAGTGTGGACTGTAATAATTTAATTCGAAACTGTAAACGAATTACTCGCTTTTTTCGAAATTAAAAAATTTTTTTTCAATTCAATTCAATGATATCCATTATTGAAATTTTAGTTTCGAAAATTTAATTTTTAAATTCAAAAAACACTCGTTAACTCTAATAAGAACGATAAATTATGCTTTTTCAAAATTAACTTTACTTTGTGAAATTTACTTTCCGATATCTACTGAAATTTATAGAATTTATACAATTTATAGAATTTATACAATTTATACAATTTATACAATTTATACAATTTATACAATTTATACAATTTATATTTCGTTAGTACTTTTTTGATTACTTTATTATAACAAAAATACGAAGGAATTTTTCTCAAAAATTTGATTAATTATAGAAAAGTTTTCGAGAGGTAAAATTGTGGCTTTATTTCTCCACTTGAGAACGCCAGGGTCACCACCAGGTGGCGAGGGAAATTCCAAGAAAAAACCCAAGTGCCGTCTGGCGGTGACCTTGACGTTCGCAGATGGAGAATAGCGTCCATATTGACTCTCGAAATCAGGGTTCGTTATTATTTCCAATTCTATATTTATTTACAACCAGAAATTGAATTTGACAAACAAATTTCAGTTTTTACTTTACTTTCCATAAGGAAATTTCTATCCTCTCCAATTTCTTTTACTCTTGGAATCAATTTTTTCACTAAATAAATTGGTATGTAAATTCTCGGCTCAGGAAATTTTTATTACTTATTATTATTTTATTTTTATAATTATTAATTTATTATTGGCTTTTTTAAACAAAATAAGTGTAAATAAAAAGTGTAATAAGTGTAAATAATGACAATTATCAGAAAAATAATTTATTTAATAATAAATTTTATCACCAAAAAAGTTCTCTCTCTCTCTCTTCGAAAAGTGTAATTGGATTCTGGATAGCAACTTTGAGCATAAAAATTTATCATTTTTTTCGTTAAATTTTATCAAAATTTACGATATTGGCAAAGTTTTTCGAAAGATAAAATTATCAGAAGGGTTAGAGTATTTACCCGCTCTCTCTCTCTCACCCTGTGATGTAAAATACAAAATAATACCATCATTCCTGATATGTTGATATAAACAGTATTTTTTCTTCTGTCATAAAAATCATATATTGGAAAAATTATTTTCCCATCTTTAGTTTTATTTTCTTTGAAAAAAAAATTTAAATACACACGATGCACACATTATTTTTGTTATTAAATAAAAAGGAATAGAATAATTCTCAGTTTATAATGCGCCTAAAGCCATTGGGTGGTACTTTCCTATAAAGTCGGGGTTCTCTCCCTTATTTTTTTTTATACAAAATATCAAGTCACTATTTTTTATAATGTACGAGTTTATTTCAGTGAAAATGTTTCTTATTATTTAAAATAAAAATGTATTATTTTTTTTTGTTATCATTATTATTTTTATTATCATTTTATTCGATATTTTAATTATTTTTTGTAATTGTAATTAAAAAATTGTAATTAAAAAAGGAAATAAATTTCTTTGGAAAATAATTATAGAGTTCTTGAACGTGGAAATAAATATTTGAAAAACTATTTTCAAATTCGAAAAAGTATTTTCATACTATAAATATTTTTATACTTGAAAAACTATTTTCAAATTCAAAAAAGTATTTTCATACTAAAAATATTTTTATATTTGAAAAAATATTTTCGTACTGTTCATTTTTAATTTCTCTTCTCAAATTAAATTGTTACAAAATTTTATAAATTTCAAAATTCGATTAGAAAATAATTCCCCCAATTTTTGAATGTTCAAATAAAGGACATTTTTTCTTTTTTAATATTTGCGAAAATTATTGTACTAAAAAAAATAAAATAATAACAAATACTAAAAATTAAAGTATTTAGTTAATTAATTTTTTAATTTTTACAAAAAAGGAATTTTTAAATAAAATTCGAATAAATGAAATGAATGAATTTTCAAATAAGGTATTTTATTAGGTAAAAAATAATTTTTTAATTTTTACACAAAAAACAAAATGTTTTCCAATAAAATTGAAATAAATAAAATTGAAAGAACAAAATCTAGTTCGATTAAAACTTGAAATTGAACTTTCGATTTAAATTTGATTATGAAATTGACAAACTTAATATTCCACGTGGGGTAAATTTTGTCAGCGTTATAAAAAGTTTGCTGGCTAAAATCATTTAAACTTTACCGACAGAGGAATATATGCACTGTACATTGTGTTATAACGCAGACACTTGTTGCACATTGTTTTAAAATGTATCTTATTCACTTTTCATTGCGTCCATTTCAGGAGGTTTTGAATTTCACAATTTTTTTTTTCGAGTAAAAATCTACAAAAGCTTTCATTTCTCTAATATTTTCAAAAACAAAAAAAAACAATGTTACTTAAAAGATTTCATGACCAGTAGAGAGAAGAATAACAATATAAATTATTTAATTTATAATTAATTAATTATAATAAATAAATAAATAAATAAATAAATTATAATAAATAAATAAATAAATTAATTAATTAATTAATTAATTTGTAATTATGATTAATTTTTCTCTATTTTTTAATAATTTCAATAAAAAATCATTTATTAAAAAAATTTAATTCATTTATTAATAATTTTTTTTATTATTAATAATTTTATAGTTTATGTTTATGTAAAAAAATACTAATTATCAATTTACGAAATATTCTATTTCGGTGAAACTAAAAATCGAGTACGTATTTTGTTTCTATTTAAAGGAAAAATGTTTCATCATTAATATTATTTACTCCAAATAAAGAAAATCCTTTTAATAACTATGCGTAGGTGTGTCTTAAACTTTTCCTTCCGCTAATAAAATTAACCACAAAAATTTGAAATCTGCTCTTAAAAAACGTTATTTTTGCTTATAATTTGCAAAAAAAATGTGAAGAATATACCAGAATAAATTGTACTCCATAAAAAAAATTTATCAGAAATGTAAATGCATTTTTATACACGCAGTGTAATAATTTATGATCTCGAACAAAATACGACCAATCATAATGGTTGTGTTTTTCAATATACTGTAAAATTATTGTAATCATAATTTTTATATATTTTCAATTGGTATTTACAATTTTCATAAATTCTCAATATTATCTTTCTTGCGATTCTAAAAAAATGTTTCATACACATTTTCATATTAAGTTTTTGCTTCACTTTATAAAACGGAATTTGAAAAATTAAATCAAAATTAAATAAACTGCTAATTAAATAACTGCTATTATTTAACATTTTTAATATTTTAATATTTTCTTTAATATTTAACATTTTTTCCAGTTTATTTTTCTGAGGAATGTTTTCACTAACTCTCCTATGCTTTTGTTATTTTTTAATTTTAGAGAAATTCAATGTACATAATTTTGTAACAATTCATTTATATTTCTACTTCTTTATTTTTACTTTACTATTATAAATAAATTAAAAGGAACAATAATAATAACATTAATAACAATCTCCCTTAATATGAATCAGCTAAAAATCGTTGTTTTAACAGACAATTTCTAAATTTTGTCATTAATTTTTAATTATAATTTAAATTAATTTTAGTTTATTTATAAATAAAATTAAATTGTTATGAACGATTTAATAAAATTTTAGAAAAAATTGTATTTTTTCAAGAATGTTTATTTAAAATTTCTTTTAGAAATTGAAATCTTCTATGAAATTTTATTAAAACTGTAATTAAAAATAATTGAATTTTTTTCAAAAATTTATTAAATTCTTGGAAAATAATTGAATTTTTAAAAAATTTTTTATATTAAATTAGAAACAAAAAATTGAATTATTTCTTGAACTTTCTTTGAAAATAATTTAATTGTTTCGAAGGATTTTTTAAAAATTACAAAAAATAATGGATATTATTTAAAAAAATTTTTAAAAATGAATTTTTGCAAAGAATTTTCTATTATTATTATTATTATTATTTATTTATTTTTTTTTTATATTTAAACATAAAATTTAATTTTTCAAAGGATTTATTAAAATTTTAGAAAAAACTTAATATTTTTCAAAAAATATTATTTAAAATTTTTTTTGAAATTAAAATCTTTTATGAAATTTTATTATAACTGTAATTAAAAATAAGTGAATTTTCTCCAAAAATTTATTTAAATCTTGGAAAATAATTTAATTATACTGAAATTTATTATATTAAATTAAGAAATAAAAAATTGAATTACCTCGTAAAATTTGTTTGAAAATTATTTAATTGTTTCGAATGATTTATTAAAAATAAAAAAAGGATTTTATTTGAAAAATTTTTAAAAAATGATTTTTTTTTATGAAAAATTTATTACAATTGTATTTTTAAAATAATTGAGATTTTGTAAAAGATTTTCTTATTTAAAGATAAAATTAAATCGTTTCGAAGAATTTATTAAAATTTTAGAAAATATATGAATTTCTTAAAAAAAAAATAATATAAATTTTTTTAGAAATTTAATTCCTTTATGAAATTTTGAAAAATAATTGAATTCTATTGAAATTTTTTAAACTTAACTAACGAAAAAATTGAATTATTTCGTGAAATTGGTTTGGAAATAATTTATTTAAATAATTAAACAATAAATAAACGGATATATTTAAAATTTTAACAAAGCTACTGATTGTTTTCGATAAAATTTAAAAAATTTGAATTATTGTAAATATTTTACTATTCAAAAATATAATTGAATTGTTGTGAAGGATTTATTAAAATTTTAGAAAATAGTTCAACTCTTTTGAGATACTTTTTAACGAATTGAAAAAAATTAAAATCTTTCGTAGAATTTTTTTTTAAATAATTGAATTTTCCTAAAAATTTTATAAGAAAGTAAGAAAAAAAATTGAAATATGTTTCAAAATTTTTTTAGAAAATAATTGATTTTTTGCAAACAGTTTACCATTAAAAAAAATAATTCAATTGTTTCGAAAGATTTATTAAAATTTTTTTTTTTTGACATATTTAATGACGAATTAAAAAAAATTGAATTCTTGCGTAGAATTTTTTTTAAATATTTGATTTTTTACAAAGTCTTTAAGTAAGAAACTAAGAAAAAAAATTGAAGTCTTTCTTGAAAATTTTTTCTAAAAATAATTTATTTTTTGCAAACAGTTTACCATTAAAAAAATAATTCAATTGTTTCGAAAGATTTATTAAAATTTTAGGAAATAACTTAATTTTTTTGACATATTTTATAACGAATTAAAAAAAAATTTAATTTTCGCGTAGAATTTTTTTTAAATATTTGATTTTTTACAAAAATCTTTAAATAAGAAACTAAGAAAAAAATTGAAATCTGTTTAAAATTTTTTTTAGAAAATAATTGATTTTTTGCAAACAGTTTACCATTAAAAAGAATAATTTAATCATTTCGAAAGATTTATTAAAATTTTAGAAAATAACTCAATTTTTTTGACATATTTCACAACGAATTAAAAAAAATTGAATTCTTGCGTAGAATTTTTTTTAAATATTTGATTTTTTACAAACTCTTTAAATAAGGAATGAAGAAAAAAAATTTAAGTCTTTCTTGAAATTTTTTTCTGAAAATAATTTATTTTTTGCAAAGATTTTATTATTTAAA
Organism: Leptopilina drosophilae; assembly: GCA_032873175.1. Classification (NCBI taxonomy): domain Eukaryota; kingdom Metazoa; phylum Arthropoda; class Insecta; order Hymenoptera; family Figitidae; genus Leptopilina; species Leptopilina drosophilae. The sequence goes on from CM065480.1 coordinate 52,910,386, forward strand.
AAAATTATTGAATTCTTTCGTAAGGATTTATTAAAATTTTATTCAAAAATAATTAAATCCTTACGAAGAATGTTAGTGAAAATAATTGAATTCGAGCGAAGAATTTTATTAAAAGTTTTGAAATTAATAAACAAGAAATTATTCAAAAATTCGTATCTGTAAATAAAAAGCTTTATAGTTTGCATAATAATAATAAAATGAATTGTTTCGAAGGATTTATTAAAATTTTGTAATTTGTATAATAACAATAAATTTTAATTATAACGTTACGCTAACATTTAATAATAATAATAATAAAAAGAATAAAAAGAAGAATAATAATAATATTAAGAATAATAATAATAATAATAATAATAAAAAGAAGAAAAATAATAATAAAAAGAATAATAATAATAATAATAATAATAATAATAATAATAATAATAATAATAATAATAATAATAAAAAGAATAATAATAATAATAATAAAAATAATAACAATAATAATAATATTAAAAATTATTATTAAAACAATAATAATCTTATAATAATATCTTATAATAATTCTATAAATTATAAATAATAATAATAATTAAGCATAAATAATTTACTTCTCATATTTTTTACTTTTTCAATTTCCTAAAAATTCGACTCTGAAAATTTTGTTTATTACATATACACAACTGTCGAATTTAATTTTCCTTCAAGAAACATGCATTTTCTACTCTACATTTTATAATTTTATACACTTTATACATTTCACACTAAAGTATGAAAAATATATAAATGAGAAATGCAAGAGAGTATTTATGAAAAATGGTGTAGAAGCTAAAGTACATTTTGCATTAGACGAATTGAGACTAAGAAGGGAAAAGCTTTTCTCGAGTGGGTGTGTATATATATAAAAACAGTGTTGGCGGATTTGCGCGAGAGAAAAGTTTGGGCGAGAAAGCAAAAAGGGTTGGAATTGGAGTATGAGAAAAATTATATTAATAAGAGAGTATCCTGCTGTGTTCATAAATTATTTATTGGCCATCATGACCTACAATATTAAATCCCTGTTAAAACATATCATATATCATTTCATAAGTTTCGTAAGTTTTTAATAGCCAATTGTGGTACAGAAGGTCAAGATAGTGTAATCAATTTTCTCTTCATATATTACAAGGATTACCCCCGAATTTCATAATTGAAAAGCTGAATGTTTACTCTTCCGAATATTAAATCAATTTTTTTTTATTTTTTTCTATTTTTTCTATTTTTTTATTTTTCTATTTTTTTATTTTTTCTATTTTTTTATTTTTCTATTTTTTTATTTTTTCTATTTTTTTATTTTTCTATTTTTTTATTTTTTCTATTTTTTTATTTTTCTAGTTTTTTATTTTTTTATTTTTCTATCTTATTTTTTATCTCATTTTTTATTTTACTTTTGTATTAACTTTTATTTATTTATTCGTTTATTTATGAATACATTTACTTAATTATTTAGTTCAGGGATCACTCACTTATGCGGACTTTGTGGTCACCGGGAAATGTTTATGTAAATAAATAAACAAATGTTTTTTTTTCTATTCGGTAAAAAAGGTATTTTAATTTTTAAAAAGGATTCTGTCTCAAAACAAGGGCTTTTGAAATTAGAAAAAGAAAATTATAATGTAGCCTAAACAGATTTGTTTTTTTTTTCATTAATTGCAACGTTTATTTGACTTTCCAAATAAATTTTATAATAAATGTTTTCTGTTAATTATTTGTATTTTTTTTGTATCCTTTTCCAAAAACAGAATCAAAATTTTTGTTAGTTTCAAAATTTCCCGAATTTAACAATATTTTACCTTAAATTTCAGTAAAATTAGTAAAAGTAATTAAATTATATAATTAGCAAAATTTACCTCGGAAATGTGTAAAATCCAAAATCTAATTTTTATCTTTTTTTCAAAAACTACAATTTTCTTAAATTTTGACTCAAAAATTTTTGTTTGTTTAAAAATTTCTTGAACTTTATAATATTTGCCGTAAATTTCAGTAAAATTAGTAAAAAAAAAATTCTGCGAGAAAATAATATATGTGAGAAGAGTTTCAAAGTTTCGAAAAAGTAAAAACTTTCTTAAATTTGCAAAAAAATGGACTTTTTTTGGCGACAAAACTGGAAACAATTAAAAATAACTAAAAATATAATTGTTTCGAATAAATTAATTTTTCTGATTCTAGTAAAAAAGAGTTCTATTGTTCCGACTTTATATAGAGATATCCATTAAAAAAAGTGATTAACGAGAATTAAAAGAGTTTATTTTTAGTTCATTTTTTCCTTTCTTTCAAAATAACTTTTCCTTCGAAAAAATTGTACAAGAAAAAGTTTACAAAGAACTTTTATAATCTTTAAAAAAAATAACCCCCTTCGAAGTACTGCCAGATTCCATCCAGAATTCCGTTGAAAATTTTAATTACCGCAACACAAATTGTTTTTCTCTTAAATTTACAAAATCGTTACTTTTAATTGGTTTTTGTTCGTAAAAAAAATCGGTTATTTAAATTTGATAAATTTCTATTGCAATATAGTTACAAAATAATAATAAATAATTAAAATAAATATTTCTAATATAAAAGTTCTTTTTTTTCTATGTCTACTATGATAAATAGATAAAAAATAAATAAAAAATAAATAGATAAAAAATTATAGATAAAATTACATTCATATAAAAAGCATCTGAGAGCAAATTTTTTTTATATTCATAAATTGCGAATTTAGTCAATCGATTTTGGTTCCATTTTAGGTCGAGGTGAAAACCAAGGAAAGAATACAGGAGTTGTACATACATTATACACAAAAGATACAAGAAAAGTGAGTCTTCTTGACTTTATACGAAATGACGAGAAGAATAAAGAAGATTGCCAAGAGGCGAATGCAAAGAAAAGAGCAATGAAACTGAAGTGAGCAAAAATAAAGTGCGAGGGAAATGTAGAAAAAGGGACGAAAAAGGGGGAGAAATTTTTTTTTTATGTTTCTAAATGTTTTCGTCCTTAGCCATATTTCAATTGAATTATTATTTTTTGAGAATTTTTAACAAAAATTCCTCTTTAAATCAACAATTTTTAATAATTTTTCAAAAAATACTTCATTGAGAATTTTAAAAAACATTTGTTTGCAATGTTCAGTTATTTAATTACAAAAATAAATATTTAATTCAATCATTATTATTTTTAAAAATTTTTAACAAAAATTCCTCTTTAAATCAACAATTTTTAATAATTTTTCAAAAAATACTTCATTGAGAATTTTAAAAAACATTTGTTTGCAATATTCAATCATTTATTTACAAAAATAAATAATTAATTCAATAATTATTATTTTTAAGAATTTTTAACAAAAATTCCCCTGTAAATCAACAATTTTTTATAATTTAAAAAAAATACTTTATTGAGAATTTTAAAATACATTTGTTTTCAATATTCATTTATTTCATTACAAAAATGAATAATTAATTCAATAATTATTATTTTTTAAAATTTTTAACAAAAATTCTTCTTTTAAATCAACAATTTTTTTATATTTTTTCAAAAAATACTTTATTGAGCATTTTAAAATACATTTGTTTACAATACTCTTAAAATTCAATTTTCCTAAAAAATTGTAGAATCAAATTTTTAAATAATTGAATATTTTCAACGATTTTTAATATTTATAAAAATAATTGTATTTTTCGACGAAATTGGATTAAAATTCTATTAAAACTAATTGAAATTCAGCGATGAGTTTTAATATATTTATTGAAAATAATTAAATTTCAAAGAAGAATTTAATTTAATTTCAATTTAATTGCTCTTGAAATTAATTGAATTTCTACAATAATTTTTGCAAATTCTCACAAAATTATAAATATTCCTACAGTTTTTAAGTAGAATTTTTTTATAAATCAATATTATTTTTGATAAATTTTGGAAATATTTTTTATTTAAATGTTCAAATTTAAACAAAAATAAATTTTATAAACAAAAACTAAAATTTTGAAATTAATTTTTATTGGAAAAATCTAGAAAAATTCAATTATTTATATAGAAAGCAAATAATCTACTGAATATTTAAATATTTCTTAAAATTCAATTCTCAAAAATTTCATCGACAAATTTTTAAATGAATTCTTGTCGAAGAATTTTAATAAAATTTTTAAGAACAATCTCAATTTTTCGAAGAATAGGATAAAAATTTTATCAAATGTAATTGGAATTCTGCAATGACTTTCTTTATTTACAAAAATAATTGAACTTTTGTAACGAATTTTATTAAACTTTTCTAAAATAATTGAATTCTTATTATTTTATTATTTATAAAAATAATTGAACGTTATTAGTGTTTTTTTGCAAATAATTGAATTTTCCGAAGAAATTAATAAAAATCAATTGGAATTATTGAATTTTTTCGAAAATTTTTCAAAAATTTGTACAAAGCGAAAGGTTTTTTTTTTTGAAGAAAAAATGTTAATAAACTTTTAATCAATATTTAAACATTTTAAACATAAACAAATGGAACATCAACAAATTGAATTTTTATAAAAATAATTTTATCAACAAATTTTTAAATAAGTAAATATTCTTTTCGAAGAATTTAAATAAAATTTTACGAGAATAATTTCAATTCTTCGAGGAATTCGATGAAATTTTTATTAAAAGTAATTGAAATTCAGCGATGAGTTTTTTTTTTACTTATGAAAATAATAATTGAAATTTTGTAACGAATTTTATTAAACTTTTTCTAAAATAATTGAATTCTTGGGAAATTTTTATGAATTTTGTAAAAACAATTAAATCTGTTTGCACTTTGCGTAGAATTTTATTCAAAAATTTCTTAAATAGTTAAATTCTTTTTTCTTTTGCAAAATTTAACTGATGTTACAGAAGAATTTTTTTTATTCATTCAATTAGTTATGCTTATTAAATTTTTCAATTATTTTCTACTGAAAATCTGTTTTTTTTACTGAAATCTAGTTATTTTTAACTGATTCAGAAGCAAAAAGTCTGTCGCACCAATTGTCAGTTAAGACGATGATTTTTAACTGATTTAAATTTTTTCGTCATTAGCCAATGTTTCTCTACTCTTTAAATTTGAATCAGTTAAAAATAATTTAGAAGCAAAATTTAGATTTAGAAGCAAAAACTCAGTCACTAATTCAAATAATAATAATAATTTGACAATTATAGTTAAAAATAATTGATGTTTTAGTAATATTTTGGCTTTTACTCTCTCTAAATTTGAATTAGTTAAAAATAACTAATTCGATAGCAAAAAGTCAGTCACTGATTCAAATAGTAATATTTTACTAATGAAATAGTTAATATTGACAATTATTAGTTAAATTCAATTTTAGGTTTTGTAAAAATGACTGAAATTTGTAGTAACTAATTCAATTAGTGAAATCTGACTATTTTTTTAGTTATTTATTTACTATTAATTAGTGATTCTCTACTAATAATTAGTTATTTTTTACTAATTGCTGAAGCAAAAAGTCATCCACGATTTTACTAATAATTAGTTATTTTTAACTAATTCAGATTTAGAGAGCTGATTAAATTAGTCGAGTTTAACTAATTTTCCAATTATTTTTGGAACTTAAAATTATTTTTTTCCACTGAAAATCAGTTATTGTTAATTAATTCAGAAGGAAAAAGACAGTCACTGATTGTTAATTAAAACTATGATTTTTAATAATTTATTTAAATTGAGAGAGTAGTTTTTGGACCACAATCACAATCTAGGGAAAAAAAGGCGAAAAAAGATGAGAAAAGGGAAAAAAGAGGAGAAACGAGAAGAAAAGGTAAGAAAAGGGGAGAAACGAGAAAAAAGGAGAAAAATGGGGAAAAAAGGAAAAAAAAATTAGAAAAGGTAAGAAATGAGGAGAAAATGGAAGAAAAGAATAGAGAAGAGGAGAAAAGAGAAGAAAAGAGGAAAAAAGAGGAGAAAAGAGAAGAAAAGAGGAAAAAAGAGGAGAAAAGAGAAGAAAAGAGGAGAAACGAGAAAAAAGGGGAAAAAGAGAAGAAACGAGAAAAAAGGGGAAAAAGAGAAGAAACGAGAAAAAAGGTGAAAAATGGGGAAAAAAGGAAAAAAGATTGGAAATAGTAAGAAATGAGAAGAAAATGGAAGAAAAGAATAAAAAAGAGGAGAAAAGAGAAGAAAAGAGGAAAAAAGAGGAGAAACGAGAAAAAAGGAGGAAAAAAGAGGAGAAACGAGAAGAAAAGGTAAGAAAAGGGGAAAAACGAGAAAAAGGAGAAAAATGGGGTAAAAAAGGAAAAAAGATTGGAAAAGGTAAGAAATGAGGAAAAAATGGAAGAAAAAAATAGAAAACAGGGGAAAAGAGAAGAAAAGAGGAAAAAAGAGGAGAAACGAGAAAAAAGGGGAAAAAGAGAAGAAACGAGAAAAAAAGGGGAAAAAGGAGGAAAAAAGAGGAGAAACGAGAAAAAAGGGGAAAAAGGAGGAAAAAGAAAAGAAACGAGAAAAAAGGGAAAAAGGAGGAAAAAAGAATAGAAAAGATAAGAAATGAGGAGAAAAGGGAAGAAAAGAATAGAGAAGAGAAGAAAAGAGAAAAAGAGACGAAAAAGAAGGCTAAAGAGAAAAAAAGAATAGAATAAAGTAGATAATAAAAGAAAAGAAGAAAAAAAGTAAAAAAAAAGAAAGAGAGAAAGGAAGACAAGATGACAGCAAGAAGCACTCTGTGATGATTCTTAAAAGACAAAAAAAAAAAAAAGAAAAAAAAAGAGGGAATAAGAGGAGAGGATCAAGCAGGCAGGCGAGAGCAGGCACTGAGTGTGGAACCACTCCGAGTGACTTGTGTGGCGACAAAACCAGGTAGGGGGGAAACCAAGAGAACGGTCATTGCCACCACCTCGCCTCGAGCCAGCTGCTAAAGTCTCTATATTTTAGGAAGACCTACCTACCATCTTGGAATGCTGTCTTAACGGCTCGATAGTCTAGAGTCTAGACGGTCAGTTTTCCTCGGGGATGTGGTACGCGATATGCGATCGCCGATATACGTTTCGTGCTGCTCGTGCTCGACTAGAACAGAGGCGCTGCAGAATCGACTGGACTGACTCTGTTACCTTCGCCTCACAGTGCCTGCCGATCATCCATCGTCCTCGACCCGCACCGAGACGATCAGTCGGATTCCACACCCGGTCCCAGGAACCGGGCCCACTTCTCACTCTCCCCCTTTTTCCATTCGCCACCAAAAAATAAATAAACAAAAATAAATAAATAGCAAAAAATAAATAAATAATAAAAAATAAATAAACAAAAATAAATAAATAGTAAAAAATAAATAAATAAACAAAAAATAAATAATAATAAATAAATAATAAAAAATAAATAATAAATAAATAATAAATAAATAATAAATAAATAATAAAAAATAAATAAATAATAAAAAATAAATAAATAAAATAAACAAATAGACAAGTAAATAAATAAACAAACCAAAATAAAAAATAAACAAGTTCGGTACCACCTGTCAAAAAAAAATTGTCCGATTCGAACAAGTTCGGAACCAGTTAAAATCTAGTTTCGTACAAGTTTCGAACCAGTTTCGTACAAGTTTCGAACCAGTTTCGTACAAGTTTCGAACCAGTTTCGTAAAAGTTTCGAACCAGTTTCGAATTAGTTTCGAACTAGTTTCAATTTGTGTTTTTCTCTCAAGTTTCAAAAAATATTTCCAAAAGTACTTTTTCGGACAAGTTTCACTCCATTCTGAGTTGTCCCGCACAAGTTCCGAACCGTCCCAAACAAGTTTCGAATCGTACCGAACAATTCGGAATTATTCCCGACTCGAATCATTGCAAATAATTTTCGGACTATTCCCAACAAGTTTCGTACAGTTTCGGATAAGTTTCGTACAGTTTCGAACAAGTTTCGAACAAGTTTCGGACAGTTTCGAACAAGTTTCGTACAGTTTCGAACAAGTTTCGAACAAGTTTCGAACAAGTTTCATAAAGTTTCGAACAAGTTTCGCACCGTTTCGAACAATTTTCATCGACTCATACCCAAGTGTCAAAAATCGTGCTACGAAGAACAGATTAGAAAAATTTCCACAACAATACTCGTTGGAACTTGTTCGGTTCGAATCAACGAAAAAAAAAATCTGATTTTTGGAGACAAAAGTGTTAATTTTCCTTCGACAGATTCTATTTTCTGTGAAAACGAACAAAAGTGAAAAAATAAAGAAGAAAAGGGAAGAGAGAAGAAAAAATAAAAGGTGAAGAGGAAACAATTAGCAGAGAACTTTGGGGATGATATGTGGGGAAATCTGATTGTAAATCATTATTCGTCCTAGTCGCCGGTGTTGCTCTTGCCAGTATCTGTCAAGGTAAGAAAAGACTCTTGTGTGTTGCACTGCATGCGATGATATTCAGTCTCAAGGTCAACAGAAAACCTGTATCTGTAACAACTCAAGTATTTTATAAATACATTTTTTTTTTTTATAAAATCTTTTGTATAGACAAAAATTTGCTATAGGGAAAAATTTCCTATAGGGGAAAAATTTTCTATAGACGAAAATTTCCTATAGGGAAAAATTTTCTATAGACGAAAATTTCCAATAGGGAAAAATTTCCTATAGATGAAAATTTCCTATAGACGAAAATTTCCTATAGGGGAAAATTTTCTGTAGACAAAAATTTCCTATAGACGAAAATTTCTTATAGGGGAAAATTTTCTGTAGACAAAAATTTCCTATAGGGAAAAATTTCCTATAGACGAAAATTTCCTATAGACAAAAATTTTCTGTAGAAAAAAAATTTCTTATAGACGAAAATTTCCTATAGACAAAAATTTCCTATAGGGAAAAATTTCCTATAGACGAAAATTTCCTATAGACGAAAATTTCCTATAGACAAAAATTTCCTATAGGCAAAAATTTTCCATAGACAAAAGTTTAGTTATAAACAAAAGACTCAAGTTCTTACAGAGGGTAAATAATAAAAAAAAATCTATCTGATAATAATTTTGTTTCTTGACTTCTATTACAAAAATACACCGCGTGAACGTAAGACACACATGTAGCATATACTTTCTGAAAATATTGTCAAAGGTCCTCGAGAATAAACACGGTTGTATTTTTCTTTGATTTAATGTATATATCGATGAGAGAAGGGGGAGAAAATAGCGAGGAAAAAGAAATCGGGGGAGAAAAATGGTGTTTGAACTGGGGATGAATTTAACGAAAATGAATAATTTTTCTTTTACCGATAAGTGAAAACTGAAAAGTATCAAGTAGTAATAGTAACGATTTAATAAACTAAAAAAGTATGGAATATATTTTTCTATTTACTACTATTTTTTAATTATTATTTACTTTGTTAACTGCAAATTATCAAAACGCAATGATTTGATTCCAAAAATGTGGATTTAGTCATAATTTCATTAAAATTGTTTCGTATTAATTGAATCGAAATTTTTTCTACTAATTTAATCAAAATTTTTTCTATTAATTTCATCAAAATTTTTTCTATTAATTTCATCAAAATTTTTTCTATTAATTTCATCAACATTTTTTCTATTAACTCGATTTACAGTTTGGTATTAAATTTAACAGTTTCGAGAAATCGGTGTAAATTTTTTCGATTTTATTTTTAAAAATAACTCATTTAATTTAATTAAAATTACCAAAATTATTATTATTTACATTTATTTTAAACTAATTTAATTTTTGTTTTTGTTTCATTTTTGTTGTGAAAATTGTTTTGTATTAATTTAAACAAAGTTTGTTCTATTATCTCGATTAACAGTTTGGTATTAAATTTACCAGTTTCAAGAAATCGTTGTGAATTTTTTCGTTTTTATTTTTAAAAATAACTCATTTAATTTAATTAAAATTACCGAAATTATTATTATTTACATTTATTTGAAACTAATTTAATTTTTTAATTTTAGTTACTTTTATTTATTTTTTTTTTGTTTTCTTTATGTTTTTAGAATAATTGACTAAAACAAAATTACTTGATTCAAATAATCAATTATTTGTCTATTGTAGCGAATAAATATTTGGATCAAAAAAATTACTATTTAAATAAAAAAAAATTATACCTGAAATAATAAATATTTTTAGTATTTTAAACAAGTATTATTTAACTAATAATGAAAAGTTCGTCACTTTCAAAAAATAAAGATGAAATAAATAAATTCATAACAAATTTTGTTCTTTAAATCAAATAAATTGTATTTCAATTAACTCTCTAAATTGGAACAAATTAATTTTTTTTTAATTAAGAGTGAATTTAAAATTAATTAATAGTTAATAATTAATGAGAAATAATTAAGGGTGATAATAAATAATTAATGTGAAATAAAAATTAAGTAATTAAAATTAATAATTATTATTAGTAAATTTTACTAATAAATTAGTAAAAATGACTACTTATTAGTAAATAAATAAATATATTATTATGCAATAATTAATTATTATTAGGAAATAAATAAACAGTCAATTTACTAATAAATTAGTCAAAATGACTACTTATTAGTAAATAAATAAATTATTATTATGCTATAATTAATTATTATTAGGAAATAAAAAAAGAACAGTCAATTTACTAATAAATAGTAATTTCTTCTAATTTATTCGTAACATTTACTAATAAATAGTCATTTTTACTAATTTATCAGTAAAACATACTAATTCGAAAGCAAACAGTCAGTTAGTAAAAAAAAATTTTAGTGAAGATTTTTACTAATTAAAATTTAGAGAGAACAATTTTAGCGCTCGATGCAATTTGATGTAAAGAAAATTTATTTCTACTTTAACAAGTTTTTAATAAAAAAATAAATTTGACAGTTGACAAATAATCGGTTAAATAATAATTACATAAACTATTTAATACTTATTACTATTTTTCACTTTAAAAAAAAGTAAATTCGATAATAGACAAGTAATCGGTTATTTGAATAAAAATAAATTTTTTTTCTCACTCAATTATAAATTTATAATTGAAGAAAATTTCCCTCTAAATTTACGCTTTTATCTTCTTAATAAACTCGTTTTTTCACAAAGTAAATTCGTGTGAATTTTTTTATTCTAATTTCACATAGAAATTGCCGCAATTTTCACACTCGTGCGGAATGATACAGAGAGAAGGACAAAAATTTTTCACAATAAATTCGCAATATTATTTATGAGAATTTTCGAAATATTTCCTTTTTTTCATTTATTTAAATTTGTTTTTCAATTTTATCAAGATTTTATTTTATACATATTCTCATGGTTTGTCATTTCTATTAAGAATTCGTAAGAGGAAAAAAAAAATTCGTTAAAAGAAAACTTGTCCTTTTTCTATTTTTCAATAAAAGCATAATAAAAATTTAATTTTTGTTAATTTTTGTCAAATTACCTAATTGAATTAATTATTCCCTTTACATAAGTTGGAATTTCTTTGAAACATCAAAAAAAATGTGAAAATGCAAGATTTGTAACTGTTTATTAATTTCTGATTATTCATTAACGTCTTTTTTAAATATTTAAATTTTAAATGAGAACATTATTATTCTTGAATGAAAGAAAACGGTTTTATAATTCTTTTAATTATTACATGACAGTGTAAAAGTGATAAGTAATTATTAATTTATAATTATTCATTCAGGCCTTTTTTTGAATAAGTCAATAAACATTATTTATTCAATGAAAGAAAGAATTTAATTTTAATTCAAATTTTTCTAAACGCAATTTTCTTTCTATTTAAATATTTTCAAAAGTCACTGTAAGAAAGGGAAAAAAATTAAAATTAAACATTTTCTTACTTGGAAATTAATTTAATAGGGAAATAACTTTTTTTTTGACAAAAAATACAAAATTAAAAAATAAATCTGATTATTAACAGTTTCGTATCGCCTTGTGACGTGAAATGTCACTGGAAAAAAGAACCAAAAGAATCAAGTTTATAACAAATATCATTCTTACGCCCATGTTGTGCCATGTCACGTGCGAGGTAGATAATTTTTACGAGAGCGTCGTACCCAGATCAACGCAGAAACCCGTATGTCGTCCACAATAGCGGTACTTGCTTGTTGCATAGGAACCTCGAGTTTGTAACTTAAGGAACTCATGTCAATTCGATATTTTATACGAAAGTTTGAAAAAAGTCGAAATCCAACAATTTGTCTGCCACAAAAAAAAATTATTATTTACGAAAAACTTGATAAAAAAAAAATTTCACTTACAAGAACAAAAATAAGTTTCTCTAGAAATAGCGAAAGTCTTAACTAAAGCAAATTACAATTTTTGCTAATTTATTTGCCTAAAGGAAAATTTATTTGACTCAAATAAAAATTATTTGAACCAACTAAAATTAATTTTAACCATCTAAAATTTATTTGAACCAACAAAAATTTATTTGAACCAACTACAATTTATTTAAACCAAATAAAATTTATTTGAACCAACTAAAATTTATTTGAACCAACAAAAATTTATTTGAACCAACTACAATTTATTTAAACCAAATAAAATTTATTTGAACCAACTAAAAATTATTTGAACCAACTAAAATTAATTTTAACCTTCTAAAATTTATTTGAACCAACTACAATTTATTTAAACCAAATAAAATTTATTTGAACCAACTAAAATTTATTTGAACCAACTAAAAGTTACTTGAACCATCTAAAATTTATTTTAATCAATAAAAATTTATTTGAACCAACTACAATTTATTTGAACCAACTAAGATTTATTTGAACCAACAAAAATTTATTTGAACCTTATAAAATTCAATTTTGAACCAAATAAATTTTCTTTGGAACCAAATAAAATTTTATGTGAACCTTACAAAGTTAACTTGAACCAACTACCAACCTATTCGAACTGAATAAAATTTGCTTGAACTAAATGAATTTTTTTTAACCATAAAAATAAAACTAAAATAATTTGTTTTAAATAAATACAAAAAAATTACTTTAAACCAAATAAAATAAAACTAAAATTATTTGGTTCTAATAAATACCAAAAAGTCCATTTGAACCAAATGAATACCCCCAAAAAAATTAATTTTGCTTCAAATAATTACCAAAACTTTAATTTGAACCAAATAATTACTAAAAATTTAATTTATACCAAATAAATAACAAAAGAAATTATTTGGTCCAAATAAATACAGAAAAAATTAATTCGAACCAAATCAATACCAAATGAAATTATTTAGTTCAAATAAATACAAAAAAAATTATTTGCTTCAAATAAAAAACAAAAAATTAATTTGAACAAAATAGAATTTATTCGAGCAAAATTAATATTTAATAACAATGTTTGGTTCAAATAAGTGCCAAAAAATTAATTTGAACCGAATGAAATTATTAGGTTCAAATGAATGCCAAATAAAATTATTTGATTCAAATAAATACCAAAGAAATTAATTTGAACCAAGTTAAAACCAAATAAAACTATTTGGTTCAAATAGATACCCAAAAAAATAATTTTAACCAAATCGATACCAAATAAAATTATTTAAGTTCAAATAAAATTATTTGGTTCAAATAAAGAATGAAAAAAATATTTTGAACCAAATCAATACCAAATAAAATTATTTAGTTCAAATAGATAACGAAAAAAATAATTTGAACCAAATCGATACCAAATGAAATTATTTAGTTCAAATAAATACCGAAAAAATTATTTGCATCAAATAAAAAACAAAAAATTAATTTTAACAAAATAGAATTTATTCGAGCAAAACTAATATTTAATAACATTATTTAGTTCAAATAAGTGCCAAAAAATTAATTTGAACCAAATAAAATTATTTAAGTTCAAATAAAATTATTTGGTTCCAATAAAGAATGAAAAAAATACTTTGAACGAAATCAATACCAAATAAAATTATTTAGTTCAAATAGATAACGGAAAAAATAATTTGAACAAAATCGATACCAAATAAAATTATTTGGTTCAAATAGATAACAAAAAAAATATTTTCAACCTCATTGATACCAAATAAAATTATTTGGTTCAAATAAACACCAAAAAAATTAATTTGAAACCAAATGAATACAAAAAAATTATTTGGTTCAAATAAACACCGAATAAATTAATTTGGAACCAAATAAATACAAAATAAAATTAATTTTAACCAAATAAAAATTTACTCGAACCAAATAAAATTTGCTCGAACTTAATATTTTTTAAACTAAATTTTTGAATTAAATATTATTTTTTGAACGAAATATTTATTTGAATCAAATAAAATTTATTTCAACCAAATAAAAACTTCAGTTGGCTCTTTTTTTCCCATATTTAATAGACAGTACGAGACAATTTTAATAAATTAAACATTTTTTTTTCCTGTACAGTAAACTACTTCTCTTCACCCTTAATTTATTCAATTCTGCGAGATAATTTTTCCTTTTCCTCTTTTTTTTGCATATATGCGGAGCAAAATAAAGATGATAAATATTTAAAATACACTACATAAAATTGTCATTAAATGCGCTCGATTCTAATTTTCGATTAACTTTTAATTGAAGCTACCCACATGTTTAGAGTAATTTCCATTCGATATAGACATGTTTTTCAATGAAAGTGGCGCATACCGCTATTTTCAACGACTACTGAATTTTTTTTTTTATTATTTTCCCTTCTTTTATCGCCAGTGCACGTGGCATTTAATCAAATAACAATTCGAAAATTCTTTTTTCTACTTTACTATTTTCTGTTAGGAAAGGTCAAGTTAATTGTCTATTTATACCAACGTTTTATTTTATTTTTTTTTAATAAATATTAATTATTTTATTTCAAATAATATACATAACGTTTAATTATAATATATAACGTATAATTATATGTATACGAAAGAAGAACGTTTATATTTATATATTTCATCAGATATACGAATTATATTATTTCATGTACTATTTATTTTCATCAAAATATTTTTTTTTATTTATTTTTTTATAAAAATATTTTTTTTATTCATTTTTTTAAAAAAATATTTTTTTTATTCATTTTTTTTATAAAAATATTTTTTTATTCATTTTTTTTATAAAAATATTTTTTTTATTCATTTTTTTTTATAAAAATATTATTATTGAAAAAATTATCATACTTTTTAATTATCGTACTTTTTTAAATGGTTAATAGAAAGAAAATATCTGACTTCGGGACCACTAGACATTTTATTTGTTGCGCATAGATTTTATTAAGTTTAAATATTTATTATAATTATTTATTTACTATTTGGGTTTAAATTAAAATTGTATTTAAAATTTTAAATCGAATACATTTTTTTAAATAAATAAAAAATCCAATTGGCCTTCAGATTCAAGTAAATTATATTTATTTATGTAGAAAATATTTATTTATTTCAATATAAATTTTTTTTTAATTTAAATTTGAGTGTATTATTTAAATAAATAAATTAATAATCGATGGACTTTAAATATTCATTATTCATTCTAAATATATTTTATTAACATTTTATTTTATGCCAAAAAAATTTTTTATTAAAAAAAGAATTTTAGTAATTTAATACTTATTTATTTATTTAATAATAATTATAATAATTTGATATTTATTTATTTAGCAAAGCTCAAAATTTTATTTTGTCAAAAATAGTTTTCACCTGTATCTGCGCCACCATTAGAAAAATGTTTTCGAAAAAAGTGCATCTCGCGTATTTCGTGAGAGACGTTAAACAAAGTATGACAAATGCGATTTTATGTGCATGGAATGTAAACAGTGAGTTTTAAAAAGAAAATTAGAAAACTTTGTAAGTTTCTTGAACACTGGTAACTGAGATTTATAAGAGCATGGTTATAACAAGCGCAGTTACAGAACTTCTATAAAGTATTGAATTGTAATGAAAAAGTTATTGATACTTGTAAAGTCTATACAATACTTCTAAAACCATTGCCAATTAAATGATAAGTTTCAAAAATTATTTATACATATCAATGAAAAGGTTAAAATTCATATTTCTATTATTTTCAAAAGATGGAAATTTATTATATTAATTTGAAACCAAAAAAAAACCAATAAAAACTATTTGGTTTCAAATAAACACAAAACAATTAATTCCAATCAAATTAATACCAAATAAAACTATTTAGATAAAATAAATACCAAACAATTTAAGTTGAAACCAAATAAATACCAATAAAAATTATTTGGTTCGAATAACTAACAGAAAAAATTAATTTGAGACCAAATAAATACAAAAAAAATTTATTGGTATAAAAAAATAAAGAAAAATTTAATTTGGAACCAAATAAATACCAATGAAATTTAATTTGGAACCATATAAATACCAATGAAATCTTTTTGGTTTCAAATAAACACAAAACAATTAATTTCTATCAAATTAATACCAAATAAAACTATTTAGATAAAATAAATACCAAACAATTTAAGTTGAAACCAAATAAATACCAATAAAAATTATTTGGTTCGAATAACTAACAGAAAAAATTAATTTGAGACCAAAAAAATACAAAAAAAAATTATTTGGTTAAAATAAATACCGAAAAATTCCTTTTAAACCAAATCAATATTAAATAAAACTATTTGGTTTAAATAAATAAAGAAAAATTTAATTTGGAACCAAATAAATACCAACAAAAATTAATTCGAAACCAAATAAATACCAAATATAATTAATTTCAACCAATTAAAATTTATTCGAAGCAAATAAAATTTATTTAAACCAAATAAATGCCAAATAAAATTAATTCGAACCAAATAAAATTTATTTATGCTAAATAAATACCAAATAAAATTAATTCGAACCAAATACAATTTATTCGAACCAAATAAAATTGATTTAAGCCAAATAAAAACCAAATAAAATTAATTCGAACTAAATTAAATTATTTGAACCAAATATAATTTATTTAGAAAAAATAATAATAATAAAAACTTTATTACGCTCAGAGACAAGTATTTATCCAATTTTCGTGGGTGTTAAATTGTATAATTCAAAAGTAAAATACAAAGAAACTTTAATAAATAATTAGCTTGATTACAACAATTATTATTATCATCATTCGCGAGTATTATGTGAAAAGCTCGACATTAATTATTGCGAACTGCACTTGACTATAAAGAGAAAGTAATATACTACTATCCTTATTTTCACCAAGAGTTTGTGTCACTCTCATTTTTAAAACTAACGGACAGAATTGGGACAAAAATGCAGTGACAATAGAACAATTCATTTCACAAATAAAGAAGAGAAGAAGAAAAAAACGAAAAAAATAAGATTTCCTTCAAGCTTTTCACTCTTTGAAATCTAGTTTATTTCTGTAACCGTTTCTCATTAAAAAAAAAAAATAAATAAAAACACAAACAGAAATAGAAAAAAGATTTTTATTTTTTTTCAATGAAGATGTAAATTTACGCCAAGAAAGAAAACATTTTTGTTTTCTGTAAACCGACATGTTTTTTGCACTAAAAAATGTTAATTCGAACCAAATAAAAATCTATTCGAGACAAATAAAATAAAATTGATTTCTAAACAAATAAAAATTTATTCGAAACAAATAAAATTGATTTTAAACAAATAAAAATTTATTCGAAACAGAAAAAATTATACGAAACAAAAAAAATTTATTCGAAACATAAAAATTTATTCGAAACAAATAAAAATTTATTGTAAACAGGGAAAAATTTATTTTAAACAAATAAAATTGATTATAAACAAATAAAAATTTATTCGAAACAGAAAAATTCATTAGAAACAAATAAAATTAATTTTAAGCAAATAAAAAATTTATTTGAAACAGAAAAAATTTATTCGAATCAAATAAAATTGATTTTAAAAAAATAAAAATTTATTGGAAACAAATAAAATTTATTCTAAACAGAAAAATTTATCGAAACAAATAAAATTGATTTTAAACAAATAAAAATTTAGTCGAAACAAAAAAATTTATTAAAAACAAAAAAAATTAATTTTAAACAAATAAAAATTTATTGTAAACAGAGAAAAATTTATTCGAAACAAATAAAATTGTTTTCAAACAAATAAAATTGGTTTCAAACAAATAAAAATTTATTCTAACCAGAGAAAAATTTATTTAAAACAAATTAAATTGTTTGTAAATAAATAAAAAATTATTCGAAACAAATAAAATTGATTGTAAACAAATAAAAATTTATTCGAAACAAATAAAATTGATTTTAAACAAATAAAAATTTATTCGAAACAGAAAAAATTATACGAAACAAAAAAAATTTATTCGAAACATAAAAATTTATTCGAAACAAATAAAAATTTATTGTAAACAGGGAAAAATTTATTTTAAACAAATAAAATTGATTATAAACAAATAAAAATTTATTCGAAACAGAAAAATTCATTAGAAACAAATAAAATTAATTTTAAGCAAATAAAAAATTTATTGGAAACAAATAAAATTGTTTTTAAACAAATAAAATTTTCTTCGAAAAAAATAAAGTTTATTTGAATCAAAACAAATAAAATTGATTTTAATCAAATAGAAATTTATTCGAAACAAATAAAATTGATTTTAATCAAATAAAAATTTAGTCGAAACAAAAAAATTTATTAAAAACAAAAAAAATTAATTTTAAACAAATAAAAATTTATTGTAAACAGAGAAAAATTTATTCGAAACAAATAAAATTGTTTTCAAACAAATAAAATTGGTTTCAAACAAATAAAAATTTATTCTAACCAGAGAAAAATTTATTTAAAACAAATTAAATTGTTTGTAAATAAATAAAAAATTATTCGAAACAAATAAAATTGATTGTAAACAAATAAAAATTTATTCGAAACAAATAAAATTGATTTTAAACAAATAAAAATTTATTCGAAACAGAAAAATTTATTTAAAACAAATGAAATTAATTTTTAACAAATAAAATTGATTTTAAACAAATAAAAATTTATTTGAAACAAATAAAATTGATTTTAAACAAATAAAAATTGATTTTAAACAAATATAAATTTATTCGAAACAAATAAAATTGATTTTAAACAAATAAAAATTTTTTCTAAACAAATAAAATTGATTTTAAGCAAATAAAATTAATTTTTAACAAATAAAAATTTATTCTACATATAGAAAAATTAATTTGAAACAAATGAAATTGTTTGTAAACAAATAAAATTTTATTCAAAACAAATAAAATTGTTTTGACATTTAAACAAATAAAAATTTATTCGAAACAGAAATATTTATTCGAAACAAACTAAAATTTATTCAAAACAGAGAAAAATTTATTGGAAACAAATAAAATTGATTTTAAACAAATAAAAATTTATTGGAAAGAAATAAAATTGTTTTTAAACAAATAAAAATTTATTGGAAACAAATAAAATTGTTTTTAAACAAATAAAATTTTCTTCGAAAAAAATAAAGTTTATTTGAATCAAAACAAATAAAATTGATTTTAATCAAATAAAAATTTATTCGAAACAAATAAAATTGATTTTAATCAAATAAAAATTTAGTCGAAACAAAAAAATTTATTAAAAACAAAAAAAATTAATTTTAAACAAATAAAAATTTATTGTAAACAGAGAAAAATTTATTCGAAACAAATAAAATTGTTTTCAAACGAATAAAATTGGTTTCAAACAAATAAAAATTTATTCTAACCAGAGAAAAATTTATTTAAAACAAATAAAATTGTTTTCAAACAAATAAAAAATTATTCGAAACAAATAAAATTGTTTTTAAACAAATAAAATTTTATTCGAAAAAAATAAAGTTTATTTGAATCAAAACAAATAAAATTGATTTTAATCAAATAAAAATTTATTCGAAACAAATAAAATTGATTTTAATCAAATAAAAATTTATTCGAAACAAATAAAATGGATTTTAAGCAAATAAAATTAATTTTTAACAAATAAAAATTTATTCTACATATAGAAAAATTAATTTGAAACAAATAAAATTGTTTGTAAACAAATAAAAGTTTGTTCGAAACAAATAAAATTGTTTTGACATTTAAACAAATAAAAATTTATTCGAAACAGAAAAATTTATTCGAAACAAACAAAAATTTATTCAAAACAGAGAAAAATTTATTCGAAACAAATAAAATTGATCTTAAACAAATAAAAATTTATTTGAAACAAAGAAAATTTTTTTGAAACAGACAAAAATTTATTCCAAGCAAATAAAATAAATAATTTACTACCCAGATTCTGAGTAAAAAAAATTTTTTTCCCCACTCGTGGACAACAATTTCACACTATTTGTTCTCCATTCGACGAGCCTATCGGAAAATTGCAGTCCAATTGCATTTTTATTATTCGAAGAAAACAAATCGTCATAAAACCATAAATAAACAAGTTACGTCGATTGAAAGTAACTGTAGTCAATGAATACAGTCAAATATTTATCATCCCACTGTTAGACCCACGATCGTCGACATTCAAACACCCATTCAAAAGTTTCTCTCTTTCTCTCCTTCACCCTTTTTTCTCTCTCTTTTTCTCTACCTATGGCGCTAACGTTACATTCATTCCTCAAGTTGAAAGAATCGATGACAAGACATTGCGAGAAGAAGATGAAGAACAAGTCGAAGACGAGGGGAAATTCTCTTGTTTCTGAAATTCGAAGGCTCAAAGAAGGAACATTTTAACGGTTCTTAAAAAGAATTATTCAGGCCAGAAACGGAACCTTGACTGATTTTAAAGATTACTCATCCGTACTCAATTAGTCCTCTGAATTAATACATCATTCAATGTTTAAAACATTTTGTGGAAAATTACTCAGAAAAAAAAATCTCTTATCATCATTTCAATCAGAACAGTCGAAAGAAAAATTAAATAATCGAATATTATAAAAGGAATAAATATACACGCGATTAACGTGAATAAATTTTTGTGGTAACAATTTGTTTGCCCATTTATTATATACGATTTATAAAAACAAATATCCATAAATATCTATTAATATTAATAGCAATTAAATTCTAATCGACGTTTAGACAAATGTCACTTAATTTTCCTAAGTCGACATTATTTAATTTCTAAATTAATAGTTATTAATTAATTAATCAACTAATTATTTTTCTACTTTGTACTTTTCTATTCTATTCCTTTCTTAGAGAAAGAAAATTTAATTTAAAAAATCTAAGTTTTCTGATTTTTTCTGTAAACTATATTAATTTTTCTTTTGTATAACTATAATTATAATTGTATAACAATAATTTTTTTTTAAAAATAAAATTACTAAAATTCTTTCCATACACGAGAAAAATAAAAAGTAACTTTTACTGTGAAAATAGTAAAAACTGAGAGAAATGTGGACAAGTTTCTGTTTAACTTTTAAAATAGTAAAAATTACTTTCTTTGTGTTTGAACAAAAATTTACGAAAAATAAATAAATTTATCAAAAATTATAGGGAAGAATCTATTCTTCATTTCAGTTTTTAATAATTATTTTATTCTCAAGTTCCAAATGCTCAGATGCACGAAATATTTTCATAAATTACTTAATGTATTAATTTATTGTAAACTTAAAGAATTAAATTTTATATTCAAAAATAAATAATTTTTTTTTATAGTTTCACAAAAATTTAATGCAATACAAATTTAATTTGAAGAAGAAATAAATAAATTTTGTTCGTTTGAAGTTTCAGAACATTAGAAGTATAATAATAAAACAAATAATATAATAATAATAATAATAATAATAATAATAATAATAATAATACAAAAATTACACTAATCTTAGTAATTTTCTTTTATAATTGAATTAAAAAATTAAATTAAATGCAAAAAATTAAAAACTACTAAATGAAGTAATAAAGTTTTACTAACGCTTGGTAAAAATTTTTACAAAATAGAATTTTAATAATATTGTTACTTGTAAATAATTAAACATATAAATTGTAATTAATTAAATTCAAATATTGAATTAAAATTTCAAGAATTAATTAAATTCATATATTGAATTAAAATTTCAAGAATTAATTAAATTCATATATTGAATTAAAATTTCAAAAATTAATTAAATTTATTTATTGAATTTAAATTTTAATAATTAATTAACTACATTTATTAAATTTGAAATTTAATATAATTAACTAATTAAAATTTAGCCACTAATTTTAATTTTTTGATATTAATCGATTAAAATTAATCACGATTTCATTTCATTTTTCTAACAAATCTCATTAATATTTATTAACTAATATTTATAATTTAAAATGTATTTTTCTAATTATTAATAAATAAATTACAACTAAGTATCATAATTAATATTTCTATTATTCATTTTACTGTCGGAAAAAATTTTATTCACGGAAATAGTTGCACACCCAGAATAATTACCAATTTTTCACTATATCAGCGAAACTTTTACTTGTTACAATTAATAGTTTGTTTATTCTGGAAAAATTTATCGCTCTTCCACGTGAAGATTGTTTTCCGTGTAATTAATTTTCTTGAATTTATTTCAACTTGTTATTTCACTGAATAATTGTTTTCAACCATTTAATTGCAATTTAAGCATTCTTATATGCTCTACCATAATTTAATCTTTAATTAATTTTAATTTTAACAATTGTAAATTATTTGCAATCTTGCTTTGTTATATATTGTGTAATTATTCCCATAGTTTTCCTCGAAGTAGAAAACTTTTATTCTATTCTAACAAAAATTTGCTAAATTTGTTAAAAATAACAAGAATTTGTTAAAATAACAATTTTTTTTTTTAAAAACATAAATAAAAATAAAATAAATAAAATAAATAATATAAAATTATTTATAAACTTGTATTTTATTTTGTTAATTTTATTCATTTTATTAATTTTATTACAATAAGTAATACTTCAAAAATCGCCTTATAATTATTTAAGTTTTGAATATTCTTTTACGATATTTTGCAAACTAAATGAAAATATTTATTGTTATTATAGTAAAATAAATGATGATTTCTTTTAAATACAAAAAATTTCAAAAATAGAGTTGCATTGATTTTTCGCCATAAAAATTGAATTATTTCCCAAATACAAAATGTAATTATAATATTCCACTTAAATTTTTGTGTTCTGAATGAAAAATAATTTACCAATATAAAAAAAAAATAAAATAAATTAAACCGTAAATTTTTTCATTGTTTTAAAAGTTTATATAAATAAAATAGTATACCAATAATAAAGCCTCTTCCACGAGGAAACAAAAAACGATAAAAATACTTGTATAATAAAAATAAATTAATAAAAATTACAACAAAGTCTATATTTATAATAAACGCAATGATTATAAATCAATTTTGACTTGTAAGTTCATTCAAAATTCCACTTTCGGAATTAAATATTGTTATAAAGGAGATTAAATATATTACACGATGAGAAAAGAAAAAATAGATTCATTCAAGAAATAAATTTTTATAAATAAAAAAATAAATATAAAAAAATGAAATAAAAAAAATGTATTAAGAAACAAACCTAATGAGTTTATGATTGCAGTCAATAACCGACAAATTATTTCCGTATCCATTCAAGGACAAGTGTTTTTTTTTATTATTAAACTTGTTTCTTTTTTTTCATTAAAACTATCGGTAAAATGAAGTTGTTAAAATTTTCATTTTTTCCCGAAAGACTTTTTTTCTGAAAATTGTTATACAGTACTTTTAGGACAGTTAAAATTTTCTGTTTTACAGTTTTAGTAATTATCAATATGTATATATATATATATATATATATATATATATATATATATATATATATATATATATATATATATATTTTGTCGAAAATAAAAATTTATT